>CM037794.1:14215864-14265864 GCA_021229015.1 Solen grandis
TTGTTTTAAAGAACTCTAATTTTTCTACAGTCCGTATATCTCGGTTTTGACGAATGGCATCTGCCACCTTAATAAGATTATAAACTGGGCGTGCATAGTGTGCGCTGCACGGGGGTTGCGTGCGCTTCACATAAATAATAGGTTAAAAGGCATTTTCTAGGTCGCAAATGTTCTAAAGAACATCATAATGGCGAGGTTGCCATACCTATCGGCCATATATCCTACCTGTATTCCTACACTGTGTACATACGGGTAATCTGATGGAAATCACCTAATGTCCAACATGCCGTATTGTTTAACAATTCTCGATTTTATTCTTCAAGATAGTATTTGTGACGCTGTGATATTTTTTAAATTATGAAAAAGGTTTCATCAGTCACACTGTGTGTAAAATAATCATGCAAATGAAAATATCGTAAAACTGAAAAAGGAAAAACTTTTGACAAATAACAACAACGAATGAAAAAAAAAAAGAAGAAAAGGGGAAAGTGAATTTTGTTTGTGCATTGTACCTGATATTTAACAGGGTTGCTTGTAATAGTGTTTTATAGTAGCATACATTTCTGCATCGGACATTGAGTGACTTTTCTTTTTTAACTTTTTCAGATTATCTTTAGAAACAATATTTCCGCTGGTAAAAAAGTTACAGTTTTTACCTTCTATATTATCACTAAGTGATATAATTTGGTGTATGTTTAACCCTTTCCCTCATAAAGGACACCATGTAAAGACCTATGCGAACAGCATAAAACCAGATCAGCCTGCGAGTAACTCGCAGGCTGATCAGGTTTTATGCTGTTCGCTGCCCCTCAGTGGTCTGGAAATGAGGAATTTGTAATTAAATTTTGTAAGGTTTAACTGTGGTTTTCTGCAGATCAGGCTTTATGTGGTACCTATTGAGTGCGTCAAAATGAGTCTACATGAGGGAAAGGGTTAATTACAAATGCAATTTCGAAGTCAGTACTGAATTGGAAGGTATAAATAATTGACCAAATTAAACTGTGATAAAGAAAAGTAAATTCTCGAGATATTTGAACCATCATCGGCCCTACAGTTTGTATAAGAGGACTCATTCGTATTACCACTTTACAAGCAACATAAACTTAATATGTAGAAGTGATAAAGGCTTTGCAAGATCAAAAGCTATTTGACGACGTTTCTTTGTATTTTTAATATCAAATCTTATTTCCGTTAATTTATCAATAAAAATAATTTAAATACCAAACACAGAATAATGACAGTATAAAATAATTTTATGACTGCCAAGGTTATTTTTTCTTTGTCACAAAGAAGTAATGAAATATCAATGTATATTTATAGACTCTATTTTATTCTTTTATTCTTGGGCTAAATTTTAGACATTCGTTTGAAATACCGGTTGTTCTCTACTTTGGTATATACGAGCTTATGTGCGTTTGTTTTATTTATTATTATTTTTTAGGGAGAACAACACCGACAAAGAGGGAGAGAGAGAGAGAGAGAGAGAATATGTTTGTCGTAAAACAAATCTTAGTATTTTTTTATGACGACCGTTTTACGTGTGTTAAAGCAGGTTCACAAAAATTCATATCTTAAAATTAATGAAATCTTCCGTTCTTATGATAAAGTTCGATTGAAAATTTGATCCTCGTGCATTAAATCTATTATGATATACAAAGCAAAAGTGACAAAGTTACATTAAAAACATCTTCTCGTAGCGTTATCGGCGCTTTGATCTTTTCCCTTGGCAAACCTACGTATTTTCACTTTTTTATTATTTGCCTTCTTGGCACAAATCGACTGCTGTACACTGCAGGGGTACACCTAGCCGAACATTTACCTGGAATTGTCGCTCCCGGGAATCGAGCTACGGACCTCCCAGTCCTGAGGTAGGCACTCTTAATGGCAGACTGTCGGAACCAGTTGATTATCTTTTTATCAAATGGGTAAAGTGTTATAAACCAATGAACTTATCACCAAAATAACATAAGTTTCGGAAAAAGACAATTTCCCGCCCTTGGCAAAGGTTCTCTCGTATTTCTTGCATTTTGGCAAAAGATGCGTATCAAATATTTTTACCCACGAATGTGATAAAATAGTGAGAAAATAAACAAGTTAATGACGATCAATACGCGATGCTGATCATCGTCAGCTGACGCTTGCTTCAGGCTCCCTGCCATGGTTAAATCCGCCCATCTAGACGACCCTGATCAAAGGAATATTACTATTGACACACCATGGCAACACTCCTGATTCCAGCAGCAATAACCCGAACAACATTTTGTACCAACCCTTCATAACTACATAAAAAACATTCCCCATTTAATTCTTTGACCTCTCCAAGTTCGCTAGAAATATTCCAGTCAATTGATCTACCCATTATTCGTCTGACAGAAAAAAACTATCTCCCGTTTTCCTCCACTCATTAAATACTTTTGAAATACCACGATCAATCATTTGTTCATATCACAGAGTGTAATAAAACTATGATCGTTTTCTATATATAGATTTATGAAGTAAGAAATACTTAAAGAACTGAAATTAAATTTGTTTCTTTTACGTAAAAAGAAACATAAGTTGTTTTATACCAATCCCTCTCGTATTTTCTTAATTGGACCAGTATCTAGCGTTTCCAATGTAATTTAATAAAATATAGTATTTCCCATAGGGATTTGAACTCACAACCTTTGGACTTTAAGTCAGTGCACAATACTTATCGAAAATGGTACAAGAGAATGTTTATTCTCATGCTAATGGAGTTTGTGTAATAAATATCTCGACTTGTTGATTATACAATAACCACAACGCTTTCTTCTGGCTCCCTGGTTCACAAGTACACAATGATTATGAGAGAGCTGTACTTAAAGCACTTTTAAAATTCTACACAGATAGGAACCTACTTATCCAATGTCAAAATTATTCAACTGAAATTTAACAGACCCTTACATTCAGACCTTCAAACGCATGCCCTGCACTATGTACGTAATACATGTTCATCCTGCAACGAGCCGGTAGTTGTTTTTTTTTTTTCTTTTCTGTACAGTATACTTTATTTAGCGTCTACACAACACACAAAGGAAACCTATCAGGAACTTAGATGAAGTGAGTCTGCTCTACAGACCGTGATTCTATGGTTTACAGGGGAAACATTTAATTCTAGTATATATTTTGAATCAGAATCGAACTACGTATCTGATACGGCGATGTGTCTGCTACAGTTCGGATTTATCCTGGTAGATGCGCGGTATGCTGGTAGATGTGGTTCTCACTTTAAGTTGCTGTGAGCACTTAGGAGTTTGAGCTTGACTGATCGCAAACACAATAATAGTGAGAAAATTTAAATGTTCATCATCTCTTATATAACTCGTTCCCCGTTACGTCACTGTGTGATTGGTTTATAGAAATAGTGATCAAACTTGAATGTTGGCAAAGATACCGGATATATTGACAGATCGCTGTATGGAATACGATATCTGAATTTTCAAGAGTTTCCAGGTACCTGCTGTGAGTGTTGATAGAAGATTGAATAGTGCATTAGGATACGTTACAAACACTGGCGGCCGACCAAGGTCAGCGCGGGGAAGACAAGGTAACATATAACAGTTTATATTCCATACTTGACCACTGTAATGGTTTCCTGCATTCAATTGTTTACATAATCATGCACTTGCCAAATATACTTATATACTTTTCGTAAAAAAAAAAAAAAAAAAAAAAATTAAACGCTTTATTTTAAAACAAGGCGATGTTGGCTCAAACTGTGATTCGATGCCCTACCAAACTCCCATGGTCACGTGATAAGTTCCTCAGGACACAATTGTCCACATCATGACTATCAGCTTTGGGGCAGGTTGTTGAATAATTGGTTTACAAAAGGGGTTAGTATGTACATTATTCTATACTATGGTAAAGAGTGATCATATCGAAAGTCATTGCAAGCAGATCAGAACTGACAATGTTGTTTTTGTGTGTATTAACCTATAGATGATTATAGCTTTACTTCTTGTGTCAGTAAGTAAGAACGAGTCGGTAGCTGCTGATACACCCTGTAGGTAAAGGTTGTTTGTGCCTGCTTTCTTTTAGTTTTAATGTTGCTTTCCGTGGAAGAAAGAAAGGTTACAGTCATTAAGTGATTGCAACCTGATATTAGTCATTACCATGTAACAAAGACATGCTTGTATGTAACCACATGTGTCTCAAGAGGATTGAAACACACGTGTAATGTTTGGTAAAATGCCTAGGACTACCTTAGCCCCTTTGTCTGGATAAAGGTCTCTCGGGGACCAGGGTAGAACATATATGCATGCTGTCCCGTCGGCTGATCAGGTTTAATATTGTTCACAACCTATCTCGTATTGAAAGGGATCAGAACAACAGACGGGAGAGAAGTTTTAAAATGGGAAATGTTGTAACAGCATACGCTTCTTACTCTTACACCCCCCCCCCCCCCCACCCCAATTTTTATAAATTGTCAAATAATAATGATGCATAAACAAAACGTTGCACAGTAAAGGCTTCTCCATAATATGGAGGTCGTGGGCTCAGTCCCCGGCCGCGACGTATTAAAGTTGTAAGAAATGGTACTGGTCCCCTTGCTAAGTGTTCAGCCAACATAAAAGGGTAGTTCCCAAGACTAGTTGGCCCGGTGTCAGGACAATGTGACTGGGTATAGTATCATGCCACATGTCTACGGCATAGTACTGCAGTGTGGCAGCTCTATATCTGTCTCAAGTAGACATAGTATCCAAATGACTGAAATATTATCGGTGGGACTCAACAAACAAACACAGTCGAGACGTATCCAAGAGCCCAAGTTTTAATCAAGTAAGGATTTTGAGTGAAAATTTGAATCAGGACTGACTACAGAATTCAATATTTGGTTTGACAATTCTGCTCAATTCAGTTTTCTCAAATTTGAAAGTTCCGGAGCTTAATGTCAATGTAATTCTGATTAGAAAATTATCAAACCATTAATTATCATTAATTTCTTCCGCTTGTCATTAATAGACTTTCTTTGATCATTATTTCCGTATCGACGTAGATAATATTCAAATTCGATTCTCAGCATCTTTTATTTTGAATTGTTCATTGATTAAGGCTGAAATCCGAGTTACTCGATTAAATCGACATCCTCGCCACATCCGCCTGTTATGGAGATAAAATGCTAATGCCGTATCTCGACTCGAATTGGATGTTTCATTTGAAGAAATTAAACTAGTCTGGTTATTCAAGACCGTCAGAAGAATTGCAAAAGAGAAGTCACATTACAAGCCAAACTTCTCTCTATGTCTCTCTCTCTCCAATCTGTTTGCGGGAAAAAAAAATCTACTGTGATGATTAACATGCTATTTACTCTTTATTGGTTTCTTACAGATTCCTTTTTCTTATTCCTTTCTCTCTTTCTATCACTGTCTTACTCTCTGTTCTCTTCAACATGTATTTTCATGTTTGTTTATTGATCTGTTAGTCAGTGATTCAGTTTCTCCTGTTATCCACAGACAATTTAACCCAGTCAAAGAGAAATATGGGGTCAGTGACCTATCCTCTGAAGCAGTAGAAAGTAACAAATATTTGCAAGCTATCCAAGAATGTGTCTGAGATGATGTCAGTAGTAAACATTCGTCTACATTCTTATACTTTCAATCATTAAATATATGACCCATGTAACAATGGGTGAACGATTCTCTCAGTTTCAGAATGGGAGGTTAATTGAATCTATAAACGGGTTGAAATGAAATCGGAATCGAGCCTTGATGTCATATATCAAATTACTTTTTCACTATATTTAATTGATATTATAACTGAACAAAAAAATCAGTCGTTATATTCTATTTACTGTTATTTATTGAGTAGTAATCCTAAAATAGATGTGCACGCGGAGTGTACTATTTAATAATTCCATCAACTCTTTTATTTAGTAACATTTACAGAATTTTCTTCAAGATAGCGGGTCACGCCAAACCTGCTCGTAAAATAGTTTGATACCCTATCCTGAACAAATTTCTTTTCAGACCATAGGTTTTCGCAATATAGGTCAAATTTGGCGAACTATTCTGTATAAAAAGAACTATATAAACCTAATCAGAACAGAAGATTTCACTCTTGTAAAACTCACTTATCCGAGTTTAATACACTTTTCTTCCTTTAATAGAAACGTAATTTAACTTGAATCCAGTACGTTTATAATGTGAGCAGCAAGCCCCTACGCCATCTTGGAGAAAACCTGGTAAATTTCAAGTGTACCCCTTGCGGAGTGTAGCAGAAAGTGTGTGTAAAAGAAATGCATTAAATGATTCTTTTTTATTTTTTGTATGATATTTATCTAGAAACTTTCTGTAAGAGCTTGTAACATAGCAGTACATGGGCCATGTGTACGTCTGTAAACCCGTTGCTATAGTTACAAAAGATGTTGGACAGTGGCGCCTGTGTATTCTTCTTTTCCTCATCCCTTTCCCCATTTACAGTTTAAAACGCACGGAACTACACTCATTCATTTACAAAATGTGTCTAATGTGTTTTATAACAGCGTGGTTTTCATTTAGTTTGAGCAAAGGACTAAAAAGACCACTGCCTGTGAATGAAAATATGAAAGAAAATCTTTTTCATATTTTTTTAAATTATTTTTTTAACTTTATTTATTTTATATCGATTACGAAACAGGTTCTCACAACTTATATTAATCAATTTCGATGTCTCTGATGGCGGCGTGTGTGGAAAGAAACCGGAGACATCCCACGTGTCTGCACGGGCGACCACTAATAACCTCTCACATGACCAGAAATCGAACCCGGGACGCATTGGTGAGAAGCGAAGCGTATTACCACACGCTATCCAGTCACCCAGTTTAGATTATTGAGTTTTATAAATAACTAATAACCGTCAATGTCATGCGGTCAAATAAAGGTTTATTCTTCACTTTATGTCTGCAAAGATCACAGAGAGGCATATCTTCAAAACAGAATGTCATGTTCTGTTTTAAAATCAATTCTTAAAAACATCAGATATCGATGTATATAAAATACTCTGCATTTTATTTTAAATCAGTGGCATCTTGCTTACCAGCATCTCACATAGGCAATGAAACGTAAACCTATGTAAATCAACGAGCACTTCCCGAACACCTTATCTACATGCTTTTGTACAACTCCACATATTGTCCAATGGGAAATAAACATACATTTGAGTTTTTCCCCTAGTCACTGATTGGTCGATTTGAACCAGTGAATTATAAAATCTCAAACATGGTATTGCCGATCCTCTGGTGAAGTTGACTCTAGGGAAGAACGGCTTCTACCCAATTCATTCCTATCTCACATAATGTTTTCACAATCTTCACTATCCCTTGATTTATAGCACGGTGATAACATAAAACATCGAGGTAAACGGTTTTCGCGGTACGTAATTAAATATTTCTAGAGGCCTATAACAATTCTGATAAACTGTTTCCTGTTTTTAGGGAAGACTCTTTGAGGAACCCCATCTTATCTCTTAATCAAGGTATACGCAGTCATTGTCACTTTATGGGTTATTCTGATGTTTTTGTTCTCTTGAAAATATAAAAATATGAAATGTAAACAACGTAATGCTCGCTCCACTTATCCTCGCTTGATGACAAAACAATGGTGGTATTGTTGTGTCTGGCACGATAGTTGCATTTTTACTCTGAAATGACGATTATTTACATGCCAGTGGGTCACATACTTAACTTCTCGTCTATATAAGCAAGCCTGTCATGTCTCAAACAGGTATGTCTTCCATCTGTTCGCCTGTTTGCCCCCTGAACCTTGGTAAAACTAACCTAAAGCCATGTGTGGTAAATAATTTCCCTGTTATCTCTTCTTTGATATATATCAAATGACATCTTTCGACACAATCCAAAGAGAAAACTTCAAATTTGAAATTGGCGTTGGTGGTGATTATAATTACTGACATCGAATGTTCCTCCTCCGTGAAACAGTAACTGAATTATTCTACGAGCCAGTGAAAACATAATGCAGCAAATTATTTAAAAGTAAAATTGCATCAAATAGTGTGGCCATACAATAGAATAGCAACTAGTTTGATTTTTAAAATTCATAAATTGTTTTACTTCAATAAGCTAAGTCTGGCAAGCCTAAATTTCTCTCACTGAATAATTGAACTTTCATTTAAGACGTGGGGTACAGATTGAGACTGGGCACATAGAAAACTTCACTATTTATTTTCAAATATTTCTAAGCCTGGTGACTAGGCGGCTAGACATAGAACCCTTCTGTTGAATCTCTGAAATGTATATTGTAAACCTGTTGTATTGACATCATCGATTGCTTTCGAATTAAAACTCAGTTTGGTCATACGCCTGGTTTATTCATTGTTGCCTGCATCATCAACCAGCGTAATCATTTAGCAGAGACGTCAGTTTACACTCAAACATACACTATTAATGTACTAGATTTCAAAGAAATACGGTGACAAAAAGTGCACCAACTAACAACACGAAAGCTTGCAACTATGGAAGGCCTTCGCTCAGCTATGCTATCCCTACCCCTAAGGAAAGTTGTTTACATGAACGGGTATGAGGAAGTGACGGTTGAATAGAGGCGTAACACAGGCTCAGTTATCAAAGTCTAACCCTCTGTTAACGCAGGCGGGTAATAGCGGCTGTAATCGGTTTGTTTGATGGAACTTTTACCTGCCTGCTTCGTGCTGACAAGCCGTAATGTAGTTCCCGAACTAATTTCCACGGAAACAAGATTTCTGATTCCAGACAGATTAGCCAACTGTTTGTAACACTTGGAAATCTTTCTCCCCGTTTTCTCGGCTTCTTGAACACAATACATATACGATATTAAAAATATTGCCACCCAACACCCCACCCATACTGCGTCCGTGGATCAGCAATTTATATTTATATACATATTGCGAGTTCTGTTATGGGTTTTGAATTGCTTTTATACACGACTATATCATCCCCCCCAACAGAATTGTCTATTGACATTATTCCATTACTCGATGTTTATCTACCAAAGCCATTTGCGAAGAATACGAGATTATTTTGACGCATAAACAACATGTATATTTGATCTCGTTTCATAAACATAATTCAACACTCGCCAATTTTAGAGAAATTGGATAAAATATTCTCCTATTTCTGTCAGTTTCACTATATTCTGAACAGACACAACATCTGAGGATTTATGACAGATTCGTTGTCATGGAACATTGGCCTAGTTTACATATTGCTCCGTAAAGAAATAACTTCAAGCACATCTGCATGTCTTTCGTTGATCCTGTATATTTATTTCATGGAACAGACAGAACTGCCAACCATCTACATTTTACTCATACATTAAATATTTAAGTTTTACACTCTCCGTTAAAAGACGTCGGTCTATTTCCAATGTTTTCTCACAATGTTTAACTGAACTGCTCTTCTTTTCTGATAAGAGTGTGCTATAGAAAATGTTGGACACTGCAGTAGGTAGTTGGAAATCAAAGCATTTATTTGCATGTATATTGGAGATTATATTTTATTTATTAACAGAACTGCTGACACTTTAGTAAAAGACATTTACCAACAGCCCTATTTAGAAAGTAAAGAGTATACCCAAATATTCAGCTTGGCTATTTCTTTCAGTTTCGGTACGCAGGCTCGTTCAGGAATCTGGCCTTGTACAACGGCTTTATTTTCACGATTCTATTTCCAAAACATTTCCCGTGCTTGTTGTTGTAATTAAAACAACAAGGTATTAACGGTAAGATTCGTGATGAACGGCGTTCTGTCAGAAACAAACCCATTATTTCAGGCATTGATCAACATCCGCCTATCAGCTCTTCAACACGGAGGTAATGAAACTCCCCTCAGGAATCAATATACTACAGCAAGGGTCGAAAGTTAAGCCGCTTACACGTTTAAATGGCATTTTAATGCTTCTTTCGGCACTCAATGTATTCATTACGGTGTGTATGTGTTTTGAGAGGTAATGTTATAACTTATATTGGTTTCAAAATGCTATTTCAAAAGTGATTTCTCTAACTTAAGCTCAGTGCGCATTTAATGCACCCACTTAAATTTTAGACATGTTTTGGAACATTTCCAGTTGAAAAACATGTTCCAAGAAAATCAAATTAAGTGAAGCATGCTGAACATTTCAAACGTGAAGGAAAAAACATGAAAGGATATCTAAGCAGCATTCAGTCACGGTAATTAGGTTGCTTACGTTTTGAGATTTCTTTACAGTCATTGTAATGTTGTAACGATAATGTCGGGTCGGTACTGTGCCAAATCGGACATTCTGGACCGCAGTTAAGAGTTCTCCGGACATTGTCGGTTTTGTGGTAAATACCATGAGCCTCTATGGCGCAGACTTCGAGGCAAAACCATGCAAAGCAATCGTTGTTGCTGTAGCTACACCCCCATTCCCAGTGCCTTCCCTAATTTTTGCGGTCATTCACCCTAAATGAGTCAGTATTGGAGACAGAGCAGCATCAATCAATTTATACCCTGACTAAGCATGTCTGGTAGTGTTTTTAAATCGTCCAACTTTCATCTGGTTTGACCACAACAACATATCTAGATATACAATGTACACGAATTCCTTTCACAATCAGTTTTCAAAAGAAGCTGTTTTGATTGTGGTTGTTGGTCGAAATTACGATCACTTATATGTTTTTTTACGAAACTCTTTTTATCACATTAATTCCCACTGTATCAGCAAATAACATCACAAGAACAAACAGCTTTCTTTCCTAAAAAGAATCGTATATGAAACAAATATGATTATTTACATTTCTGTTTGGAAAAGACTATCGCATCAGCAATTGAAAAATACCTAAAGACTTTATTTACATACTTAAATATTTACCAGAGAATCTAGCAGATCGATCTGGTTTAATACTGTTCAGGACTGAAGAGTATTTTAAATTTACAGATTGTGATTCAGTTTCAATGTTTGATTGTGTAATGTTGTTTTGGAATACGCTGTCGCTGTGAAATTGTTACAGTCCTACAGTATTGTCAAGCTAATTATAATTGCTTTTAATAGCGTATTTGAGTATAGATGTAAACTAAGATGTTATGGCATTGGAAAGAAATGAAGTGTGTGCAAACCAGGAATGTTTTGAAGCAGTATAACTACTTTAGCTTTTGACGTAAGTAATGAGATGACATGTAAATAAAGCCAGGGTTTAGATTATTAATTGGCATACTTAACACTGACTTCAGTGGACAAAGATAAAGGCTAATGAACACATTTTCTACTTTCTAAAAGAACATAAAGAGAAACACAGGTCACACCAGAACCCTTTTCTTCCATAATCAGTTTACGTTTATTTGTAAACACCGGCGACCAGGCCCGGGGGCAATTACATTTCAGTAGATGTCTAATCAACCCGGCACCAGCTGAGCGCATGTTCCGCACAGTCTTTCCAGATCTCCGAAATATTGAAATCGATTCCAAATTTTGAACTTCTCCAATTAATTCTAAATGGTGTAAACATGCTATTTCTGTTTGTGAACATTCTTTTGCCAATTAATATCTGTAATGGTAACATGATTACTTCTGTAAACTGCTTGTTTAACGTTGGCCCAGGAATTCGAAACAGCTGCAGCGGCAGTTATCTCTTTCTTACAGGGAAGGTTTAGGTGCACGTAACGTGCGATATTATAGGAATGGTTTCGTGGCTGTCTCCGCTGTCTTCAAATATAATGGCCACGAACAACACCTGCAATACCTTCGACACGTGACGTGGAAAGGAAATATCCATGGTATCTGAATACTGGCACAGACACCGATTTGTTTCTAATACAGATTCAGTTCTAATAAATACATGTACTGAATTGCTATGAAAGGAATACATTGTTATTGACTTCGTATGTCTAAATCAAAATATAAAATATTCAACTATTCTACACTGTCTGTTCATTATAAATAGTTTTTCAACGTTCTGGTGTAAGTACTGAGGTTTCTCCCATGACCTTGCTCTTTTACAAAATATCAAATCAATCACCTTTGTCAATAAAGCCCCCTTTCCTGAATTTTAGTTCTTGAGGAAATATACAGATTGAGGTATGTCGCGGTCTGGAGTCAGACCCACAGTCTCTCCTTTCCAAGACGGAGGTTCTAATCACAGGCCAACGTAACAGTAATGTGTTTTTACTTCATTACATAAGAGGTGTTATAAAGGGTACATACCAGAACCAAGCCGAAGTATGTCTCTGCCTGGAATCAAACCCACGGCCTCTCAGTTTCAAGACGGGGGTTTCAACCACTAGGCCAACGTAACGTGTCTTCCTTTGCTTATTGCTCAAGAGATGGTCAAGACTGCAGAATCAGTAAATGCATATCATATCAAATTTGGGATCCATTCTAACTTGGAATGCCAAAACTAACTAAGGCACCCTGTAAAGCTATCTTCAACATTACGCTCATTTTCGCGGGATGATAAATGGGATTCCGAGGCGTTCGTTAACATTAATAATACGTTAATTTGTAACGTAATATTAAACATGGTGGATGGACAGGGACCGGATGTCTACAATTCAGCTGTACTTCTCGTTTATAACGTATATGAGGCAGTGACAATTACAATAATAATCAGTAAAACCAATAACCAGTCAGGATTTTAGTATCGGACTTAAATGGTGTATCATAATCGTATGTTGACTGTCCCCTGATCTTACAATTCAAAAGTTATATCTTGAATTAACTTCAGCGCAGCTATGTCAGTTTGGCATTATAAAAAGGAGAACTCAGGGTGTAGACGCTTCAGATTTCTAACAACGTTCCCCTGTTTTAGAAATATCATTTCGTCTGCTGCATCTGAACATTTAGTTTTCTGGCACTTTCTGGCTAAAATGTGTGACTTATATATCGTATACACATGTCTAACATTCTTGCATACCTTCTGGATGAACCCATGATTGATTCAACAAAAATGCTTATCTCATCGTTTTAAATCGATAATAAAAAATACATCTCTTGGATTTAGATATATCAATATGATTTAAAAATGTAAGCTACGCTGGGGTTTTTTTCAGACCCTTTGAAGTGTGTATGCATTTTATGGAGAGCGATAACTTTAAAAAACACGTGAAGTAGAGGAACGTTAAAAAATGATGAGTCGAAAGTCGTAAAGTATGTCTCACAAAAAATAGATCGGAAAAGCTATACAGAATGAGTTGTTTGCAAGTTTTACCCAGATGTTTCTTCCTCTACGCTGTCGATACGTATCTTCATATCAATGCAGTACTTCCATGTTCAATGGCTCCCAGCATATTTACGATGAGTTTAGGCATTGATTTTTTTCTTACACTGATAATTTGTGTATTAATATAAAATTATATAGATATCGGGTTATCTTCTTCAAGTAGCTTTTCTGGATGTTGTAAAGGACGGTCTCAGTGATGCCTGGGTGTATGTTAAGTAATAAAGTTTAGATGTAGTGATATCATTATTTTCGGCAATGCAGGTGTAATTACATCAAATATAATACTTAAAGTTTGCTAAGCACCATGTATCACGTTTCATTAAAAAGTAACTTGCGCTCAAATTATCTCGAAATTGAAATGACCATACTTCTATATATCTAAAACTTGCCCATACGGTATGAAATTTCACAACAATCATTTATATATCCAAACCTTTGATGTAATGGAAACATCTCAAAATCTAAAAGAAATTTTTTTTTTTCTATTTGGAGAAAATAATATAATTTTCAATTCATTTACATTCACTGATTGATATTTCAATAGTGTTGAATAATTTCAAATTAACGTTTCACTTGTCATTTATGCATGTATATTTTGACCCCTAGTCCAAAGTTAATGTATGTTATTGGAATTTAATGTAAAGTCCCTGTAATAATTCCGCGATGTCTTGTACCATTTAGCCTCTACCAAGATAACCAAGATACCCTAATGAAACATTAGGAAACCTTGGTTTTCTTCGTGAAAGGCCATAAGGTCCGAAATGTATCGGAACCAATATACAGATGACCTTATTTTCAAAAACCTTAAGTAAATGTTTTGTAGATTCATTACCTTATTATATTTATACGATTGAACTTTAAAGTACACAAACGGATTCTTTTAAAGAATGGAACTTTTCATTTTTGGTTGAGTATAGTTTGGTGCTGAGCAATCTTTAGGTTGAATAGAAATATAAAACTATTTCATTTATATTTGATTTATTAGTTTAAGAGATGTTTTTTGCAGTGTTTTCATTTTAGTGGTTCTTTTCATACGTTGTACTAGTATTACTTTCTTCATTGTCAAGATCACGCTTTCCCCGTATTTCCAATCAGGCCAGAGATGTGAAGACTGTCAATATGTCAGCCCAAGGTTGTCCGACATGTCTGATACTTGTACAGGAAAGTATTTATTCCTTTTTGTGAAACTTCACCAGACCGCATCTTGTAAATCTTAAGGCGATGTCGGAAATATCGAAATCTGTCTGCAAGGGAAGTGTAACAGTAACCAGAAACAATGGAAATAAATCTCATTGTGGCCTGGAATTGTTCAGACGCGTTATCAGTTGACTAAGTCTCTTTGAGACAGACATAAAAGGTGATGTCATAGCATATCATCAAAACATTTCACTCACATGTACTTCAGTGGGGTCAAACAGATATACCATGCATAGTCACCAATGAAATTTACCGTACATTGTGGGGGTCGGGGACCTCGAGCCACTTCTCGGGCTAATCTTTGGAAATTACCATACGTGGAGTCGGAAGGGGGTCTTTATTCTTCAAATCCCGGGGTGGGGTATGACCCCCATCCCTACCTTCTGGGTGTATATTCACTGTACTTTCATACGAAACCATCTTTCTGGTATTGGCTTACCGCGTCATTCTGTACACACGTCTGGTTCAACTAACCAAAAGGCCAAAATGATTAATCAGTTGGTATGAACATTTCTTGACAGTCATGATTTTCATGAAGTAGGCCATATAGAATGGATGAACTATGCATAGACAAACCATGAGCTTTACGTACCGATGTGTTTAATAGAAAAGAAAAATGCAATAACCTCAGTATCGCGCCGTACGATGTCGGAAGCAATAGATATGTAACTTGTTTCCCGACATAATTTCCCCTGATAGGAGATTACCTGTCATGTCTTGCCATGTCACACATCCGGGGTCGCCTAGGGGAGGTATACCGGTACTGCTGCCACCATATCCCAAATTGACTCTCAGACACTGATTGACACAGTCATCACGTGATAGACATTAATATCACGTGATTTGCCGCATTGGTCGTCGGGAATAACAAATTGCAGATTACAATATTATTTCCAATACATACTACCGATTCTATATATTTCCTTTCCCGGGGAAGATCACGTGCATATCTCATCAAGTCGTGAATTGTTTTGAACAATTTTATGTATTTTCCATATGATTTTTTTTTTCGTATTGAAAGCTATAACCAAATCCACGATAAAGTCTTGGTATAAACATCCATACAATGTACATACAATCAAGCAAATTAACTTCAATCTTAACACCTGAACTAGGGCCATCTTTGTGAGCTGTCTCCTAGTATTGGTGCTGAATATTCAGAGATAAGGTAATGTAGTTCCTATATTATTTAGTGTTGTACTATATAGAATTAAAATAGTATTTGCATTAACAGCAACTTTTTTAATTGCTTTATGAAAGTGGTTAACGTCAATTATGTCTTTGTATTCATTTTTATGTGAATGCATTCAATGATTTATATAAAGTGATTTAGCCTTCTTCACATTAATCATTAGATAATAATTACAGCCATCAAAACACACTTGTGGAAGGTGTAATAATAAATGTTTACCCTAAAGCTTTTCGATCTGATATAATCTGTATACAGTTAAACCTGTATCAGCGGGTCAATTTTATTAAGCCGTCCACCTGCTTTTAGCGGTCAGTTTTATTCTTTTCAAACTAGCATTTTGTATGTACTTAACCTTCATTTAGCTGTCATCTCTGTTAAGCGGCCATTTTTATATTTTTCTTGACTACCCGCTCAAGACAGGTTTGGCTATTTCTGTGTTTTTTTTCGACATACATGTTCATTATCATGCACATCACTAATTAACATAATTTATTTGTAAGCTTCAGGGTTATCGCCTGGACACAGCTCGGTTTTATATTTTGTTCCAGTGGGTTTGTATTCACCATGTTGGCGTGCACTACCTTGTTCTGTGGCAGTGCGTGACGTAAACCATGCAACCTTATCTTCATGCATTGCATGACTTGAATTTTTATTGGCCTTTGCTTCTTCAACTTCAAACATTCCCTCGGTCTTTAATTCTGCACAATATTCCACATAATGCTCATTTAGTGCGTCAAACTGTTCCATTTGACGGAGGTTTTTCTGTTCTTTTTGTCTGCAAAGAACTCAGAAATATTTACTTTTCCAGAGCCATGTAATAACCCTTATATTCCATATATTATGAAGGTCTGTTTAAGGACATTTGTTTCATGTCTGACAAAGTCTTGGATCATTTCCAATAGTAAACGATTGCTTAAATATGACTACCAGTACATTTCGATTATGCTGACATAAAGATATACCAAACCATAGAAACACTTCAAATGAGTTATTGGAATACAATTTGGTTTGTTTTGTTGGTTGGTTTGAACGTCCCTCCGACAGTGTTTCGATATAATTTTGTAACAACAAACTTTTTCATGGTTAAAGTTAACAGAAACATTGGAAAAGTTAAGCTGAAAATGATAGTGATGTCATTGAAAAAATAAATGATACTCCCAAGAAAAAAAAACCTGAGTGGTTGTAAAACAATTCTATCCTGTTTAAATGTCAAAATATTGTCGGAAACGTATATATTTGCAGAAATACAAAAGAAAATTCCTAAGAACAGCGATATCGGCTGTTTACTTCCATGCAAAATAGACCAAGACCGACGTTTGTCTAGGACTTCTCAGTTTGATATACGTATAAAAATAATCTCGCCGACCAGAAACCGACATCTATCCAATTGTCATAACCAATCATTTATTAAACTAATCAGATGAGACAAGATGCCCGCCCTGCTCGGTTTATCCGTGAGATCGATATCAATACGGCGTAATCAGATCAGCTGGGCGATTGCCGTGTTAGTGGAAGAGAGAGACCAGTATTGGCTGGCCGGTCCTGATGGCGTGGCTTGATGGCCCGCACTGCGGCATGACGGGACAGCAGTCAGAGCGTTAGGCGAGCCTTGTAACGGGCATGTAGTGTGTAATTGAAAAAGAAAAATGTGCATTTCTGCAAGACATGCGTTTTTGTTTGTTATGTTTGGTTAATAGTTTAATTATGATGTTACAAGTTTTGAATTGTTACTGTGAAATAGTTTGATTAGGTGAGAGAGACGTTGCCATTTAGAAAAATAAAACAAGTTGAATCTATTTAATCTTTTACATAACTTTGAGGCATACACACACACACACACACACACACACACATGGGTGTCAGGTTATATCATGATTTACTTACATGGCTCGATGAAAATCGTCTTCTGTTGTATTTTGAACTGACAGAGTCGGCAAGAGCCACTTCACTGGGGGAGCCATCCTGTTCCTCGTGAGGGGATGATTAAATATCAAGACATGCTCTCTTTTTCTCGATCTATGTTCAGATATAAATATTGATTGATGTTATACCGTCTCTAAGAAAAGATTAATTGAACAGGAGAATAATGTAAGGATGCACTGGGATGAATTTCCATGTTATGGCTTCTGTTTGTTATGTATATTCACAGAACTTTTCAAAGAGCCTGCACACAGATCTAACAATGGGCGTATCCATTTAAACGACGATTGCTTCGAAAATAATAGCAGTTTCTATAGAGGATGTTTGCTTTACCCACTTGCTGTTTCCTTAGAGCATATGATATGATTTGTATGCATTTTATTCAATCCTCCGAATCATTCAGATTTTCCTGTATCTTAATAACATGAAAAGCCAGGAACAGTGTCAATTTGGCATTTATATCATTCTGTCTATATGTATATCTTCTATTTTAAATAATTTATTTGTTCAAACATTGATATATGATTATACATAAATATCAGTTGAAAAAAAAATAAGAAGAAAATTGTTTTCTTTGACATATCAACATAATTACGTTTTTAATTTTTAGTCGCATACGATTCAGTCAATTATTATAAGTGGAATTTCACTTTACATTTTTTCCTACAAAAATGTATTCAATCTAAATTATATCTTAGACTCAGGAATCTTAGACATTCTGGCATAGTTTAATAGATGTAGAAGTCTCGTGAAGTCCGAAATTCCCTGCAGTCACTGCAACGTAAGGATGTATTTTTGATACACTTCAATGATGGACACTTTTATTTGGACGGCTATCAGGATCTCGTCAAATGAAATTTCACCGCTTCTATTCATGATTGCCCGGCTATTGAGGGAGGACCAGGACCGGGAACCAGTGCTGATAATTAGATCTATGATACAGTTCCCTACATTATAGACCGTGTTCCGAATCAGATCATAATAAAGATAATATCATTCTCTTCTATAGATTATGGTGACGGCAGGAAATTGAGGGACGGTCTAATGGCAGAGGAGGATATACCGGAACGTTTTTGCTGTTCCTCCTGATCAATTTTTCCCAAAATATCTGCCGACTTGGCAACGATTTTCGCACAGATAATCCAAACTTCCATTTCTTATATCTGCTTCATTTTGCATCACATCTCCAGTTGGTGAATTGAGTTGGACTGCATCTAAATCATTTATGTATATCATTTATTTATATCATTTATTGACTTATTTCTGATTGAATGACACTTCTTTAATTAATTCGCTTTGAGATTAGACACTTCTTTGAAGATTAATTTACATTTTATGCGATTAGTAGTTCAGTTTGGTTTGTATCTTATTGAGACGTGTGGTAATGTCGTGGTTAAACACGAACTATCAAGTACTATAGTTGTTTATATGACCTTGTTCGAGACGTTATATTCTAGTACTTGAACACGTAAACCCCTTCCAGGTGAATGCTCAAAGTTACCTGTGTTTGGCTCACTGATGCAAGCCGACCAGTTGAGGATATAGCATGACATTGGTCGACTATGTCCAGACATCACGCGAGATCACGTAAACCCAACCTCAAGGTACCCAATGTCACCCTGAGCATCGTTTTTATGACCCCTTGCCGAATCCCAGTGCAGGGAAAGGGGTCAATGACTTACAGGTGGCGCACAGTATAGGTGACTTTAAATCTTTGAGACATATTCATCCACACAGCTTCAAAACTTTAATGATACATTGTACAACGTTGAAATTCGGTCAGTCTTAACGTAAAATTTGGTTTATCTATTTGGATTTAAGATTTTAATCAATTTCAACCGCATTTCAGTTTGACTAGCAACAAATCAACCAGTTAACTACTTTGTACTTTAAAGTACGATATGGTTGTGCTAGTTAAAATACATTCGATATATGGTTGAATTAGGCTTAATGATTGCTTGATTAATGGTTTAACATGCTAGGATTTATAAAATGAATAAAATCTTATTGACAACAACGATTCATTAATTAAAAAGGATTTTTGATTAAAATGTATGAAAAAGCATTGACATTTGTAGACTTAAGCAAATAGTGCATAATGTGAAATAAAAGTCAAACGTATTGAACATGTTCATCAAATTACACCATTCAGTATTTTGGATGGATGTCAAAATACTCTGACAGTCATTGTTTACATTTTACACCGAAGACGATCCGTAATCGGAAATAATTTGTTTATTTTGATTTTGCTATGTATTCAATTTATGCACCCAAGATTTGTTAACGGAGGCATACGAAATGTCAGAAGAAAAAAAACACGAAAATATTCGGAATATGCAAATCAGGTTTTCTTATCCTTTTTGACTAGTCACAGCCAGGTCCATTGATATCTGCTTTTGCTTTATAAAGAAATCATTTATATATCAGAACAATACCATGGTATTCAATGATATTTTAGTATAATACGGCTGTGTGTACTGGTGTATTAGTACAGTATCTTGGTATTTACTGATGTGTGAGTATAATACGACTGTGTGTACTGGTGTATTAGTACAATATAGTGGTATTTACTGATATGTGAGTATAATACGGCTGTGTGTACTGGTGTATTAGTACAATATCATGGTATTTACTGATATGTGAGTATAATACGGCTGTGTGTACTGGTGTATTAGTACAATATCATGGTATTTACTGATATGTGAGTATAATACGGCTGTGTGTACTGGTGTATTAGTACAATATCATGGTATTTACTGATATGTGAGTATAATACGGCTGTGTGTACTGGTATATAAGTACAATATCATGGTATTTACTGATATGTTAGTATAATACGGCTGTGTGTACTGGTATATAAGTACAATTTGATGGTATTTATTAGCATGTGAGTACAATACGGCTGTGTGTACTGGTGTATTAGTACAATATCATGGTATTTACTGATATGTGAGTATAATACGGCTGTGTGTACTGGTGTATTAGTACAATATCATGGTATTTACTGATATGTGAGTATAATACGGCTGTGTGTACTGGTATATAAGTACAATATCATGGTATTTACTGTCATGTTAGTATAATACGGCTGTGTGTACTGGTGTATTAGTACAATATCATGGTATTTACTGATATGTGAGTATAATACGGCTGTGTGTACTGGTATGTAAGTACAATATCATAGTATTTACTGATATGTGAGTATAATACGGCTGTGTGTACTGGTGTATTAGTACAATATCATGGTATTTACTGGTATGTGAGTATAATACGGCTGTGTGTACTGGTGTATTAGTACAATATCATGGTATTTACTGATATGTGAGTATAATACGGCTATGTGTACTGGTGTATTAGTACAATATCATGGTATTTACTGATATGTGAGTATAATACGGCTGTGTGTTCTGGTATATAAGTACAATTTGATGGTATTTATTGGCATGTGAGTATAATACGGCTGTGTGTACTGGTATATAAGTACAATATCATGGTATTTACTGATATGTGAGTATAATACGACTGTGTGTACTGGTGTATAAGTACAATATCATGGTATTTACTGATATGTGAGTATAATACGGCTCTGTGTACTGGTGTATTAGTACAATATCATGGTTTTTACTGATATGTTAGTATAATACGGCTCTGTGTACTGGTGTATTAGTACAATTTCGTGGTGTGAACTGTTTTGTGAATAAAATAGCGCGACATTTTCTTGTATGTGATGAAAAAACACCACAGTGTGTATTTAGGAGGATTAATCCGTGGGAGAAGGGACTGAAAGACAGCTGCAGTGAGGGGTGTATTGTCCGGGTATGCCTTTCATTGGGAGATGTCATCTGCACTGTGTAATGAACCGTGGCGGTTTTTATGACAAAACATCAGGTAATGTTTCTCTGTATATCTATAATGTTATTTGCTTCGATGATGAAATAGATAATGATGAAAAAATAACAACACAAAGGGCAGTATTCGTCAAGTATTATTTTCGTGTGTTTTACTTTAATATAAGTTTAAAGTTTAAACTTTATTGATTTTAGATCGATTACGAAACAAGTTCTCACAGCTTATATTAATATCTCTCGATGGCTCTAATGGCGGCGTATGTGGTCATTATTGTGGGAGGAAACCGGAGAACCCGGAGAAAACCCACGTGTCTGGACGGGCGACCACTTTACCCTCTCACGTACGTGACCAGGAATCGAACCCGGGACGCATTGATGAGAAGTGAAGTGCGTTACTACTACGCTATCCAGGCACCCTGTACTTTAATATAATAAGAATAAGCTATTACTTACATGGATAAATGAAACCTTATCATATATTCAGAATACCTCTTGTAAAGAAGTTTTACTAACAATGTTTGTAATCTTATTGAGCTACCTACTGTAAATAAAGATTTTATTATTATTACTATTATTATTATCATTGCCTTCTGTGACACAAACACACACATACACACGTGTGTTGATATTATTTTTAACTTGTTCTAAAACAGTGTCTACCCTTATGACATGACAGTAATAATCCCCGCATGACTACACATGTTTCAGTAATATCCCCGCACCATGATCATATTCATTACTCAACCATCTGTCGCCGCTCATGTGTAAAACATGGATAGCCTTATTCCGTCGGTATTTTACCTTAAAATGAAGTAATTCCCTTTGATCGAAACATCGCAATAGTTTCGTGTTTTTGCAAACTGTCGCACTCGTGTTATATAAATACCAGCGGGCTGTTGCATTGATAAGGGCAAAAAATTATTCAGATACCAGAACACTTGTCAAACTGTATTTCATAATCAATCTCTCTCCCTCTCTCTCTCCCTCTCTGTCTCTCTTTGTGTGTTATAACACGACAGAGAGCAAATACATTTTAAAACGTTGGAAATAGTACTGACTTAACATTTCAGTGACTTGCACTAGCAACTAACGTTTTGTCAGTTTTAAAGATTTTTTCATGTACATCTATACTGTATCTATGTTAGTAACATATACCTGAATAATTTACAAGCGATCACCATTTTCTCAAAACAACATAAGAATGACAAAGGGGAAATGCGCGACAAAGATTGACAGTGTTAGTTTGTTGCATTTCAATATTTACAAACAACACGTGGTTACTGTTTATTTCACTGTCTGGTTCCCGGTGCATGATTCCAACATGACATGTATGTATCCTTTAGACACATACCCAGCTGTTGGCTACAAAAGGTTACAAGGTCAAGGTTACGAAACACTACAAAGTCATTTTTTTTTCTTTCTTTTTTTGTTTGTTTTGTTTTGTCCCCTTTCTTTAAAAAAATAGAAATTCAAAGTCATGGAAGCATTCGGCTGAGCAATCAACAAGGTAGATAGTAAATAGAAGACGACAACAACAAGAATATATGTCGGAAGTAATTACGAGGCAATATATACATAAAGGGAATGCCACCTGATTTTGGTGATAAGATTTTTCCTTCCCAATAGCTGTCAGACTTATAAAAACGTGAAATAAAACGATATAGTTGGCACACTTGTACCTTACATTGACAAATACCATATGCATAATTATTTTTGAATATTTCACCGTTCTGAAACAGATTGCTTTACAGCCGGAAATTAGATTCTCCGGGATTCACTGAGCAGTATAGATTCCACAAAGTATAACTGCCACGCTTAGTCTTGTTCACAGCAGGGGACTAAATATCTATAAAAATATTTTATTGGAGGTAAAACCTGTAGACATCAAGACATATGTCAGATTCTTTCTTACAGAAATGCGAATATTTCTCCTAATTAGTTTTATTTTGGGGGTATAATCATATAAATTGTGTTCTAAATCCTTCGCTGTCTCACCTAAGGAATGAAAACTAATGTCATATTTTATCTTCTGTTATAATTGGCCAATATCTTCATATTTGTTCATAAAAGTTGTCTATAGATTGGGCTAAATCCGAGCATCTTATACCGACGGTTTACTATTCCATCTGATGGATAGGTTTACACGGGAAGCTAATATGCTATGTTGCCCTTTTCATGCAAATGACAAATTGCATGTATTGATCTAAAGCCTAAACTTCTATTTCAGTATATTGCAATCAGTTATTGCTTGTGTACTTCCGCTTGTCACTGTAAACATCTGAGGGGGGTTTAATGGTACACATTCATTCTATATTTTCATGTATATACAAAGTTAGAATAACTCTTAACAGATATTGTGCATTATTGTAATAATACTTGCTTGATCGGACAATAGCCTTGTAGCTTTTCCACCCTTTTTGTTGCATGTATGTTTGCACTTCTGACCTATTTATTCCTCAAAGCACAGTGTGCCCAATATATAACCTGTATTAAATCGTTATTTATTGAATCAAAAATTTTGTAAATATCTTCGCATTAAGATAAATAAATTCGATGATGCAATCTTGTCCGATATACCCAAATTATCAATCATTAAAATGTGCCCATTGTTTGAAATCGATAACTCGAGCTCTAAGAAAGACCACATCATGTTCAAAATAGACGTATGTCCCTCAGCAGGAAAGGTAGCCCAGTGGCCCGGTCTCAAAGCAACGTGGCCACTTACCTACTCTACATATTTCAATGAGGTGTTATTATAACTTTTTCGATGTGAGATAACCCCCATCATACAGATGACGTCAGTGTGACGTGTAATGGAAACCTCGACTGGTGCTCAAATTTGTACGGTTTAGCGCATGCTGGTAATATTTAGAAACGTACCCTACAAGCGTCTCCTGGTGTTTTGGGGGACCATATCTAGGACTATTCTAAAAGCCTTTGGGTATGGAAGATTTCACTATGTTTTTGTCAGTAAGATACTGAATGAAATCATGATTAAAATTTTATAAATGAAGCCTAATAAGGTTGTTACTATTATACAGATTTGTCAAACTGAATTAAAGTATCGCCGAATAGATGGCAAAGCCTGATGTAGTGTGGTCAGATTATAGGTAGGTAGGGGTCGATAAAATTTAAATGTATTTTACGGGGGTGGAAGTATATAGGGCGTTCCCAACGAGATCCTGACCATGATGACCATGTAAGTATGTGGTTACGGAACAAGTGGACAGAGGTCAGCGGACAATAGGGTGATTGTGTCCTGACCACGGGTGTTCTTTGGTCAAACAAGCTGGACAATGGCTTATCGAGTGATGAAGTGTTCATTTACAGCCACTCCGAAGTATCCGGTCTTTCCTGAGCGAATCTCACGAGAGTGTAAATGTTATGACAATGAGTCTACATGTAGTAAATAACTTAGTAATAATATTCTGCATTGTAAAATTCATGCTGAAGTATTTATCTTAATTTGTTTGTAAACCTTTGCTGTGGTACTTCTCCAGTTATGTCCACACACAACTTAAATTAATTTCCGCACAACTAAAAGGTCATAGAAAATGATGTGGAGGGGGGAATGGAAATAGGTGCATTTATGAATTAATGTTGTAGATTTATGATAAAATATTTACCGGTATATACAGCGAAACTTCTGTTAAAATAAGCCCGCCACAATGCGGTCCAATGGAGCGGCAGTCACGAAACGGTTTAAGGTTTGTACGAACTTGGAACTTTGGTAAATTTTATAAATCTCATACCTTCTGATATATTTAACTTTCAAGCTCGTCCATTAAAATCTTCAGTCAAAACTTTAGTTTCTTAATGAATACGAGCTCGAGTCTCTATGTGGAAGTGGTCTGAGTATAAGTTACAAGTTAAACAGTAGGAAAGGGTGCTGAACGTAGCGACCGCCATGTTGTGTCTGCGACGCTGATATTATATGACTCGAGTGGAATAACTTTAGTAGTGAAGTATTCTCTTCCAACTGCAAGTCTTAACATTTTTTTACTATATATCGTCCTCGTTCATGAAATCCATTAAACTGCAGTAATTACGTGTACTTGGTTTCATTCGACACTGTACACTGTACACCCAACACCATCCGATCTGGCCTCATGAGAAACAAAGCAGTTGAAATCTTGAATGTGTACTTTATGTATAGTTAGAGGGGCGGTTTTGGCCCTTATCCAATCTTTTGACATTCGGAATCTGTCATTACGTGCCTGTACGTTTAATAACTTTCTTAATTTGAGCCAACTCGAGATATCCCGAATTTGTCAGTAAAAATATTTATCATTAGACTGATAGCAATTTTGTTTCTTTTGTAACAGAAGAAATTGTTCATGCTGTAGCAAAAGTATTAGTAATAGATGTAGAAGATGTAGTAGTATTTGTTGATGGTGTTGCAGTTAAAAATTTGTGTTTGTGGGTTATGGTGTGTAAGCAGATGCAGTGATACAATACTAGTGATAGTTTTTGAAGTTGAAAACAAATTAGCTGTTGATTCAGTTGTTGCTGTTGTAGTAGTAGTAGTAGTAGTAGTAGTAGTAGTTGTTGTTGTTGTTGTTGTTGTAAAAGCAGCATCTAAAATAAAACTCGTAGAAGAAAAAGGTGAGTGATTTGGGAGGATGGAATGCGAGAGGGAAAGTGTCCAAGCGGTAATAATACCAAATAGTTTCACAAATCGAAATGTGAAATTTGAGAACACTACAGTAGAAGTCATTAATATATAGACACGTAAGAACTCCCTCGTTTGATACTGTGGCCTGTATTTAGGGGGACGTGAAGGGCTGTGATTCAGGGTTAGGGACGAGGCCGTATTTGTTATGTGACAATATCCCCACTGAGCAAAATATCTTTACACGATAATTAGTGTAACCCGATATCCGGAGAAGGAAATTAGGTTTTCCTTTTAATTACATTGCCTTCGGTATTTCTATTAAGTGACAGGTTTGAAATATTGTTTTCTTGATTCTAAATTCATCTTAAATGGTTTGGAATAGCCTGAAAATATTTAGTGCTTTATTTGTTATTTCTCTGATGTAATTGATTAGTTATTCTTGGGTTCACTTAACTCATCATCATCATCATCATCATCATCATCACCATCATCATCATCATTATCATCATAATCATTAAGAACGTAGAAGGTGTTCGTTATCATAATCACTATAACCACCATCATCACCATCATCATCACAATCATCATTATCATCATCATCATCACAGTTGTCATTCTCGCTGTCTCCGCAATCTTTAACAGCAGTAGCCTACATAAGATAGAATGCGGGACCGGCACATTCTTTGTTTGATTGATCGATATAACATGTATATACGCTATGTATAAATTCTAAAAGAAAAATAAAAGAATAAAAAATAAAAACATACACACAAAATACTGGCCTGTATCATATCGATTGTTCAGTTCAAAATCTCTATGGAAAAGGGTTTAAAGGCGTGAATGTGCTTTTGTTTGTGATTATCCTGGCTGCCATATTTATGTCCTATATAAGTCTGTGAAGGTATTGTTCCAGTGGCTTTTGAGCGACTTCTTTGTGTTTTAACTGTTAAGTACCGAAATAAATTATATTTGATGTAGATCGACAGTCGTCATCTAAATAGTTATAATTATTTTTCATTTTCAAAAAAAAGTCAGATGTGTTTATGCGCCTTTAAAATGCTGATCTGTACTTATAAACTTCACTTCAGAAATGTTTTACTGCTTGCGACCGTATGTATCATTGATAATAATTGTATATGAGGTTATTTTTACGATGCACGAGTTAACTGTGCAATATAACCACGCATATCGATTGAACGTATCTACATAAAATACAAATTGTTGTTTAATACTAATTCACTTTAGAACATTTTGGTACCGTAATAAACTAAATTATCAGTGCGGGATTTGAAAATTGTAAACGCTACGTAACAAATTTATATTAATGAAGTTAGAATGTGGTTAATTTTAGTACTTCTAATTATAAAAGTTACACTTAAAATTTACTTTAGGTAATGCAGTTCGGTAAACTTTCATTTCCTCCGAAATAATGTGTACACTTCAAAAATAATCCATTCAAATTAATTTATACTTTCAAAACCTTGAATGTTTAACAAAGCCATTGTTCTCGTTTGCATGATGTGATACAACACGCACCTGGTTCCCGCCGATCGATATCAGCTGGTCCCCGCCTCAAACACTGTGTCCCGATATACCCCTTTTAGGTACTGCTCGCTGGTTCCCGGTTCGATTGCTTCATCCTATACGTAATTTTGTAAGTTGAGTTGAACGTGCATTAATCTTGTGGGGTAACATAAAAGCCCGGGTCACACAATAAGGGTGAGGTTGCCCCAATGAAGGAGGGCTCCGTGGAATGGGTGTTTTATATGTGTTGAAGCGTTACGACATTGAGCCCCAATAAAGGAGCCCCTGTTTCTTTGTTAAGAACACTACTTCGAAACGCCATCCCGATGTCTCGATAACGGGCTATTGTGGTCCAATAAACCAGTACTTCTTAAATCTACAAAACCGCTTTTGAATCCGCAAAATCTATTCTAATTGCCAGTGTTAAAGCCTGTACTGAAATGTAATAAAATATCATAGGGAGAAATACATACATAGAGCGCGTGGTTTTAGTTGGAAGTGACAAAGGTTGGAAAAATATTTCGTCCAGTGCAAATAAGGACAGTGTATAAATCACACGCGGGATGTTTTGTTTTATACGTTCATTAATATTCGTGTTTTTTTACGTGTGACAGCTCACGTGACTAACGTTGGTTTTGTGGGGATGTGACGTTATGTTATGAATAAAGTATGTCAGTTGGTATAAGTGCGATATATGGACTGGTATGAAATAACTATATAAGGAACTGCGGCAGTGCTAACTTAAAACTAGCCTAGTGTGTATAGGTTCCAAGTGTTGGTGTGTGATCTTCGTGTGGATTGGAGTTAATAAAAACAAGGACAAATGTTTCAGGAATTTCTTCCAGATTCTAACGACAAGGTACTCTCTCTCTCTCTCTCTCTCTCTCTCTCTCTCTCTCTCTCCTTCCACCCACTTCTCCTCCTCTTTCTTTCCACTTTTATCTATCTCTTATCCATCAATTTTACTTTTTATTTATGATTATGTCATTCATACTCTCTCTCTCTCTCTCTCTCATACCAATCACTCTTCCCTCATGTTTTTATACATTTCATACATTTTTCTTCTTAACCCTCATTTCTATATATTTCTCGTTTCGTATTTTACATGGAAAGTTCTCTGAACATAAATACTCTTGTCCCTCTGTATTCTAGTACAATTTATTGATATATATTGCATTAAAACGAATAAAACTTCTGATATGGTTATTGTTGTTAATCTCGAAGTAACTATAAACTGAGTTACTTCAGATATGTATAAGAATATTGCATGCATGCCAATGACTCTAACAGTATGGGGTGAAGGTAAAAATAAAAATCAGGAAGTTTTCCAAGTAGATCTATAGATAAGTGTCGATTCTTTCTCGTGTGTATATATTTTTAAGTGGTAGCAGACGAAAGTCAGTCTTTAATTGAGTTTGCGCACCATTCGCTTAATTTTCCGTACATTTTGGTTCATTAGAAAAAGCGTTTTGTTTGTAATTAAGTTTGTGTTATAACTGCCGGGTCAATTGGATTTCTGGCCCTTTAGATTGTAAACCAGACGGCATATAGCCAGGAACAATCACGCTGCAATGCCATTGGCACAAATGTGTTTGGAATTTGGTTGTAAATTATCGCCCCGTTTCTCCTGATATAAAGTGGTCTAATGGTCAAGACTCAAACATGGACACCGTGACCCCAGACAGAACAACTTAACACTATCTGTTTTACAATTCCATAATCGTTTGTTAAACATAGAACTAATGGCTTTAACCATATAAATGCCATGTGTACGTCCCTATCGCCAGTTTTGGCTTTATAACTAGGTTTTAATGTGCCTAGATAGCGTAGTTGTAACGCGCACTTAGCTTCTCACAAATGCGTCCTGGGTTCGATTCCTGGTCACGTACGTGAGAGGGAACAGTGGTTGCCCGTCCAGACACGTGGGTTTTCTCCGGGCTCTCCGGTTTTCCCCCACAATAATGACCAAATTCGCAACCATCAGAGCCATCGAGAGTGATTAATATAAGATGTGATAATTAACATGTTTCGTAATTAATGTAAAATAAATATAAAGTTTAAACTTAAATAACTAGGTTTTATCTTTCCTTGGTTAACCATATTGTGAATAATTGTGTAGCAGACATCTATTGCTTATCCCGAATATAATCTATTCCACCATTCATTGTATGCGACATACATGTCGAAGTGGTTAAACCAAAAGCCTTCCCACATTTGTCTAACTTGAACAATTAGCACGAATCAGTATGACACAATAAACTCTTTGGGTCTATAATAAACTTAGTTGAACACAATATGTTTGAATTGTATTCCCATTTTGAATAGCTGTTTCAAAATGTCATACATAGAGCGCATGCGCAAGGAAAAAAAAGATTACATGAGTCAGACTTATGCATATGGCGTTCACTATATTCAGATAGAAATATTCATTACGTGATTTGTCGTTGTTGTTTGCTAGTTGTTTTGTTGTTTCTTTTAAAATTCAGCCAATATTTGCTCCTATGGAAAGGTCTGACTTGTTATTTTTGCCTTACCTTTATTTTGAATAAGGATGTACCTCATCACAAACATTTCATTCCTCATCAAAGTGAACTCAAAATGTTTTGTCAGGTACCTTAATTCTCTGTTTCTTAATGAATCAGTGCTTGAACCGAATGGCAGCTAGAGAATCAAATCACTGGGCTGAATACTGGGACGGTAAACTCCAAAATAACAAAAGTAGCAACACACATCACTACTGTTGTGGTGCATTCAATATTTTGATTAAAATATAAGGTATGAGAAAATAAAGAAAAGAATGAAATATCTTGAAGAAAAGAAAAGATATTTGGCGCCATTTGCTTTACTGCAAGATCGTATTTAAATCCGGTATCGTTCTATATTGTAAAATCATTAATTTTCATTGCTATTAAATTTCGAGGAATCTCTTATATCATCTATTTCGCTGAAACATATATTCGTGGATTCGTATTCTAGAAAACGTGATGTATATTCTTTAAATATATTTCATGGGTGTTAATATTCGTGGATAAAGGCGTCTCCGAAATCGACAATAATTAGTCCCCCACGAACATTAATGATTCTATAGTAGCAACCAGACTGTATCTCAGGTTTTGCAGAAATAGATTTCTGATCATTTCTGATTGATCTAAATCGGTGAAAAAATCTGGGTCAATAGACCATTTTAATCCGAAATGATTCGTATTCCTACGAAAATCAACGAGCACTCCCTGAACACATAATATACCTGCTGGTGTATAATTCCACACATTGTTCAATGGGAAATAAACAACTACATGAGATTTTTACCCAGTCACTAATTGGTCAATTTAAATAAAGAAATAAGCGAATTATACCGAGTATTGCCGAACACTTCGTGAAATGGTCTATAGCAAAAGCATACAGCTGCCGCCGTATCATGTATACTCCGATTGAACTAATTATACAATGTATTAACCCATAATGTCGTATCAGGGAAAGATTCACCACAACCAGTGATATTACAAAAGACCGCGTGGCAATATTTGTTTCAGTAAACATAAACAACCATTAGAGGAAAAAAAAATATAATAGCGAGTAAGCCATTTTGAATGTTTCAAGATAGTTTTGAGATTTCATTATGTTCAAGATGCTAACAGCCATGAAACAGCGTACCTAATACAGCAGAATTAAATGAGAAATTGCAGTTCTTTGTTCAGAGAGATTGGGATTAATTGAATCTATGGTTTACCCCTAAATCAATTTTACAAGCTATGCCGGAGCTTGCAGATGAGTTGTTCGACATATTCGGAGTTGATTAAAAGAGATAATCAAGGGGTTTGATCAGATTGTGAAGTCAAGGGGCTTCATCCATTACTTTTATGTTTAAATGATACATTGTTCTGGAAGCTGTAGAAAATAAGTCATTATTTTGGACGGGATGGAAAGCAGACTTGCTACATTACTCTCAAAACGTGGTTTTATATTTGCATTGTTGCAACGCGTTCTTCTTCTCCTTCGTTATCTTCCTCATTATCACCACCATTATCTTTATTATCATTACTATCACCATCATCACTACCATCACCATCATTATCATCATCGTTTTCATCAACATCATCATTATCATCATCAACAGCATCGTCGTCGTCGCTATCGACATTAAAAAAAATGATGATTATCTTCACTGTCAACATCATAAACAATAGCAACATCTGATATAAGGCTGGGACATTGGAATGAATATTTCAAGAGACGATGAATCATGAAAACCACTATGGCGTTAGAATTACCCACTAATTGCAATCGGTTGTCTTCCATCGCAATGAGGTGTGCATTTTGATGATGAATGCATGAAAATGCACCAAAATGTTCGACCTAGACGACAGTTTTTTTTCCCTCTCCACGTTTTTTACAAGGAAAATATTTGTTTCGTGGTGTGCCAGGCTAATTAGTTCTGCAGATCTCTCCGGTCTCTGCCGACTTTAAACATCTGCTTCCTAGTTCTCTCCATCTCTCTCTACTGAGGGAAGATCGATCAGTGTGAGAATTAGAATCGCAAAGTCAGGTTTTAAAGAACTTCTAAATCTACGCCCAGTAGTTTATTATTTGGTGAGATTAACGTCCCATATTGTAGTATTACTGAGTAGACAGGTGACATTATACTCGTACAACATCCAGCCATATTATTCTGACACCGGGCAAACAAGTCCTGGAACTACCCTGTGTTACTTACTGAGTTCACTGGGTCACACAGTTTGCCAGAAGTTTCCAAGTTGATAGTCACGAAAATGGTTAATACTTAAATTTCTGTTAAAAAATGAGACGATAACCGCTTGACAAGACAGACGGACGTCAAACAATCCCCAATATATGCCTACCTTACTCCAGTAGGCAAAGGACTCCTTCAGGTTTTGACTTAGTACTAATAATTACTACCCTGAATTCAAATCTGTCGGTTTTAAACTTTCTGTTTGATATGTATCTCTTCATTTTGAATAACACCTAAACTTTAATTGAACATTCAAATTAACACTAAGTGTCTCATCAGCATCTGCTATGTCCTGACTCCACAGATAAACACACAGCGGCGCCACCTACCGAGTTCATTCGAATATCTGGCGATATGCAGATTTAATTACCCCCACTGAAATGACTGTTCTGTCTGTAATTGACTCATTAATGTTAATCACTTCATTCTTGTAATGAATGGCTTCATCTTTTTATTTGCACGGATCAAGATTTTATCCTTATGCTTCAAATATACTCAAAATAATTTATCTTGATTTTGTACCTCGTCGATTGAAAGGCATAAGCGGTCTTCAAACTTCTTTTTTACATATTCTGATAAACATTCAAACGTTCAATGGTCGAATTTTATCTTTTATGCACTTAATTCTGCCCTACACGTTTTCTTTGTTTTACATTGCAAAGTTTTTCGCTATGGACAAAAATGAAACTGTGTCAAACTCACTTTATGATAAAAATGTATAGGTCACAGTATCGCATTTTATGCAACCTTCTCAAATCACGACCGGTGTCACTTTAAATGTCATGGTCATTTCTGTAAACAGTTATGGTATCCATGATCCATACTTTTCAACCTTCAAATATGCAAATAATTTGAGACTTTTCATTGTCAAGTTAATGCCAGCAGACTGGAATATAGCTTGCTAGTTTGATAGTCTTAAACACTCTTCATATCCTGAACATATTATCTTAATAGTGGGGGGGGGGACTTTTTTTTTTGAGCGGGTGGGTAGTTTCCTCTTCCGGGAACCTCAACATCTCTGACAGATGCGGCACAGGATCACCTGCAAATTGCTCATGGGTTATTACGCCCCATTCTCACCGTTTTATTGCCAGAACTCCCCCCCCCACTCTCTCTCAGAGTCTGTGTTCCAAATAGAACGTTAAGCAACGTCTGAACACTCTCTGACTTCTCCCGGTAGGACTGGCGCGCACTGCAGGTTGCAAGATGCGCCATCCACGTGCATACAACGTGCGTCAAAGGGAGTTGTTAAATATCACAATAAAATATACTCGGATTTTACATTTACTGGTCTAGTTTCGTATTTTTCCCATTCCGTTTCATATTTCTGGCATCAACACAATTTTTGTGCATTACCGGTATTTCATGTTTTTTGTTTTACGATGTGTGTATATATTGCAAAATACAAAGTGAAGATCATTCTAGAGGAGTTAACATGTTAGAGACGGTGTCCCATGCACAGTTATAATCTCATTACACCAGAACTGTAGCAGTTCTAACCTTTACCGTAGACTTCAATCATTGTACAATAGGTGTTGCTGTAGTTTCAGTATAAGCTTCATTAAAAATACTTTTTTTTTTGTTCATCGTTTGGGAAATAAGTGACTATACATCTTGATCACGCTAGATGGCGTGGATGATGGGACATGTAGTCATTAGGGAGCCGGAGTGTCCGAAACCCCAGTGCTCCAGATGGGCGACTACCGGAACCCTTCACGCACGTGATCGAGCCCTAAACTCATAAGTGAGAGGCGAAGTACACAACCACTACGTTATTTAGGCACCCGGGATACACCATACCACCACATCTATTGACATTTATTTGCATCTGGTAAATCGAACTTCATCGAAGTGCAATACTTTTACAAAAAACCCTAAAATTCGAACGAACATGTCTGCCTACCTTAATCAAAACCACATGTGAATTGACTATAAATGACCCCCTTTTATAGTAAATTGAAGTCTTCCAATCATTTGGCTAATTTTCGAATTTTTATTATCAGCATTTCCGTCAAAGTGAATAACAAAATGAAAATTTCAAAAATAGGCATGATATTACTGACTTGGACGAGATCTAATTTTTGTACTAAATGTGGGCCGCGAAAAAGTGAAATATCCCATACGCACCTAATTGTGGCCACCTATGTATGTTAACATTTCCATGACATTTAAACCGCCAAATTTAAACCGTTCATGGCTCGATAAAACGGCACAGAAGCGCCGTTAATCAAATACGGCCGGGTTTCTCTAAGGGAATAATCCAACTACACAAATTTCAGACTAAAATTTACGATATGCAAATAACACATTTTTTATATTAAAGCGCTTAAATTGCCTCTCACAATAACTATTTTCAAAAAATAAAAAACACGATCGGCGTTATATGAGGATGTTGGGATTTAGAATTTCCATGACAAAAGATTTGAATTTAAAAAAAATAATCAAACATATGCAAAGGCACTGTATACGTGCTCTATTTTGATTCTAAAATAGCGGTTTGTATAGCCTTAAAATGTCATGTCTGGATTTTCGGTTAGAATGTACATTAATTAGATATATTGATAATAATTTACATGGTGAATGCCCTTCGTGATTTGTTTGTTCGTTTAACGCCCTACTGACAGTATTTCAGTCAATTGGGGATTTTTGTCTACAGTTACAGCGCATCGTAGACAAGTAGCACATCTTGACTATGCACCCACCCATCAACCAGACCTGGAACTACCCTTAAGTGCTGAACACCACACAAAACACAATGGAGATATACAGTATCAATTTAACAGTATACTGTGACAAGCGATCGAACCTAGGACCTTCCGGTTACGGAGGTAATAAAGAATCAACCTTCATGAAATCTGGAAAAGAACACGTCAGGATTAGTTAAAAATAACAACCGTTGCAAACATTTCTTAATTGTATTGGTTTTTCTTGGGTTGGACATAAAATGCTGCATATTTCCATTTATTTGTAGTCAATTCAAAATTATGTAAATACGTCTGGTTTATCCATACAAATCCCAAAATCATGCTTGAGTTGTTAAATCACAATTGCATTGCTTGATACTTGACACCCATCTGAATTTCTGATGTAATAAACACGGCAGTTGCACGTTTATGATGCATTTGTAATGGTTGTGGTCTCTAGACACACTTAAGCAAGAATTTCAGCACTTCTTGAAAAGTATCCGAAAACCCCTTATTTGAGACATCGGGACCCCGAATGAATAGAGTGTGGCTTCGTTCGATCCCTTGCCGCGATAAACAAAAATAGTTAAATTGGTATTAAAAACCGCCTGCTTCCAGGACTTACTTACTTGGTATCAGGATAATGTAATTGTGTGTGGTATCATGTCACCTGTCTTTGGCGTGATGCTGCAGTGTAGATGACATTTTAAGTAAAAGATAGTCTCAAATGATAACAAAAGTGTTGCTAGGGCGTAAAAACCATCGTTTATTTAATGTGGACTAGGCGTAATAAAAAAGATACTTGTTTCCACTAACCCGACCGATCCTGTTTTTTTGTACCAACCCTAAACTTTATTTTCCTAATATTTGGGGTATCACAGTTGCAAAACAATGTTTTTGTCACATACTCTAAAAGAAAATAAGGTAAATAGGGAAAAAGTTAAACATTGAAAAAAGTTTTGCCGTTTTTTTTTTTTGTTTTTTGTTTTTGCTTTTGCCTTATTGAATTTTGGTGCTCCACGTTGACAGAGGATCAGCTATAGACATTTAAGAATTAAAGGCAATTCAGGATTCAGCAAAAATTATTAGAACAAAAATTTAACATTAGGAAATGCAGAGCCAGTGTAAAAACCAGCTGATCACAGTAGCAAACGTGCGCATAATGATGCATTTATATTCGCTGAATCGGTTGTTATTACTCTTTGATGATTTGTTAACATATGTATTCGCTTATTAGTTGTGCAGACTTTCTTAAATTGCTGTTCTGTAACTTAAAGCCTTCTAATGTTTTTATAATCAAGATCTCAGTTAAATGCGTTCCTATGTTGATTTACGAAGACAACATCTCGGCATTCTTGCGATCTTCATTCCAATATATTTGATGAGAATAAAAACTGATGTTTTCTCTTGAAATAACAGCCACGTGTTGGTGTCATTAGTGACATTGTCCTGCATTTTAAATAACAAGGGCATCGTTGAAACACTTGATTACAAAGAAATAAGAATTCTTGATTCTTATATGCCTGTCTTAGAACACAATGCAGATTGCCTTCTTGTGCCGCCCCAACCCTTTGCAATGCCCGGATGCGCTGAAAGTGCCTGATATATGTGTCAGACAATAACATAACTCTCCCGACATGAAATGCTTCATGATGTCGGGTGTCTTGCAAGACGAGACTGCAGACGCTTACCTGTACAAAAACAAACAGTACAACAGTGGCACCACCTTGAGTGTGAGTGGCGAAGGAAGGTTTTGTCGCTTTGATGTTCGTCCCCATTGATCTGAACACACCGGAAGCCCTTCTAGACAATCAGGGTCCTTTAATTGTCTCCCTCTTGATGTTTGATATAATTGTTGTATTCCCAAAAAATTCGACTTTCTTGCTTTGGAATGCGTAATGATTGTTGATTAACGGTCTCTCTTCCGTTTTCAAATATCTTTAGAGGTAGTACCAGATATCCATACATACCATTTTTAGCTCGTCTGTTTCGAAGAAAAAGTCAAGCTATTATGATCGCTGGGTCGTCGTTGTTTTCGTTATCGTAGTCGTCGGCGTCGTGCCAAAAAATATAATGTAACAATTACGTAATGTAGCGCATTTCTCCAAGACTTGTGAAGGTATCAACATCAAACTTGGAATACTAAATATAATCATGACAAGGCGCAGTTGTAACACAAGGGGTATTATTCTGAATGCAATATTTTCTGAGTTTTAACTTAGACTCTTTGTTCAAAATTGCTTATTGATATAATATTATCAAAGATATTGTACTCACTCTTGGTATACTTGCTAAAAAGGGCAAGTTACATAACTCAGTGATCAGTATTTATACGGTTACGCCCCTTTATCACATGAATATACCCCCCCCCCCTTTTTTTTTTTGGCAACATGTAAATAGACGAGCGTTGGCACCGCTTTTCGAAGCTGTAGTTTTACTTTATTTTGAACAAACACACTGGCAATATAGTGCAAAATCTAAATAACGAATTGCCACTCTGCAAGATCGCAAAAAAAAGGTGCAGAAATTCCCATGATAGTACTTCTGTATTCAAATGCAAAGCGAAATTTTATGCCAATACCGTTTTTGAATTATGTTGAAATCGAAATGAAATAAACCATTTGTGTAGTCCAGGAACAGAAAAGATATATACTAGATTTGCATACTGCAAATGCACCGGTTTTCGTGATGAGAAACAGTTTCAAACCTGATCAGCCAAGTTAAAATACCAGAAAAACAACAAAATGTAAAATGCTTTATATATCTTAGTGATTTTCTTCATTGGTGAATTCAGCTGTGACCAAAACTTAAATTAAAGGCATCTCCAAAGGAATGTGATGTCCCACTGAGCCAGGCCCCCATCTGCTGTGGTCAGACCTGTTAATATCTGGTCATCACTGCAGGGAGTCTTTAACCAATACAGTAGCTATGTGTGTAAAACCTCTGATGGGTTGATGCATAACTAAATTACCTGCTACAATGGAAGTGAGATAGTAGGCTAGTTTTACACATACATTCATGACCTGTTACATCCCAACTTAAAGAGCAAAGCTAGCAGAGCAGAGTTCTAATTATAGAACATAGGTATCCAGTGAAGCACATTCTGTCAAATTTTCTCAGTTTTTATTCTGGGTCATGTATTTAAATTCTCTATAAATTCATCAATTCTTGACAGATTTGCAAAATTCTTTTTTTTGACGAGGTAAGACATTCTTTTTTCCAATGATGACAAAATATATCACACATTTAAACTTTAAAGGCTTTGAAATCAGTTCAAAGTATGACCAAACTTCAAACTGCCACCAAACAACCAAATCAACCCCGATCTGAAAAAACTAAATTTCTTCAAAAAGTACTCTTTAGAGGCTTTTGATTTTACCCATATTCTCTCGATAAAATATTTTTAGATTTTGAGATATTTAAGGTCAAAGAAAAAACCAATAATCGCAATATGACCTTGACCTTTGCATTTTTTGAAATTTTGAAACTGCGAAGTCCTTTGAAACAACAAACAATACAATCTGTAAAAATTTCATAAAGATTGATTAAAAAATAATGCCAGAATCATCAAAAAACTAAAAAAATGCCTATTCTCAAAAAAAAAAAATCCTCCATATTTTAGTGCACTTTGACCGCTTATTGAAAGCCATTTTATGCATTTTCTGAAATCGCCACCCCATATATTTTGTGCGCAAAGATCTTCGGAATCAATTTCAAAAAACAGAATGAGCGTATCTAATCTCTAACAAAAATGGGCATGTTTTTCGTGGACACACCCTAATTTGCCAGATTTTTTCAAAGATTCAAACATTCAACCTCTTCTAGCTCAAAAGTTTCAAAGATATGGATATTGCCACTCATCATATTTTAACGGGCAGTTGACAGAGAACAGAATGCAAAAAACTGCATACAAATAAAATGTCAAATGACAGAGTTATCGGCAATTATATGTTTTGATGCTAAACGCCACCTAGCGGCAAAACTTAGTACTAAAATGAAAAACAAACTTAGTGGTGCACAACTTCAGATACATGTGAGTATGCATGGAAATTTTCATATTTGTAGCACTTCTAATCATGTCGCAACAGCGGCCACAAAAAAAGTGCAAAGAATAATAATAATGGAAAAAAAAAAAAGGGAAAAAGAAACACAAGAAGAACAGTAGGTTTTCGCGGCTGCGTTGCAGTCCACGAAAACCTAATTAAGTGTACCCACATCACAGTTTTGCCTGATATAGCAACCTTTGGGGATTGAGTGCTGTTCCGCCCTGAGACAGTCATTAATTTCCTAATTAATTTCATACTGTTCTGCCCGCGGTGCATAGATTGTGCTTTCTCATCTCCAGTCCCGGAGATTAGCGAGGATAACGAGATATGAGTAAACCATAGTACAGTTTTGTATTTTTGGATACAAGTGTTGATTTAACCCCTGGTAACTGATGCTCGCACGGAAGAAGAAAGAGAAGTCTAATATCTTTGTTACATTTTACATCTGATCGTCTTAATAAGTGATAAGCAATAAGATAGTTCTGAGTTGATTGACTGTTTCATTTTGGAGAATATGAAGAATTGAAGATCAAACACGTTATATGAATGAACTAGACAAACAATGTGAAAATCTTAAGAGTTCTTCCATGATAAGTGATTGCCTTTTTCATATAATAGCTGTTACGTTCGTATCTAGTTGTATCATCTGCTGTATGCTGAGGTGACACACAGGGATCACTTTTCCGTCGTCTGCCTGTTCGTCTTTCCATATGTCCGTTCGTCCGTCTGTCTGACCGTCCGTCACACCTCAGCAGGTGACACACGTGTACCAGAGAACACTCTTGTTGGTCTCTCGGTTTGAATTCTATTCCCACCAGTATCTCTTGGGTTGTGATGTAAAGTACCAGTGTTTCCTGAGTCCGTTAAGCCATCTACTCAAAGCATATCAGTCAGTCAACTTGACACTTTCCAGCCTCTGTGTCGGAAAAGTCTTTGAACACTTTAATACTAGTTTCACACCTGCAAAGCATAGTCTTTTTCCTTGAGCAAACTTGATAATGCTTGTAAAGTGTTCTTAAAATCGTTAGTTGCATTAGTGGTTTACATCTTTGGCCATTTGATGACGCTCTTGGCACATATTCTCACCTTTAATTTTGTTGGGGATTTATCTGTACTTGTGCAATCAACCTACAGGTTCTCACTATGTAAATTTTGAAAAAGAAAACACCGATGGTGGTTCAAGCCAGGGTCTTTCGAGTTTATAATAACCATACAACCTTATAGTAAAGCATCACGAAAGCCAGCCTTGGTGGAGGATATGCATCATCATGGCGTGTACAAACAGTGACCTTGTACCCGACCTTACCATTATTAATGAAATGTTTAGCCTGACCGTCCTCTGTAGTTCGTTTACAGCCACATGTACGGTCTACAGTTCTGATTTCCCTGTAGGGCTTTCATTTTGAAGTATTGCAAATCTGCAATCTGCCACTTACGCTCTGAAGTAAAACGTTTTCATCTATTAAGATCATCCTCGTAATGGAACAACTTATGGAAACCTTCAGTTCTATACCCATTTAATGTGTATGGAATATAAATGGTCTTTTTATGTGGTGCATATTGGCTTTTTCACGAGTGAAACTTATTTCACTTCGGTTTTCATTTAATGCTATTCATCTATAGGTGTATTGTTTATGAAAGTTGTTTTTATCTGTTATAAGACATGACATTCAGTCAGCCTTTGAGATGGTAAACGGCAATGTAAATTTTGAAATCACTTTCTTAATATTTTCCTACCGGAAACGATTTTCGTTAGCAACAAAATCATAAATTTACAAGTCCCTTATATTTTATGCGAGCATAATTGAATATATTGACATGACGTAGGAAACCCTGTCTAAAATATTTCTAAATTCTTTCCAGCAATACCACGTATGATAGAACTGGTACATTAAACATATTTTAAACTGACAACACTGAGCATATTTTGTACGCACACTAAACCTCTCCCTCATGTATATTTTTTACAGCGTCAGATTTCATTTCCTTCTAGCAGATTGTTTTTTGAATAATTCTCTGACTTTGTTACATTTGGCTTGTTCATTAAATTAAAGCAAAGGAATGAAATTTATCTTCACAGTAAATCATCATTAATTTATAGTTTATGCTCCCGCTGTGCTAGCATGCAGCTTAATTGGTCGTTAATAACATTAATTGGACTAAAACTTCCATTTTTTCTTCTTTTTTTTCTTTTTTTTCAATGCAGATTCAATACCAAATAAATCACGACCCGCTCCGCGGCTGCCTCAGAGTTTCTCTTTAATTGGCCTAGTAGGACTGCATCAATGCCGTGAAAGCACGATTAGTGTATATCACTCATTAGCAAGTATTGTCAGAAACCGGCAGCGCTTTGGTGCCTCCTCAGATATACGATCGGATCAAGCATGTGGTCCTCCCTGGATTAGTCGGTAATCCTGGATTAGGCTTGTCTAACAGTAACAGCCCCGTTTATTGTAGATATCAACTTATTGAAGTGGAAATATAAAGGAGTTAGGTTCTCTGTCAGCTAATAAATATGCACACATAAAACAGGATGATGTACCCTGGTATACGAATCATAGAGTGAAAGTATTTCATGATTTGTATTTTTTCTAGAAAATTGACTGAAACCTATACATTATTTGAATAAAATGATAAAAATCTGATGACCTGGAAACTAATATAAAAGTATATAATGTTGATACATAATCAGCCTTGTTATATTTGTCTTTTAACCTTATAATTGAGGAAGGAACACACATTCCATCACCAGTATCCCATATTTAAAGCCGTTTAATTTTGATGACAGAACGATATTAATAATTAAGTTTGCGTTATAGTGAATGCATACTACTTTAATGCATGACCAGTTTTAAGCCCTTATTTCTATATCACTCTAAAGTGCTTTATTGCGTTGGAAGGGCTAGTGTTACCAATAACACTTAAGTAAACTTTTTTATAAATTTTAATTAAATGCAAATATTAGACCCCCTTCAACGGATACAAGTACCCGGATATAGAGCCGTTAGTTTCATTGCGGTACTGTTTGGTTTCTTCGATCTTGACAAATATGGACCTGTACATTTGATATTGAGCAAATACGGCACTTCACTGGTCCAACGGGATGTCATTGAAAAAAATGACGCACTACGTTTATGAATATGACTTGGTAAATGGAGGTTTGTTTTATTTTCTTGAGAAAATGTAACAGAAATACATTATTTATATACCATGGTTTTATACATCTGACTTACACTAGATCTGAAATAACTGGAAGTTCCAACATGACGAAAGACCTAAATGAAATGAAGCTTATGCATGACAAAAGACATGAAATAATTGAAGCTCAAACATGACACGAGATCTAATTTCAAATTACTTAAAAATCAGGATAAACAAAGGAAGTAAGCAGCTATTCCACGTTACATCCAATTTAAAACAAGGACATACCCATTGAACTGAGAGTTGTATACAGTCAAAACGGAAGTACGACGAATAGCGTGATTTCCGGTTCCGGATCATCTCAAGAATACAATATCTATGAACCCAATGGGATTGTTAAACTAGATTTTTTGAACGCACGTAACCAAGAAAAATTCTTAAACATAATACAATAGTAAGCTTATATTTCTTTAACTTATTAGTGTATTTTCCTTTCTTAACGTCGTAATACATTTATAGTGAACACTTCTTGAACTTAGCGTAGAAATTTTTGCCTCCATATTTTGTAAGTCAAATGAGAGGTGTCGTATCAGCCGATTTAAATTCTTTCAACTTATACAAAACAGAACTTTTATCTCGCTTAGAATTTAACATGAATAGCTTATCATCATATATACGAATAAGTCTTTTCATCTCCATATCGTTTGTTGTAGATGGTAGTGATATTTTTTGGATGTTTTTTTTTTTTTTTTTTTTAAATTATTTATTGTTTTTTATGTTTAATCACAGTCTAACATAAGGAAACCCCTCTTGGCGTAGTAAAGAGGTGATGGTCTTTTGTCAGACTAGATAAATCAGTTCTTAGAGCCCAAATATCAAGCTGTCTGAAGTTGGCACGACATACGACATACATTAAACATATGTGCATTACATCTTACGACATTTACGACATCTGTCTTTGTTTCCAAATCGTATCCTAGACCGATTTATCAAATGGAAGATTGATTATACCACGAGTAACATTGCATATATATAGTGTACATATTTCAGGAGACAGTCCCTTATCCATCATCTCAAGTCATAATTGGGTTTAAAATTGTCACTGAGAAAATTTCAATATTTCATACGTGTACATTGGAGTATACCGCTGTAAGGATCATGTGAGTATACATGTAAAGACGTGAATTTGATTTTCATGAAGAAAGTCAGTTTTGACGCCGAAATCTCTGCCTATATAGAACCAAGTTGTATTGTACGAAACGATAGTGTTTGTCAATGATATACATGTATTATGTTTAATAACTATTTAATTATAGACGTGTTGTTGGTTTTATAGGGCCATTTATATATTTATTTTTTTAATGTGTGGATTGGTGGAAGGATGGACAGAGAGAGAGAGAGAGAGAGATCAGGACATTGAATGAATAGAAAAAGTATATGCAATTACATATTAGCAGACCCTATCCTTAAAGTACAGTTCATCGGAAGATTAATCATCCGTACAATTCCCATCGGAGATGGTTTCCATATCTTCCTACTTCATCCGTGGTCCACTAGCCAGTCTGGGAGTGGGGAGGGTCCCAGCAGAACAGGTCCGGTCATTACACTGGGCCTATCTCTCTGCCTGGGTTCATATGGGGACAATTAAAATGTCGCATGCAATTAGCGATAGGGGGTAATGAAATTTATTGAAGCATTGTCTTAGGAATTATTCTGAATTCGTAAGAAATTACTCCTCAGTCAAACAATACAGACCGTGTCTGGAATCGACTGGAGTATTCAGTCGCAGCCATGGCCGTCTCTGGTAGCCGATTGCTAATCTGAGCATCAACCCTGGGAGCAGAAGGTCATGGATTCGATCCCCGGTCATGACAGACGGCCTGGTCTCAAAATGACTTAAACATGGTCCAAGGAAAATAACTCCCGGTCTATAATATCATTTACTGGGGTCTTTAATTCAAAGATGGTCAAATTTAAAGTCCATTGTCCTCGTTTCTGAGTGCTTATTTTTCGACATGATATTTTAACTACTCGAAGAGGAAGCTACATTACTAATAAGAAAACTATTCAGAAAATTTTGAAAATGCATATAAGAAAATTATTCAGAAAATCAGATTGTCAAATATCTTTTGAAATCAGAAATAAAAGCACCCTTTTGCCCTTTTTCTTCTAGCTTGAGAAAGAAAAAAAACATTTCGAATAATTAAGACCATGCTGATCAAATGGTCAAATATCTATTGTGTTTCAAATTACTGTAAAGTGAACATCTATTTTTCGCTGCCCCCAGACATTTCGTATATTTTATTGTATAATTGGCCTCGTAAGTGCCGGTTTGGATACAAAATCTTCAGTATTATTACGTTTGGAATGCATGCATCTTTGCAAAATATCAGAAACAAACCGCTTATTCTGTAGTTAATGATAGGGTCAACAAAGTAATCGTTTGATCTTAAGTGAAACGTAAATGTCTTAGATGTATATAGATTTGGTGTTCAGAAGTTACCCCGACTACGTGAGAACCATGTTTAAGTATACTTACTTGAGACATGCTTTTACATTTCAGTCTCATTATTGGGCTGTAGTCTGATTAAAACACCAACTTAATCTCAGGCGAAATGAAAGCCGCATAATAAATACTTCTTTTATTTGGCTGTAGTTCGGTAATACTTTCACAGGAACCTGAATTTTGTATTGATTTTTTTTCCAAAATATTATTTAAGTACATGTACATTCTTAGGCACATGATAGAAAGGTTTACCAATGTGAAGTGACCCAATAGTACAATTGTATGAGTGGTGAGTGTGTAACGCTGTGGTTTAAATCGCCTGACTTACTGTCACTTAGTCCCCAATTTAATTTTAACTTTACGTTGATTGGAGAAATAACTAGATGCTGAAATGTCGCAGCGATAGCCAAGAATGTCCAAGATAGGAAGTATTTTTACACATGCGTATTTCGGAGTTGTTCCCCTTTACATAGATTTATCTAGGATTTTGTCTTCAAGCTGACACAAATTTGGTCACATTTTTCCGTGTCTAGTCTCATTGTAAGAGATGTAATAGTGTTTATTTGTGTAAAATCTGCGTTTTGAATTAAATGGCTTTTACAGCGTGCACAGCCATTTTGATTCTCACAGCTTACTGTGTTGTTCTGGAACTTAAATGTGTCATTCTTAATATATGACTATTTACAAATCTGTATCCGCGAGAAGCTTTGCAACTCAACAGGTCTGTGTACACAGGCGCTGTCACGACTTTCAATCATTTGATATCAATTATTTACAGGAAACAAATTCCACACTCATTAAATTGTTCAGCTGTCGATATCCTTGTTGTCTAACACTAATCCAATTAAACGTTGGCCTTTTGTGACTGTTCCAACACACCGAGCGTTCGGAAATCTGCAAACAAAGTTACCGTTCGTTAATCTCGAGCGAACTTACCGTTGTAGAGTTACCGTTCGTTCATCCCGAGCAGAGTTACTGTTCGTTAATCTCTGTTTAATCACATCTTAATTAAGAAGATGGCCATTTCTTTATTCTGGTCTTTTACTCCAATATTGTAAAAAAAAACTTAGATTTTTCAGGATGATCTAGCTGTTTAACTCAACGTTAAGTTTGGCCATGGGGCGATCCAGACAAGTGAGTTACATTGATCAAATTTACGGTTAAGTTTGATAACCTTCCGAACGGTAACCTCTTACTTACTTTCTGACTTAGATAAAATGAAGGGTAGTAGTTTTTTTGTAATTCCTTTCATAAATTTTACTACATGTGTCTACATTTTATAAACAATTTTTAGGTTAACATACATTTGAATAGGTGAACAATAAAATGAAATAGAAAATATTAATACATGTAAAACGTATCCATATGGCAATATGCCATTGTTGTAAAATGTAATACTAAAAAGAGTTCGTAAACAACAAGGAAAATTAAGAATTATAATTTCATTTGGAATAAAATCCGTCTTACAAATGGATGGTAAAAAAACACGGTAGCAAAATCCAAGGAAAGTAAGATATCAGTCTCAAGCCAGCTGTGCTTTTCAACTATATAATTAGATTACTGTTGTTAGTTCCAGATGGAACACAGTCATCAGGAAAGTGCACAAAAACAAATGTATTCTATCCCAAACATTACGACATTATTAGTAATAAAGAAGAGGCAAGGGATTCCGAATTAGAGATATTGTAGACTTTGTGTCCTGCTTAACGATCCCGTGAGGTGAGAGTTACGTCAGATTAGTCGGGGATTGTGATGACACAGGCTACAAATGTCTGGTATCCATGGGTACCGCGTCTGTAACGTCACTAACACGCCCAGGGGCCAGCAGAATTATTGTGCCTCGACCATTATTTGATGGGTACACGGGGCGTGTTGCTCGTCAGATATATTTAGCCAGGTGATTTTTTTTTTTTTTTAGTTTTCATGCCTCAAATTAGATCAGGTAAATCACAGAGAATGAAATTATATTAGACTTAAGATGCGGGTGCGTTCTTTAGTTCCCAGACATTCCATTGTTTTCTGACTTATTTATTGTGTTATTGCAAAAATAATTCTTAAACAATTCTATTATGATACCCAAACGTTTGTTCAGCAATTATAATTTATTTGATTTTTAACATTAAACCACAGGGAGTGATTTGTATTCAATTTAATTACTACAGTGTACGACCAAGGTAAGGAATTTATCTCGTAAATATCATAACACATGCAGAAAAGCGAAATTGATATTCGCAGTTATTTCAGAAATTGACAAAATATTTATTTTGTCTCGTAAATCATATGCCTAATAACTCTGAATAAACGGGTGCATATTTTGTTTATAAAGAACACTTTCAAGTCGATACTGATATTTCGCGGGATTATGTATACCTGCATAATTAATTATTTAACAGCAGAACGGCATAGCAGAGCTAGTTGTTTTATTCTCTTTCTCTGAACTTACATTTGTTGCTGCTTTATTATTATTATTTGACTTTTATCTTTTTGAGATACTTAAGTAATTCCGCTTTCAAGTTTTCTTTAATACAGACAATTGTAAGTGTGCTAAATAAATTAAACTGACGACCAAAAGATACCAATAACCGGTTGCATGCATCCTAGCAATGTCCTGGTTTAGCGCGAGCTTTCGCGCACCTTACATAAGATATGCACGCCCGCAACAAATCATAACATCGATATCCAGCGTATTTAGACCCTTTTTTGTGGGGGTGTCCTTACGCTGGCGAGAAAAAAATATTTTTTTTTATATAACATACAACAGAGTTGAGCTTTAACCCACTGATACTTTGCTTTATTTCTCTCTTTTTTTCTCTTCACTCTTTTCATTCGCATTCGGGGTATAGCGAGAATTATATTTTTTCTCTACTTTTCGCAATTCGACTTACACTACAAATATACAACAACATTATTTTTTCTCTTGATGTTCCATACGCGGTTCCATATATCCAGATATCTTGGACTTTCTTTTATATTGAAAGAACATACGCACCAACAATAGGTGACTCTAAGTTGATCGATAGCTGAGCAAACAATTAGTACACAAAGTTTGCCATTAAAAAAGAAAAAGAAAAAAACCATGTCACTCAAGCAATCAGGTATATAAAGCTATTACCAAACAAAGGAAACTAAGAAAAACAAGATAAAGGGTATCTAAATAAGGGAGAAAGTAAGTCCGGTGTTTTTGAAGGCTACAAAATACAAATAAATATCAATTTAGGCTCATGGCTGATCTGTGCAAGTACTTGGGTTTACACACATAAAGAATAATTATTTATATCTGTAAATTATCAAATATAAAACAGGTTAACAAATAAAATAAACAAATAAAAATACTATTATAATTTGACATGTGACAACATATTCATTTGCAATAAAATGAAAGATGTATCCTTAATGAAATTAATACAACCATGGAAATATCTTTAAGGACAAAATTGAAAAATAGATTTGTTTTTCTCTTTGACGTCAGCTTCATTTTCGTCGGCATTACAATCATCTCAGTTGCTTATGTACCCCTCACAGTGTTTATTATAGTAAGCATAAAGACGAAGATAGGAAAAGTCGAACAGCCTGAAAGAAAATATTGCTATGTATATATAGTAATAAAAATCATTAGACTCTTTTTAATACAGGAAGAATTCTATCCCTGAAATATATACAAGTCATATGGGAAATTAACAGATTGTAGCGCAGTGAACAACTAAGAAAGCATTTGTAAGATACGTTTTGTTGTAGGCGCATTATTAACGTTGTGGCATTGAATTGGTTGGCCATTTAACGAAAGTCACGTTCCCGAATCATTTATTCACTGACAAAGATCTTAAATCAAAATGAAAAATGACATTTAATTGATTTCCACTGGGTACGAGATGTAAATATTGTTCAAATACCACCCCATACAACGTTCCGGGCGCTTGAACAACCCTGTATATTCTAGTTCCCCATTATATTAATAGTTGCACAAATCGAAGTATATATACATGTATATTTTGATTCAAATAGAAGGGACTAAACCGAAAGATAACCTAGAAATGTTTATGATTATGATGGGATAGTGGTGATGAAGGTAATGATAATAATTATAATAATGATGGTGGTGATGATGATGATTGCTGTAATGATGATGATGATGATGATGATGGTGATAATGAGTCATTCTACACCAATCAACTCCATACGTCCCACTTTTCAGTATATTGAACATAATAAAACTTTTTACTTGTAATAGCTACTACTCTCATTTTTATGTAAAATTTTAAGCTGTTGCTATGGCAACCCGGTCACCACGCTATTTGCGAGCACTAAAACCGGGCACGGTGCCCTATATACTATGCAGCAATGTTCAGCTCCATTACCTGTTCATAGTGTCAAATGAATACGAAAATGTCATCTTTTTACAACATAAAAAATATCCACCACTGTCACTGTATACCATTCAGCTTAATAATTTCAAAAGGTGTTTTACAGTTTCACTTTTTTCATTTTTTTTTTTTATTTCTTTGCCTGTTATGGATTTGTCAGAGAAAAATGAGGCTTAAGATGTGTATTATGTTCAGTTCTAGTGTTTCTGAAAGTGTATATACGGTCGTAAAAGTTGTTTCAAGCGTGTTTTATATCATGTTCTTACTTTTTGTATCGGATTTTTCTTTTCTAAATTCAAAAAATGCTTTCCCTATAATGATTTTTTAAAAAGACTTTAATGCAAACCAGCCCTCTGCATTACTGTCAGAATCCACTTTTTGTACCTGCCACATGCATTCATTTATTCATACCTCAACTTTAATCTTATCATAGACCTATTAAACAGAGATTGGCAACTAGGGTAAATCTCACAAATGCACATAACAAATTTCCTAGTTTTCGTAAAGTCACGTTTTCAAATATTTCCTATTCTATCGAATATATATGAAAGTATAAATATTATACTTATTGTAGAACATAACACTATTGTCGAAATGATTATTATCAAAATAAGTCAAAGAATAGAAATGTTTCATGTAAATTAAAAAGGTACACGCATGAATAATGATGATGATAAAAATATTTATTTTCTGCCACAATGGTTACATTTAAATCATACTTTAAAAGATTTTTTAAAATAACTCAAACTGAAAATATGCCTAGAAGTAGAGAAATGAAAAGTTTATTGTATGGCTACATTTACCTCTGGGATGTTTCCATACGTTTTGGAAAGTTTGCACAATTCAATTGATCAGCTGTGTGTCTAATCATATTACAGGAGTTTCCTATCTCTGTTTAATAGGCCTTTGAACTTATTCAAGTTTACACTCAACACATGTACATTATCTATAAATCATGCATACACTTCAATATGACCACTTACTTAGATCTATCGTTCAAAAATCATGTACAAAAACAACTACGCGAATCAAAGGTATAAAAATGCTGT
>CM037794.1:14265964-14279579 GCA_021229015.1 Solen grandis
AAAATAAATTTAAATAAAAAAGTCATGTTCATTATCATCCCCATTATTTCATAGGTTTTTAACAGATACGCTTTTGTTACTATTTTAAGTACCTTAAAGTACGGCCATATTGTTCCTTATGCTTCTACATCAACCGCTGTGATTTAATTCCAAATGAAAATGATATGGAAGCTAATTTGGATATTCACCCATTGCCGGGTCATTCCTGAGATATCGCCTGCTATAGTCACAGAAGTCATTCTCGAAGAGAGATGGTTGCGATAAAATCAAGCCACACTATACCCATCCTCTTGTTAATTTGCTGTATCAGTAAAACGCAAAGTGAGTATCAACTTCTTCTTTATTTCTTCAAATAACGCATTCTTTCATTATTTTGAATGCCAATCAATTGTAATCCATTCATGGGGCCCTTTAATTGATTGCCGGTCAAAATCATATTCAAATTAATGTGTGCTGTGCAGAAGACATTATAGTGATCTCCCCTTTACAGTTTGACAGGTAAGGTGTGAAAAAGAACATGGCAGACAGGTTTGGATAAAAAATGTGAACAGGTGATTAAACTGTATGCTGGGGGCCAAACTTTATTTTGAATAAAGGGGTTATATTTGAATAACCAAACAAATAAAGGGTTGTATTTCATATTATCTTATATACGGAAAAATCGGGACCGAGGGTTACGTTTGGTTAGAGTATAGGCTTTGGATAACGCATGTTCGAATAACTAAGATCAGACGGAATATACATGTTTTAAACATAGATTGGGGAAACTAGATCTTGCAACTTATACTTATCCCTCTCAATGGTTCCTGGGTTGGACCAGTACTTTGTGCTGAGAAAGGCCATGAAAAAACCATGCCATAACAGTGTTTCATCAGTGTTAAAAAAAAAAAAAAAAAAAAAAAAAAACACACACACACATTTATGTGCAATACTGGCATTCATTAATCATACTATGGAATCCTCATCATCTTTCAAAGTGTTATATTAACTATTTATAACCTATTGTAATGGCAAACTCTGGTATATTCATTACGGGGGTTGATTAATGTTTTCATAACGTGCAGGTCTAGTAATGTTAAATAGATTCTATTCATCACAAGATATAGATGTATCATCCTGAAACAACCCATCAACTGACACTTTCCAACCTTGTCTTCAAGTGAGTGTAGGATGGAACAGGTTGGGATGGGATGTTACGGAATGTGATGTACATGACGGGACATGATGAGCATGATACCTACAGTCTCCCACTTCTGTGAAACGGGTTTATAAGAAATGTTTGCAGTTACCCTTCATTCCCATTGAACATTTTCTTAAACTTCTTATTTTGTCATGTTGCTCTTATTTGTTAAGACTTCACCACTGTTTGCACTTACTTAGAATAAAACAAAAGTGCCAGCTATAGCAAAATATGCATTTTTACCTTTTCTAGGGCCATTATTCTGGAATGTCTGGAACTTACTGGCTGGTTATCAGTATTGGCCAAGATATTAAACCATTTCTCATTGTAACCAAGTTTTACAAAGACCAGATCATGTTTATGAGAGTTTTGGAACTTTTCATTGATTCAAGGGCTATAACTCTAGAGCGTCTGGGACATTATGGCTGATTATCCTTGGCCAAGATTTTGTGCAAATACATATTGTGACAAAGTTTAGTCACAATTGGTGACAAAGTTTAGTCACAATTGTTTCATGTTTCTCTGAGTTAGATAACAGATGCTGTTAATTTAGCATTTTTTTCCAACATTTCAAGACCATAACTCTGCAGTAGATGGGACATTCAAACTGGTTATCAAACTTGGCCAAGATAATGTGCCAATACATATTGTGATTAAGTTTGGTAAAGACTGGTTCACAATTGTCAATAGTTAAAGAGAAGACAACCTAAGTGGACACTGCCTACCAAGACTTCTACCAGGTGAAACATAAAATGTCCCACCATAAAAACAAGGCAGTCCAAAGGACAGCTATATCCCCCGCCGCTGGCCAAATATTAGAATTTGTTTGGTCAAAGGATTATGTTCACCTTAACCTGGCATGGTTGTAGCAGACATAGAAGATCAGTTTAAGACAATTTAACTTTCCGGAGTTATGTATAAATCTCAGAATTCGGAGGCACATATATTAAAAGTTTACTGACAAGTTTTACACATCAGCTCAATGAGGTTAACATTTTAGCCGAGTTTGAAGAAAATGTGTCCAAGCGTTCATGAGATATGGAGCGGACACGAAAATAACATTTGACCTTCAAGTATGACCTTGACCTTGAGCCAGCGTGACCGCCTCATGCCTTCTGCACATCAGCTCAATGAGGTTAACACTTTAGCCGAGTTTGAAGAAAATGTGTCCAAGCGTTCATGAGATATGGAGCGGACACGAAAAATAACATTTGACCTTCAAGTATGACCTTGACCTTGAGCCAGCGTGACCGCCACATGCCTTCTGCACATCAGTTCAATGAGGTTAACACTTTAGCCGAGTTTGAAGAAAATGTGTCCAAGCGTTCATGAGATATGGAGCGGACACGAAAATGTTTCGGACACACTGACGGACTGACGGACAGACGGACGGACGAAGGGCATTCCTATAACCCCCCTCCCGCTTCGCGGCGGGGGATTAACAAAACAAACAAAAACTAGACTTGTCGGTACAAATCAAATATCTTAACACAGATAATCAGGATGAACTAGAACTATCACTGAAGGTGATTAATACTCCCACATCTCACCTTTCCTTCATGTAATGTGAGTAAAGGATGTGACAGGATAAGTATGATTCCTATATAGCGCCATTTCTGTCATAGAAGTGGGAGCTATAAAAATTTAGTCACTGATATCAAAATACCAGTGAAAATCTTGAGACATTTGTTTGTGACTCCCCTAGAGTGTGATGTTCAGTTACTTTTATCAACTTTCTTATGGCTTTCAACATTTTTTTAACATAAAATAAACAAAAACAATGAATACTGGTACAGCCTAAATTTTTTGCATTTGCTTTTCCATCAAATACAGTATATTGATCCATTTGCATTCTGTTTTACACCAGCCCTTTTCAATAAAAAGAAGCATGAATCAGCCATGTAGAACAGCATAAAAAGACAATTAACGGAAAAATATGTAATTACATGTACAGCTGTTGAGTCATTCATGATAATAATGAGGTAACAAATCGCTACTAAAATTGACTGGTCATATAAAAAAAAGCACACACAATCAATGTTTAGGAAAAGTAATTTGCTATTTTTTAAACTTGATAAATGAAAAAAAAAAATAGTAAAATACCAAGATAAGCCGATGAAAAGATACATCCAAGTGGTACTCCTGCTTTTTGTTTCTTTTGGTCATTTTATTCATTATTAAGGGTGCTGAATTCAAAAAAGAAATCATCAAATGTTTCATAAAATAATTCAGTTACGTATAAGACTTATCATTAAGGACCCTGCAGCAAAGTCCCAAGTTTTTCCATGTTACAAGCCATCAAGAGTCACAGATTTCCACTCTGAACTAGACTCTTCTTCTTGTGTGAAAGGAGTCCCTTTGATTATACAACCTACACTCTTTTTGTTAGTAAAAAAATCACAAGAAAGATGTTACATAAGTGAATTTATGTTTACAAAGATTTTTTTCGTACAATGTTTAGTGAAGCAGGTCCCAGATGTTACTCATAAATAAATGGACATTAAAAGCCATTACAGGATCACACTTCTGGCATATATACAAGGGGATCAATGTTTCAAAACTGTGAAATGTGTGAATGTATTATGAAGTTTTAATCCAGAAACTTACCTATATGAAGTTTTAATCAAGAAACTTACCAATATGAAGTTTTAATTCAGAAACTTACCTATATGAAGTTTTAATCCAGAAACTTACCAATATGAAGTTTTAATCCAGAAACTTACCAATAAGAAGTTTAAATCCAGAAACTTACCAATATAAAGTTTTAATCCAAAAACTTACCAATATGAAGTTTTAATCCAGAAACTTACCAATATGAAATATCAATTTAGAAACTTACCAATATGGTAGATCTCAGCGCTGCCAAACCGGACTCCATTGGGATTGAGGGTCCCATCACTATAACATAGCCATCAGAACTTATATACACTTTTAAAGACATCAAGTATCACCAGTAATGTAATGTAATGAGTCTGTTACCACAAAGAGAATTACAAGCATCAACAAATCATGGACATAAAAGGCACATCAAAATTTCATTGCAAATACTCGTAAGTTTCTCAATTTGAAAAGGGTTGTAAAGTTTTTCTGAAAAAAACAACAAAAAAACAATAACAACAACATGCTTTTATAGACTTTTTTTTTGTGGGGGGGGGGGGGGGGGGGGGGCTCCAACGCCATGCCCCCAAAATTTAAATTATTTTTTAATTGTTTGTTCACTTTTTCAGCCAATGGTTTCCAAAAATATATTCCAATTTTGCATGTTCCCCAAAAGATATTTGAATAAACTTTAATAACACTCAAAGCATGTTTTCAAAGAAAGCTCAGGGGCCCAAAATGAAAAAAGGGGACAACATATAGTTCTTATTGCTTTCTTTGTTTTAAAAGTGAAAATTTTTAAAAAAAAATGGTTTTTTTCCTTTTTTGATCACCGCCCCCCCATTCTAAAAAAAACTAAGATTATCTAAATGTCTCTCTTTCAGCTTTGACGATTGTAATTGGGTTTCCAAGGAAATAACTGGAAGTGAGAACACAGCTGTGTATTTTTAACACCAAGTAAATTAACATGATAAATGCAAGCGCAGCAAAAGGGGGAGGGAATTTGCAAGCAAAAGGGGGAAATTTCTGAACACAGCAAGGGGGAAACCAGCACCACCCCCGCTATTTCAGACTAACTTTTTAAAACTGAGCCATAGTAATCAGTGACTAGGGCCCCTCTGCCACAGAGGCTTTAATTTTGTAAAAACTAAAAGCTGACTGAACCTTCATAGTTGCTGAATAGGGTTTCTTGTACTTTAGCCTTGGGATCGTTTCCCGAACCGGGCGGGCAGGAAGGGAAGGTTCAGGCACACAATTCCCCTCCTCATCCAGGGCTGGTTTTTTCCCGCAATACACAAAAATTAAAATTTTAAGTATTATTTTGTGCTTATAATGTTGTTGGGAATTTAAAAGGTTTTTCAATAAAGCATTATAATCCCATTTTCTTGAAAACAAAATTTTAATACAGATTTTTCCCGAAAAATTTTTTTTTTTTAATTTAAACCTTTTTAGATCCCTTATCGGTTTCACAGCCTTGGAATTTTTAACCAGATTAGGGCAAGAACAGCTCATTGACCAAAAAAAAGAATATCTACACTAGTAAAATTGTGAATTCCAAATTAATGGGCGAAAATGAAATGCTTAGGAAAGGGTCCAAAATAGGACATAATATTCCTTCTTTTCCCATTTTTCTTCCTTGTAATTTAAATCACCACAAATTGTGCCTGAACAAACTCTCCTTTTAACTTTCCCCAACCCTTTCGACTTTACAAGAAATACAAATGTCATGACAGTAATTTATTTTTTTTACTGATCTTTTTTAAACTACAATAAAGACAATTTTTATTTGTGCATAAATTTGTGAATTCATATTAAACAATGAATCTACTTAAAAGGATTTTTAACATTTAATTCATGGTAAAATGTCCCTTAAAAAAAAAGGAAATTTTCCCCAACAAAAATGAAGTTTTTTCAGTCGGCTGGACAACGCCACAGGAAACCTTCCATGACAAAATACAATTCCCCCCTATATCTACAAGCAAAAACCCAAAAGTATTAATAAAAAGGGGGATAACTCTGGTTTTACTGAATGATTTAAATGTTCTCACAGGGCCAAAAATAAATCTTACATTGTGCCTGATGATTAAATCCCAAATTTAGTATTTTACAGCAACAAGTACAATATATCTTTTTATGTACCAGAAAAAAAGGGGCGTAAAATTTAATACTAGCAAGATGAAAATAAAAAAAACATCAATTATACCTATGTTGAGGGGGTTTTTCTTGCTTCAGTTTCAAAAATATCATTTTTTCAATCATTTTTGGGCTTTTTCTACTGAGTGGGTATCGTGTGCCTCACTGTGAATCAAACTATAGAAAAAGGGGATGAGAACTATCCTGACACGGCAGTCTTTAAACAAGAGTGTTTTTGAACACAGTATCACCACTGAAGGGGACGAAAAAAAATTGACAGACAGCAGACAGGGGACAGACAGACACGAAAAAAAGATCCCAAAGTGTCACCTCGCTTCAGCAGTGACAGAAAAATTTCCCTTTTACGCTGAGCGAAAAGCACACTACAGGTAACCAAAAAAAAATTCTTAACATCTCTCACATTTTGAACCTACATCAGGGAAAAATGGTGCTTAATTCCCACTGTTCTCTAAAAATGATGAAAAATTTTTTGATACAGAATGCTTGATGAAAATACTTAATAAGTGCTTTAATTGACAAAACCCGCATGTAATTGTTGAAAAAGTTTATAACCCCTTTTTAAAAAACTAATGGGGTGTTCCTCGAAACCCCTTTTGTCGCCTGCTTTAAGCATGTTTGATGAAAAATTGACTAGAAAAATCGTCTTTGAAAATTATGATAAAGCATAAACTATTTTTTTGAGGACAAAAAAACCCAAACCACACACAACCACACATTATTATATATAATATTTTTTTTTGGGGGGGGGGGGGGAAAAAATATTTAAACATGCAAAAGTAAAAATTTTTTCCCCGGGACTTTTGACTACATCTTTTCAAGGATGTCAAAGCAAAAATTCAAAACAAACTTAAAAAAATTATGACGTCTTAAGCACTTAGACGTTAATTATATATATGTTGCAAGTTGTAGTCTCTTTTCATTATTGAGTTATCATTTTTGGTATGCACTCGACCAAAAGAATTTTCTCTATAAATGTTTAAGGGGACACTTCAAATACTTTACAATTATACCACCAAAAATTTTAAAACCAAAAAAAAAAACAAAGGGAAATAACTCCCAAAAAAAAAAACATTTCTTCTTGACAATCACTCCAGGAAAATTTTTCCCCCTGTGAGTTAAAGTAATACCTCAAAATACTTTTGGTTATCTCCAGACAAAAATGAATCTGAGTATCAACAAAGGGCAATAACTCAAGAAAAGAGAAACAGAGTTATCTTCAGGCATGCACTCAGACCATTGAATCTATGAAGTTTCAAGTAACACCTCAAAAAACGTTTCGGTTTTGCCCCCAAAAAAAAATTAATCTGAAAAAAACAAAGGGGGAAAAAAACTCAGAAAAAAAAAACGAGTTATCTTCTTATGCACTGCCTACAAACCTGAATCTTTTCCCTTATGAAATTTCAAAACAATATTCCCAAAAACTTTTTTGTTAGCTCCGACAAAAAAAAAAAGAAAACAAAAAGGACAATAACCAGGAGAAAAGAAAGTAAAGGTATCTTTATTGAAGCACTCCTCTTAAATGAATCAACTATCTAAAAAATTTTTTTAAGTCAGCACCTAAAAACTTTTTGATTATGCCCTGAAAAAATTAAGACTGAAAAAAACAAAGGGCAATAACTCAGAAAATAGAAAGTCAGTTATCTTTCTTGTGCACTGCCCCCACCTAATGTGATCTATCCATTTTTTAAGTTTCAAGGTGATACCTCAAATATTTTTTTGATTATGGTCCGGACAAAAAAAAATTCGAATCAACAAAGGGTAATAACTCGAAAATCGAAAGTCGGGTTTATCATTTTGTGCACTGCACCCACCCTTTTTTTTGATCTACCCAGTTTTTAGTTTAAAGGTGATACCTAAAATATTTTCGAGTTACCCCGGCAAGAAAGTTGACGCCACGACACCGACGACGACGACGACCCCGACGACGACGACGACGAGACTGACAAGTGACCCCTAGGGTTTCTGCCTGCTAGCAGGAAAAACAAAAAAATTATATATAAATCGCGGGCTGATTTGGCATAAAACCAACTTTTTTAAAAAATTTTCCCCATCTGGTGACCAGCATGCATGTCACATCCCAGTACAGCCCCGAAACCCCCTCTTACACGGGAAACCGTCCATTTTTTGGCCCCATGAAGCAGGTAGATATCAGACCACCTGCAATACATGGAAAATCGGGAATGTACAAGCTGATGTGAAAAAAAGGCTATCACGAGGTCGTTTTAAATTTCCCCGGCCCATGGACAAGAGGGGTTTCTTTATATCTACCAGATTTTAATTTTTAGACTTTCTAAAGAGTATTTCTGTTTGGTACAGCAGCTTTTTGATTGTTTCCGGGTTACAAAAAATATCTTTAAAAGGTTAAAGGTTTAAATTTTTTATTTATTTTATATAATATATGAAAAAGTTCTCACAACTTAAAAAAACACTCTCAAGGGCTCAGGGGTGGCAATGGGTCATTAGGGGCGAAGGAAACCAAAACCCGGAAAACCTAATGCCTAGAGGGCAACCCAATGTCCCTTCTTACGTACGTTACCAAAAATAAAACAGGGGATTATTGGTGGAACGAAACTTACCACTACACTTCCTGCACCCAGTCTCCCATTAACCAAAAGGCTGTTTAATCTGGGTCCCCTCTGTTTCACTCAACCTCCCGGGTATTGAAGTTAAATTCAAGTTTGCCAGTAAAGAAAATGAAAATTTGAATAAAAAAGGCAAAAGGTTCATTTTAAAAAAAGATGTTTTTGTATTAAAAATTTAAATTTAAATTATTCCACTAATGAATACAACAATAACATTTTCTAAATCAAATGCATTTTCCCAGCTAAAAGTCATACGAACAGCTAAACAATACATTTTTAAAGGCTAAACATATATGTCTAGGGAAAAAAAACATTTAATCTTCCAATTAAATCATAATAAAAGAGATTTTTTAAAGGGTTTCTGCAACCCTTTGACAATTTCATATTTTCAAAAAATGTGCAGACCATTTTTAAGGGAAATGAACAATTTGACTGCTGTAACTTTTTACTTCAAAAATTCATCACAATTTTACGATTTGAAAAATATCATGAACTTTAAAATGGAATATGAAATATAGTTTTTTTTCTTTGCCATGCAGAGTGTAAAACTGAGCGTAAATATTGATAATAAATAGAAGAGACCCTAAAAGGGAGTGTCGATCTGGGGTCTGTTTTTTTGATTGTTGGTAAAACAAAATTTACCTGAAAAAGATATAGGGGCCACCTGCAGTACCGCATAGAATGGGGCTGATACCACAACCAGCACATTATCCTGACCTGAGTCAACCATCCAAAACAATACCCTTAAGGGAGCGTAACAGTACTATTTTTTTGACTTTGATATGTCGCGGCCGGGATTTTCCCCATGACCCCCCTCCAAGCAATCCCTTACCCCTCAGCCAGTGGGAGGGTGGTCGGGTCTGTTTCCCTGGGCTAAAAACACATTTTTATGGGGTGAAGGATTCAAACTGCGCTGTCTTTTTTCCTACCTCAAAAAAAAAATTCAACATATTTATTTTGTTTAAAGGGAGCAAATAAAGACCTTTTCTACTCCACCTGACATAAGTTGCTTCCCTTCACAAAAAGGGGTTTCCTTCCTTACAAGTTTCATGTTTATTTTGAATGATATTGTATATATAACACCATATTTATTTTAAGGTGCCCAATATATTCATGAGCACTCATAAATTTTTGTCAAATTTTTAGTGAAATTTACTTTTAAACATCTCAATTGGACCCTTTTTTTGTTTGTGAGCAACTTTTCTTTTCCCGATTCCAAAGTGTTGAGATTAAAAAATTTTTGAAAGGCAAAAACCCTTTTTTTTTAAAAAAGCCTAACCCATCGGGTCTTCCGGGTACCCTGTTCTCCCCTGTAATGGATCCAACACAGGTCCTCCTTGAGTCCCTAAAACATAGTATAAATCTGGGCTCACGGGGAAAACCGTGGGGCAGGGGAAAATTTCAAACTGGGTTTGTTTATGAGTCTTCCCCGAAATTGTAGATAAATTTGGGGATCAGAATGGTTTAGTAACAGCACATCTCTATGACGAAAAAGTTGGGGGCAATGATTTGGGAAACAGCACATTTTTAAAACGTGAATGTTGGGGATCAGAATGTATTGAAAATCAGCACTCTTTAAGATGAAGAATGTTGGGATAGAAAAGTTTTGAGTAATCACACATCTTTAAAAACGATGAATGTGGGGACAGAAGTATTGATATCACAATCTTTAAGACTGTAAATGTTGGGGTCAAATGTATTGAGTAATCGCACTCTTAAAGACTGATAAATTTTGGGGTCAGAAGATTGAGTAATCAGCACATCTTTAAGACGATAAAGTTGGGGGCAAATGTATTGAGAATCAGACATCTTAAAAACGATAAATGTTGGGGGTTTGAAGTATTTTGAACAGCACATCTTTAAACTGATAAATGTTGGGGAACAAAAGATTTTGTAATCACCATCTTTAAGAGATAAATGTTGGGGATCAAAATGTATTTTGTTCACACACTTTTAAACTGATAAATTTGGGGGCAAATGTATTGAGTAATCAGCACATCTTAAGACTGAAAATGTTGGGATCGAAAAGATTTAGAACCAGCACCTTTTTGACTGAAAATGTTTGGGGGTCAGAATGTAATTTATAAACCGCCCTCTTTTAAACTGAAAATGTTGGGGATCAGAATGTATTTTTTTAATCCAATCTTTATGACTGTAAATGTTGGGGAAACAAAGTATTTATAATTTGCAATCTTTAGACTGAAAAATGTTGGGACCAGAAAGTATTTTGTATCAACATTTTAAGACGAAAAATGTGGGATCAGAAATTATTGAAATAAAAACACTCTTTAAACTGATAAATTTGGGAATCAGAATTAAGAGTAATCAGCCCCTCTTATACTATAAATGTTTGGGGGTCAGAATTATTGGTAATCAGACATCTTAAACTGAAAATGTTGGGGAAACAGAATGTATTGAGTAATCGCACATCTTTAGACGATAAATGTTGGGGGTCAGAATGTATTGGAGTAAAACGCACTCTTTAAAACTGATATTGGGTCGAAATTTTGAGTAATCAAAACTTTTTTGACGATAAATGTTGGGGGTCAGAAAGATTTAGTAATCGCACTTTAATGACTGATAAATTTGGGGACCAAATTATTTAGTTAAACACAATCTTTAGATGTAAATTTGGGGGTCGATGTATTTAGTAAACACACTCTTTTAAAACTGATAATGTTGGGTCAGATTTACTTAGTAAACAGCCATCTTTATGATGATAAATTTGGGATCAGAAAGTATTGAGTAATCAGCACATCTTTTAAAACTGTTAAATGTTTTGGGTCGAAAGTATGAGTAATCAGCAATCTTTAGTGATAAAATTTTTTTCAGAAAGTATTGAAATCAGCACATCTTTAAGATGTAAATGTTGGGATCAGAATGTTTGATAAAACACATCTTTAAAACTGAAAATGTTTGGGGTCAGAAGATTGATAATCAGCACATCTTTATGTGATAAAACTTTTGGGGGTCAGAAGTATTTAGTAAACCACATCTTTAAAAACTGATAAATGTTGGGAATCAGAATTTGATAACCACATCTTTAAGACTGATAAATGTTGGGGGTCAAAATTTTTGAGTAATCAGCAAACCCCTTTTAAAACGATAAAAGTTGGGGGTCAGAAAGATTGATAATCAGCAATCTTTAAACTGAAATGTTGGGGAAACAGAAAGTTTTGATAATCAACATCTTTTGCTGAAAAATTTGGGGTCAAAAGTATTTTTAATCACACATCTTTTGATGTAAAAGTTGGGGGTCAGAATGTATTTTGCAAACGCCCCTCTTAAGATGATAAATGTTGGGGATCGAATGATTGAGGAAAACAGCCACTTTTTGACTGATAAATGTTGGGAACCCGAAATTTTTTAGTAATCAGCACTCTTTAGACTGATAAATGTTGGGGACAGAATTTATTGATAATCAGCAATCTTAGACTGATAAATTTTGGGGGCAAATGTATTTAGTAATCACACATCTTAAACTGATAAATGTTGGGGTCAAATTTCGAGTAACAGCCATCTTTATGACTGAAAATGTTTGGGGATCAAAATGTATTTTTGTAACAGCACATCTTTAAGACGAAAAATGTTGGGGGTCAAAAGTTTTGATAATCAGACATCTTTAGACTGAAAATGTTGGGGATCAAATGTATTGAGTAATCGCACATCTTTAAGACATAAATTTGGGGACAGAAGTATTTAGTAAATCAGCAATCTTTAAGACTGATAAATGTTGGGGGTCAGAATGTATTGATAATCACACATCTTTATGAGATAAAGTTGGGGATCAAATTTATTTAGTAATCAGCACATCTTTAAGACTGATAAATGTTGGGGAAACAATATTTGATATCACACATTTTAAGACTGATTAAGGGGTTTAAACATGTTTTACTACCTGTACTTACAAAAAATGATTTTTTAAGAGACCAAATTCAATGGCTGTGTTTTTTTATGATAAATATCAAAAAACTAAAAAGTGAAGCATTTTTTATATTTTTTTATTTGATTTTTTTTTTCTGTTTCAAAACAAAACGGCCCAAAAAAAAACAATCAGTATAAACTAAAGCATAACCTTTTCTCCGACCAAAAGCCATTGGTTGATCTTTAATCAAAATTTAGTAAAGACACATTGACAATTTATCAGCGTCGTCATAGTAAAAAATTCATCAATTAATCAGTCCAACACTGGATTAGACAGTTTGATTATAGCAAACTCATAACACAACAATTTCACTTGACCATCTAGCACTTGGATGTGGAATTTTATACAATGTTAAACAAATAAAAAACCTTGCAGAAAGCAGTCCTGGCTCAAATTCCACCAACAATACTTAGTGCAGCCCAAGAATACTTTTTTAAACTAGGGGTTTATATACATTTAACATTCCGTTTTAGAAAAATTCAATACATACAAAATCAAATCAATTATTACCCTTAAAATTTAAAAAATTTTTTTTAAACTATTTAGATATTTTTAAAGAGAAACAAGAAAAATGAAATTTGCACTATGTATTTAAGTATTACTTAGCCAAGAAAATTTTTGGTGAATTCAAATGAAAAAAAAAAAAAACCCAAAATAGAACTGTCACTAACATGACAATACCCCCCATCCAAAATTGCTTTTTTAATGTAGTCTAAGAAAGACATTTTTGTAAAGGGGTTTGGGACTAAAACAGTATTCCTATATACTCTAAGTTCGTGAAGCAGGGGGGAAAATTTAAAATTTTTCCCCAAAATTAGAGTCTAGAACTCTTTATTTTTTTCAATAACAAAACAGTATTTCAGTCATTTACGACGTCCACTAATTAAGGTGGAGCCGGGGCATCCGGGGAGAACCCCAACCACAGCAAACCGCTAAGGCTTTCCCCATATAAAATTCCGAAGACCCTGCCGGTTTTTAAACCCCCGCCAGTGAGGGGTGAGTGAGGGTTAAAATCAAGCTTTACCCTCTCAGCCACGGGGGCCCAGTCCCCTACTAAAATCAAAGGGTTATGACAAACTGTAGGGCTTCCCATAAAAAATCGCTGGAATTGACATAGGTCAAAACTGAAAGCAGTTCAACACTTTAAATCACCGGGGGAAAGGCCCCTTTTTTTCC
>CM037794.1:14279679-14329679 GCA_021229015.1 Solen grandis
TACAGATTAGTAAAGCAGAAATGAAACAATGCAGGTACTGAGATCATTAAAACCAGGGTGAACAGTCTACACATGTGTCCACTGAGAAATACTGACAGATTCTGGAATTGCTGGTGTTCTCAAAATTCAAGACTTAAGGTTGCAATACTGCCCAAAACAATGCAATAAATACAGGAAATAAGGTGAAAATATGAAAATTCTACCTTTTTTAAGAAGGTATGCAAAATATTGCTTGTATGTTCAAAGAAAAAGCCCCTTTGATGTAGACTGAATCAGCAAAATATTAAATATAGGACCCCTTTCACAAATTTTTTTCCGAAGATTACCCTAGCGTACCAGTCAAGCTCTGTCATGTCATCAGAATAAGCATTTTAATAAAAAATACCCAAAGATGATGTAGATTAAGATATCATCTTCATAGATCACATGCATAGGAGTTCTATTTTTAGATTGTGTGTATTTAAATTTATGTAAATTAGACAGTTTCCGATACTCAACAGAAACGATCTGAGAATTTCAAAATATTCAAGCTAAACTGACTTATCTCGTATTGCATCTTTAAGTCAGGAAATCTTTATAGAGTTCCATTTAACAAATCTAATCTAATGGCAATCACTTTTTTGTCATTCATAAAAAAAGAAACATAAAAAAACTCCATACCATTCCATTACTTCATATTGTTTGCCTTTAACCCTTTCCCTCATATAGACTCATTTTGATGCACTCAGTAGGTACCACATAAAGCCTGATCTGCAGAAAACCACAGTTAAACCTTACCAAATTTAATTATAAAGTCCTCATTTCCAGACCATTGAGGAGCAGCGAACAGCATAAAACCTGATCAGCCTGCGAGTGATCTGGTTTTATGTTGTTCGCATAGGTCTTTTCATGGTTTCCTCTATGAGGGAAAGGGTTAACATAAACATGAGGGTCATAGTGGCCCTAGATTGCTCATCTGATGTGCTCAGGTAAGCTTTAAAAAACAGCATTCTTTTTTCAAGGTTTGACATTAAAAACAACACAATATGAATACATGTATGACTTAATATTTATCCCTTAGTCGTTGACTAAGTATACACACATATTGCAAACTGTACACAAGCCTGTACAATTATGCTAGCTGCATTACTAATCCTGGGTTGGACCAGTACTTTGTGCCTGGGAAGGTCATAACAAAAAAAAAGATTCTTGCCACAAAGTTGAGATTGATCTTGCAACCTGCAGAACACTATTTCTGGCCCAAATTCCACCAACAATACTAGCACTAAGTAATACTTAAATTAAGTAAATATACATTCCACCATTACGACAAGGCTGAAATGAATTATTACTTAATAACTAACAATAATTGTTAAGAAATGAAATATTTGGGTATCTTTATCAAAGAAAAGACCAAGGAAATTCGTCTTTAAGTATTTAACTTTACTTAACGCTAAGAATTGTAGGTGGAATTCGACCCTGGACCAGTGAAATGTGAAGGTAAGTGCATTATAAACCTTACATGCATGGTAAATTAAAAACATTAGTAGGATTATCTCACAGCTACAAAAATAAAATATACATATACTGCCGTGAATATTTCATTAATGTTTTACATCATTGCACAACATGTTAATAACTTCCTTATATTCATCTCTCAAAACATAGCTATGCATTGCTATTGCTATTTTCAGTATAATATACGCCCAACATTACATCAAATTTAAACTTGAAAATGTTTCATATGGAATTATTACACTGCCAAAATATGAAAGAAACAAGATTGCGATAAAACTCCAGTTTGGAAGCAGTAACTGGTAAACACTGAATTGTTAAATGATAAAAAAATGATTCCATACAGCAACAGGTTTCAAAAATGAAAAAGGAACATTTGTTGTAATCATGCCAATATGTTTTACAACCTTCTGAAAAATGGTAATTGGTTAGATATAAAAAACAAGAGGGCCATAATGGCCCTACATCGCTCACCCGAGTACCACTGCTCTAAAGGAGCAATCTTGGTAGAGGTTTACCCATAGAACATCAGTTCTGTACTAAAACATTTTGAAATCTGGCCAGTAGTTTTGAAGTAGATGATTTTTTAAAGTTTTCATTTTTTTTTCTGTTGCCATGTCAACCAGAGTTCTTCATGGATCAAGTTTATTTTAGCAACTTTTGTGAAGGTTCGCCCAAGGATCATCCCTGCCAAGTTTAATCAATTCTGTCCAGTGGTTTTAGAGGACATGTTGTTTAAAGCAAATTGTTGACGACGGACAATGACAGATGCCAGGTGATCACAAAAGCTCACCTTGAGTACATAGTGCTCAGGTGAGCTGAAAACAACAACAATCAATTTGTATTATTTCTTTTGACAAACTGTGGGGCACTAATCGTCGTAACTTTCATGAAAAGTCTTTTTTATGAGAATATTGACCTTAATGAAAATGAAACATTTAATAGACATTGTGTTTTCTAGAACATAAATCCACAAATAAATGTGCCCACAAAATTCCTCTAGAATATCATTAACAAAATTAAATTATAATGCAAAATAATGATTTTACAGTATTATAAACCAATGTGATAAAGACTACTGACATGGTGTTGCATGAAAATTAGTGTCCAGCCAAACCTGGCCGTGTAGCTATAGGAACCCTTCAATAAAGTAAATGAAGCTTACAATACAAATGCCATAATAAACAGCAATAAAACCTAAATCTGCCTCAGAAATTAAAGTTAATTTTTGTCACTCTCCTCAAAGGGTTTCCTGCCTTGCTGGGTACTGCTGCAGAGAAGAGACCCAGTCCTGTGATATGTTTCTGCTCTACTCAATGATGCCATGGCATGATCTGAGGCAAGTGAACCCGACAGTGAAATTGAAATGTATCAGGCAAACACACTATCCTGATACAATCAATTCACAAGAGGTTAGAGCAGGTTATTTTTGTCTGGTATTTTCTTTGCAACAAAGACCTTTAAACAACAGGCATTGCTATCTTGCTGGGCACATGGGTTTGATATTGCTAACAATTGTATCAAGTTATTTAAGATTGGATATGAATGACTAATTGTAAGGCAGGACAGGGGAAATGAAAGCATCCTTAAAATATTTTAAAATCTAAATAGATTTCTTGTAAAAAAAAATCTGGTAAAAAGACGAGCATGTGTTTATGAGAGAAAAAAAGAGAGGCAAAAAATGAAAGGATTGACACACCAAAAACAAGCTAAAATACTGTCAAATTAACTAAATCTATCACAAACAAGCAACAATGGAAAATTGGTTTTTGATCTGTTATTGACAAGACCGCCCCTGGGTCAGGAGTTCATATCCTGGTATTTCTTGTCTAGGTGTTTCTGTCGGTGCATCTTGCTCTCTGTGTGCTGGGCAAAGTGAAGCTCAGTGTTCATGGTAACATCACACATGGGGCAGTAGAACTTGCCGCTGGGCGTGCGATAGTTGGCAAAGTCCACATTAAAGCGGGGTCTAGGGGGGCGTTGGTCTTCCCCGGGCCTGGTCAGACCGCCCCTGCCCCTACCCCGCCCCATCCAGCCTCCAGCCCCTGGGAAACAAAACAATCAACATGTATGTATATACCAAGTCTAACACTTAGATCACTTACATCAATATAAATCCAAAGATATTCCTACAGGCCTTTGTTCAGCGTTTCATACAATCATTGTAACATATACAGACTAATCCTCATGCTGAAATTAAAACATACGCATCAGGGCACAATCCTATGCATTAAATCTGAGTCTGACCTAGAGATAACTCTCGGATATTTGTTGTGCATGCTTTATGTCCTCTTTATCCCCCCCCCCCACCCATTATCCCACACAACCAGCCACCTCTCATTTACCCTCTGCTACCAGTTGTGTAGGCACAATGTGGTCACATACAACACTAAGTGTCAATAACCATGAGCAGCGGATTCTGGTTCTCAAATAATCTGGTATGAGATTGGGCCTTGGGGACCCTTCTTCTTCTTTTGCTGTTTTTTATGCCGCAATTCCTCAAGTAATTCCTGTCTCTTGTCCTCCTCAGTCTTTAGATCTATGGGTCCAGGCGCATCATCAAAGAATCCCTCCGGGCCCTCAAACCTGCTTGTGAAGCCCTCATTGGGTGGGGGCTCCTTATATGGCTTTACTATGAAGCCTTTGGGAACACGGGCACCTACAATAGACAACAGGGAATTAGCGTCAACTGGTAGCAGGTTTTTTGGTGACTGGTTTCCCATACCCTGACATCATCCAGGCATGACCCAGTATTCAAAACCCAGACAACATGCGGATACAGCCCTTGATTTTCAACACAAGGGCAACATCTATACTTTAAAACCAAAGCCATATCCAATTTGATGCCATCATTACACATCTGATTATTACCTATGCCTTCCTTTCAATGTTATCACATGATACCTGATAGAATTTAATACAACACTATAGATCTGTTCACTGATTCTTTCAAAGCCACTTCCAAAATTCAAAATGAGATTTACTTTAGGTGGTAAAAAAATGAAATACTTGTAAAAGGAGAACCAATAGAAGTACATGAAAAGAGATGGTTCTTATTGGTACCAGTCCTGTATCAGGTTAATATAACAGGGCTTGGTACCAGACAGCTTCTTGATGGTACCAGTCCTGTATCAGGTTAATATAACAGGGCTTGATACCAGACAGGTTCTTGATGGTACCAGTCCTGTATCAGGTTAATATAACAGGGCTTGGTACCAGACAGCTTCTTGATGGTACCAGTCCTGTATCAGGTTAATATAACAGAGCTTGGTACCAGACAGCTTCTTGATGGTATATCATACCTTTACCACAGTCCAGGTATCTCAAACTGAGATCCTTATCAACTCGAAATCTCAAAATTTTGTATCACTGCCAACATGAAGTTTTGAAAACTTATTTCTTTGAAAGCATGTAAGTTCTTCATGTAAATAAGTAAGGGAGTTCTAGATCTAGTAATTTTGGAGTAGACAAATGCACACCTTGTCAGATTGAAAGCAATCATGTGACTTGACTTGACAATTTGAGTTTACCGTCGCTTCTACAGTATTTCAGTCATATAGCGACGTCCAGCTAATTACAGGTGGAGGAAGAGCCCGAATGCACGGAAACACCAACCTACCGTAAGCCAGCTGGAAGGCTTCCTCACATGAAAGTCTGAATAACCCTACCGGGATTCAAACCCACATGGTGAGAAAGCAATCATGCCTACAGTGTTATATTTGTTTGTTGGGTTTAACATCCCACCACCAGTAATTCAGTCATTTGGAGACAATTGTCTACAGTGCAATTTTTTTTTTCTAGACACTCAAGAGTAGAAACTAGAGCTATCACTTGAGGTGATAAGTACTCCTGCTGTATCACCATCACTTAACGGTGTGTAGAGATACTGGAAGTAAACCTTTCATAAAACAAGATAAAAAGTAACAATGGCCTTGACTCCCATGTAGCATTCCCTTAACTTTGGTGAGATATTATCGGTATAAAACCTGATCTGCCAACAAAGGGGGTAGGACTGTGATGGAGAGACCACTCTTTCATCAGGTAACTAAACAATGAATCCTTCCTGACATAATTCATCAAACTTATGTAATGTGGATTACAAATCATTTCAGTGTTAGTCATATCGAACAACGCCCCTGCCGGTTCCCTTTGGCTATGATGTTGCATGCACAAAGTATTACCAACTAAGTCTTGTTGTTGATCTTCAACGCATCCGACCTGGCAAAACTGCCACTGTTGACGCATACATCAAGTCATGGAAGTCATTCTCAGGTTGAGATGACTGCCTTGAAATCAGGCCATACGGGCCCAACTTAACTTTGGATAATGGGTAATGATTGAAGAAACAAAAAAAATAATGGGTTTCACTTTTGAACATTGTCAAGGACTAATTTTGAAATTATATACTTAGATACTTCTCAGTAAAATACATCTTTGCTGTCTGTCACAGTACAGGATTTATGCTCACCTCAAAATATGTGTACCTTTCTTCCCTCCTTCTCTTATAAATCTAATGATTTATTGTTGTTTTATTTCTCTCTAAATGTATTTAACACGATACCCATGTTATCTTAACAGAAACAAATGTCTGTATTGTATTTGGTTTCTTTAACATTTCTCTATTATGTACAGTATTGTACTTGGATGAAAATAAATTTTGTTCTTTTTTTTTTTTGGGGGGGGGGGGGGGGGGGGGGGGGGGGGGAGAGATTGGAAATACATGTAGCTTTTTTTATTTTGCTTGATAATCTTACATCATACAAATATCTCAGTAAATAATTGCATATTACCAATTTATGTTCAGTTTTCTATATACTTTGTACCAAATTTCATTTTTTTTATGCTGAATGAAACCTGATTGTTTATGATCTCTATTACAGATGTTTTCATGGAATAGATGTATTGACAGGGCCTAACTTCCTATTATCCTGAAATATGTTCTAACTACACTTTGATACTCATACTTCAGCCAAAATATTTAGCAGTATGTAATAATATCATTGTCAAATTACAATAATATATTTTACAGAACTACTGAAATTATCTCCAAAGTTTTTTGCATTAAATAGAATAAAGAAGAAAAGGAAATATCTGCATTACAATGGTCTGGAAACAATGTGTAAGTTAAAAACAACTCAGCCCAGATGGCCATGATGAGGACCATTGTTCTTAAAGTGCTGCCACAACAAGCATATAATTGATCAATATCAACCATAACCACCATTGTAAGGCTTTTTGATAATTCAAGGTTCATAGATGCAATATCAGGGAAACACACTCATACACTGTACAAGAGCCCTATAATCAGGGTCTGCTTTATATGCTTTGAAAAAGTAGTAGATCTACCATGATTTCAGTTACCAAAACATTCAACTCTTGTCATCTGGGAGTTGACTAAAGGCTGAGGGTATAGAGCTGTCATTCACACTAACATCATATGAAACTAGTTTACACACTGATGTCACATGACACTAGTTTACACACTGATGTCACATGACACTAGGTTACACACTGATGTCACATGACACTAGGTTACACACTGATGTCACATGAAACTAGGTTACACACTGATGTCACATGACACTAGGTTACACACTGATGTCACATAACACTAGGTTTCATTACATCCACACAGAGATAACATGACAAAATAATTTCAAGTTGTTTGCCAAGCAAAGATGTCCAACAAGAAGTGCTACTAACCATCTTTTGTTTCATAAGCAACTGATACCATTAGGAGTAGCTTCAAAAATATATAACAGGAGGCCTTACTGGTGGGACTAACTTAATGCTTACAGTACTCAACTCCTTATCAAGATACTATACTATCAGAAATGATAAATAAATTTGTTAAAATAGTTCCTCACCCAGTATGCTGAAAATTTTGAGTTTCACTAACACTATCCCGGCACACCAATTAAACATGCAAAATTAAGGCCTAACAAAAATAACCCATATTACAATATCAAACATCTCGGCTTCAAATTTCCTCAGCTCAATAATTTGAAGATTGCTAATTTTCTAAATCATCAAACAAAATGGTCAACATTTTGTACATTAGTTATCATGGTTTCACAGAAGCTTTGGTGAAAAAGAATTTGAGATTCTGAATTTAAGGAACATCTGAAGCTGAGATGTTTTGTGAAGCACGTCTAGACCACAACTCTGTCTCACCTGGTCTGAGTCTGGGTCCGCCATCCACCAGCAGTCCACCCTCTGGCACAATAGTAGAACGTTCCTTCATCTTGGAGCCTAGGTCCCGACTCAGACGAGACTTGTGCTTCGCCCCACTGAAGTGTAGATTCAACATCTCCTGCGATGTCACCCTCACATTGCACATATGGCACACAAAGTTACCCCTGGAAGTGTAAGTGATCAAGTCATATATAATCAAGTAATATTCTATCTATTGTCACCAGCTGGAATCAAACTTGGGACCTTCAGTGTGGACACACGACCACATCACCGTGACTTCCAGCGCTAATGTAAGATTATTATGCCTCTATAACATATACAGGATCTAGCAGAGGTTTCACTAAATACAGATATTTTATAACATTGTGTAAGAAAGAAGCTGCTGAGCTTTGTTTTGGATCAGACTTTCAGTTTTCTATGTTTTTTTTCCCATCTGGAGACTAGTCTTCTATAAATTGTACTGTTTGATTTTATGCAAGACATAATCTATGTCATCAGGTGTCTTAGTTGACAATCTAAAACATCAACAGAAAATTAATCTTGAAAGTAAATCCAAACCTGTATAAGTAGATACTGTATAATTTGCATTACTTTTTCTATTATTTCTGACCGCAGTAACCTGGTGTCAAGCTATCAAAAACTGCCACAGTACAGTGTAGTGTCCCAAGTTACAAGCTACACCCTACCACACTGTAGGCCAGCTAATTCTGGAAGTACCAATGAATTGTTCTCTAAACAACTCTGATACTTTGTACAGAAAGACATATTCTTTGCAACTTATTTCTTTATGTTAACCCTTTCCCTCATAGAGGAAACCATGAAAAGACCTATGATAACAACATAAAACCAGATCAGCCTGCGAGTAACTCGCAGGCTGATCAGGTTTTATGCTGTTCGCTGCTCCTCCGTGGTCTGGAAATGAGGACTTAATAATTAAAGGTGATTGTTGGAAATTTTCTGCAGATCAGGCTTTATGTGGTACCTATTGAGTGCGTCAAAATGAGTCTATATGAGGGAAAGGGTTAAATACTTAATCTCATAAATATTAATGTACAAATTTATGACTTGATAAATCTGAATTGACTGAACTTTAAATGGTATTTGAAACAATGGAATTTTATATTGTGGTGCAGTGTGTGTATAATATATAAGCTATAATACTGTAGTATGTATGGGCAAACAGATGATACCATGGTCAGACATCTCCTTCTGCTGTTTGCCAGTGCAGGTGAAATTGGACCTTAACAGAGTTATGGCCCTTGATGAGAATGAAGCTCTTGTGATACTGAATAAGTATGTGAAGTTTGATGAGTCTATGAAATAAATGGTTTAACTGTTAAACTGTCAAAAATGGTACTGATATGTTCACAATGCTAGGCACTTAGTATATAAAGGTAGTTCTAGGATTAGAAGGCCTGGTATCAAAAGAATTATAACGAGGTGTGGTATCATGACACTTGTCTACAGTGTGGTATCCTGGAGTTGTTTAGCTCCATCTCATGTACACAACGTCCCAAAATGATTGAAATACTGTTGGTGGAATGTTAAAACCAAACTTACAATACTTATTAAGATGTGTTTATTCACCTTATACCTCACAGATAATAGAGATGAAAAGTACAGAAATATCCTGACTTTCAGACACATTTAATAACAAGACCAAGGCATGCCAATGCTCATCTGCAATATTTTTTTCTTTTTTTAAAAAAAGAGAAAAATTAGGTGAAATTGGACCTAAGCAGACCTAAGAGTTACAGCCCTTGATGAGAATGAAGCCCTTGTGATAGTGAATAATTATGTGAAGTTTGAAGTTAAAGCCAAGGTTAAAGTTTTTAAGACAGATGATGCAGTCTTTAGACGGACAGAGGAGCCAAGACAGGGACGTACTGGTCCTGATTATGTCCCTCCATGTTCTTCATCCGTTTCTGGTGGTTCTTCCCGTTGTAATGCTGCTCTGCCTGCTGGTCTGAGGAAAACTCCACGCAACATAGTTGGCAGAAATCTGACGGCTGCAGGTTCAGGGTCACGCGTGCCTGCATGAATAGAGAGTTTCTCAGTTATCAGTTATATTGACATTTTCTGCTTATATAAATCTTTCATTTTACTGAAGATTCTTACCACAAAAACAATTACCATGACAATGAGGAAAGTATTTTAGCAGTTATGTTAAAATTGTAAGGAAAGTAAAACTTGACTTGACTATCTGAGTTTACCATAGCTTTGACAGTATTTCAGTCATATAGCGACGTCCAGCTAATTACAGGTGGAGGAAGACCCCGAATGCACGGAGGCATCCAGGTAGAACCACCGACCTACCGCAAGCCAGCTGGAAGGCTTCCTCACATGAAAATCCGAATGACCCTGAAGGAATTTGAACCCACACGGTGAGGGGCTGAGTGAGTGTTAAAGTCATCTTGAAGTAAGACTATCAAGAAATAACTATCAAAATAAACAAGAGAATCGGAAGAACCGATGGATGCTCCCCGAAAAAATGCTAAATAACAAAGGGTAGTAACTCCAAAATTATGCTAAACAGAGCACTTCCCCTCATTCATTGAGATCTATCTACCTATGATGTTTCATGTTGATACCTCTTATACTTTTTGTGCTATGCTCCGGACAAAATTTAAGTATGAAAAATAACAAAGGGCAATTACTCCAAAATTATGCAAAACAGAGTTGTGGTTCTTATACACTGCACTTCTCCTCATTGAGATCTATCTACCTATGAAGTTTCATGTCGATAATCTTATAGTTTTTGTGTTATGCTTTGGACAAAATTATGATGGACGGACGGGGAGCATAAAAAGTTTGCTGCACCAATTTTAAAATTAAATACGGAAAAATAACATTTCAAATAACTATAGGGCCAATATGACCCATGATAGCTCACCGGAGTACATTAGCTTATCTAAAATGATCCAAGTCATTTGACTTTATCTGGTTCCTTCCAGCAGCAACCAGATTCAAGTTTCAGATACAAGGCATTCTTAAGTTTGTCAATCATCTGGAGGCCTCAAGTTTCAAGTGATTAAAACGCTTACACAATTAGGTATCAAACCTTGTGCATTGATGAAAAACAAGAATCTATTCTGAATATTAGTTCAAGAAGAGAATATCTAATTAAATTTTCTATAATATATAAAAACTAAACAACCCCCTATGTGACTCAGTTTTCATGGGATCAACTTCATTTTAGCAATTACATAAACAATTATGAGGTGATCATTTGTGCAAAATGAAATTATATTCTGATCATTGGTTTCACAGAAGAAGAATTTTGATATTTTCTAAACTGAATATAAAATGAAACTTCCTGACCTCTAGGGGGCCTCATTTTTCAAGGGATCAACTTTATCTTAGCAATTATGGTAAACGATCATGAGGCAACCATTTCAGGGTGCCCATTCACGCAAAACTCTGCGTGAGTCACGCAAAAAAAAAAATAAGTGCACTCAGAACTTTTAACAGATATGTAAAATGCCATGTATTGTGCGCATCCATGTATATGCGCAGCCTGAGTTTGCGGCTCGAAACCTTTGAAAAAAGTATTTCCCTTCTATAATGCACATATCTTTTTCATACGACATGGAGGCAACCATCATGTTTGATTGCATAACAGGTGGAAGTGTCCTACTGCTTCTACAAGTCAGGTGTAAATCAGTGATTATTTTCACACTTTTAGTATCCACGTGCATTTTGCAAGGTAAATTCTGTTGGTTACCATGGCAACTTGAGTTCTGCATGGAACAAGTTTATTTTAGCAACTTTGGAGGAGGTTCACCCAAGGATAATCAATGCCAAGTTTCATCAATTTTTATCCAGGGGTTTCAGAGGAGATGATGTTTAAAGTCTATTGTTGATGACGGACGGCGACGGATGCAGGGTGATCCCAGTAACTCACCTTGAGCATGTTGGGCTCTGATGAGTTAAAATGATAAATACACAGACAGATGAGGCAACTCTTCACATCAAGTTTTATTGAATTTAGCTTTTGGTTTCAGAACATAGGCGAAAACAAGAAAATATATGCAAAAGAAATAAGAAGGGCGTATATGAAAAATTGTCAAACCAAAATATGCCAATACAATAAGCAGGTCTTGAATCAAGTTCCATCCAGTAGGTTTTAAGAGGCTGCCAGAACAATTAGCCAAATGGTAACCGTAGGACCAAAAGACAAGGCAGGAGCACTAATTTTTTTTCATGGTGCACTAAAAAGAAAAACAAGAGGCCCATGATGGCCCTAAATCGCTCACCTGAGATAAAAAGGTTGACCCAAGGAACATCTGTACCAATTTATTTTAAAATCTGGCCACTAGTTTTGAAGAAGATGATTTTTAAAGTTTTCATTTTTTTTTCTTTTTGTTGCCATGGCAACCAGAGTTCTACATGGATCAAGTTTATTTTAGCAACTTTTGTGAAGGTTGACCCAAGGATCATCCCTGCCAAGTTTAATCAAATTCTGTCCAGTGGTTTCAGAGGAAATGTTGATTAAAGGTTTCTCTATATACATATAAGGCAAATAAGCCCCGCCTCTAGCGGCCATGTTTTTTACGGATCAGAAAATTTTTAGCAACTTTGTTAGAGGTTGACCCAAGGAACATCTGTACCAATTTATTTTAAAATCTGGCCAGTAGTTTTGAAGAAGATGATTTTTAAAATTTTCATTTTTTTTTTCATTTTGTTGCCATGGCAACCAGAGTTCTACATGGATCAAGTGTATTTTAGCAACTTTTGTGAAGGTTGACCCAAGGATCATCCCTGCTAAGTTTAATAAAATTCTGTCCAGTGGTGTCAGAGGAGATGTTGTTTAAAGGTTTCTCTATATACATATAAGGCAAATAAGCCCCGCCCCTGGTGGCCATGTTTTTTTAAGGATCGGAATAATTTTAGCAACTTTGGTAGAGGTTGACCCAAGGAACATCTGTACCAATTTATTTTAAAATCTGGCCAGTAGTTTTGAAGAAGATGATTTTTAAAGTTTTCATTTTTTTTTCATTTTGTTGCCATGGCAACCAGAGTTCTACATGGATCAAGTTTATTTTAGCAATTTTTGTGAAGGTTGACCCAAGGATCATTCCTGCCAAGTTTAATCAAATTCTGTCCAGTGGTTTCAGAGGAGATGTTGTTTAAAGGTTTCTCTATATACATATAAGGCAAATAAGCCCCGCCCCTGGCGGCCATGTTTTTTTACGGATCGGAATAATTTTAGCAACTTTGGTAGAGGTTGACCCAAGGAACATCTGTACCAATTTATTTTAAAATCTGGCCAGTAGTTTTGAAGAAGATGATTTTTAAAGTATTCATATTTTTTTTCTTTTTGTTGCCATGGCAACCAGAGTTCTACATGGATCAAGTTTATTTTAGCAACTTTTGTGAAGGTTGACCCAAGGATCATCCCTGCCAAGTTTAATCTAAATCTGTCCAGTGGTTTCAGAGGAGATGTTGTTTAAAGGTTTCTCTATATACATATAAGGCAAATAAGCCCCGCCCCTGGCAGCCATGCTTTTTTACGGATCGGAATAATTTTAGCAACTTTGGTAGAGGTTGACCCAAGGAACATCTGTACCAATTTATTTTAAAATCTGGCCAGAAGTTTTGAAGAAGATGATTTTTAAAGTTTTCATTTTTTTTTCTTTTTGTTGCCATGGCAACCAGAGTTCTACATGGATCAAGTTTATTTTAGCAACTTTTGTGAAGGTTGACCCAAGGATCATCCCTGCCAAGTTTAATCTAAATCTGTCCAGTGGTTTCAGAGGAGATGTTGTTTAAAGGTTTCTCTATATACATATAAGGCAAATAAGCCCCGCCCCTGGCGGCCATGTTTTTTTACGGATCGGAATAATTTTAGCAACTTTGGTAGAGGTTGACCCAAGGAACATCTGTACCAATTTATTTTAAAATCTGGCCAGTAGTTTTGAAGAAGATGATTTTTAAAGTTTTCATATTTTTTTTCTTTTTGTTGCCATGGCAACCAGAGTTCTACATGGATCAAGTTTATTTTAGCAACTTTTGTGAAGGTTGACCCAAGGATCATCCCTGCCAAGTTTAATCTAAATCTGTCCAGTGGTTTCAGAGGAGATGTTGTTTAAAGGTTTCTCTATATACATATAAGGCAAATAAGCCCCGCCCCTGGCAGCCATGTTTTTTTACGGATCGGAATAATTTTAGCAACTTTGGTAGAGGTTGACCCAAGGAACATCTGTACCAATTTATTTTAAAATCTGACCAGTAGTTTTGAAGAAGATGATTTTTAAAGTTTTCATTTTTTTTTCTTTTTGTTGCCATGGCAACCAGAGTTCTACATGGATCAAGTTTATTTTAGCAACTTTTGTGAAGGTTGACCCAAGGATCATCCCTGCCAAGTTTAATCAAATTCTGTCCAGTGGTTTCAGAGGAGATGTCGTTTAAAGAAAATTGTTGACGACGGACGACGCACGACGACGGACGCAGGGCGATCCTAATAGCTCACTTGAGCACAAAGTGCTCAGGTGAGCTAACAAAAGGGCCATAGAGGCCCTGGATCGCTCACCTGAGTATAGGATTACCCAAGGAACATCTATACTAAAACATTTTGAAATCTGGCCAGGAGTTTTGAAGGAGATAATTTTTAAAGTTTTCATTTCTTTTTCTTTCCGTTGCCATGGAAACCAGGGTTCTACAATGATCAACTTTTGTGAAGGTTTACCCAAGGATCATCCCTGACAAGTTTAATTACATTCTGTCCAGCGGTTTCAGAGGAGATGTGGTTTAAAGCAAATTGTTGATGACCGATGATGCACCACAGTCAACAGACAACGGTGCAGGGTGATCACAAAACCTCACCTTGAGCACGCTGTGCTCAGGTGAGCTAATATACCAAAGAATAGCAAACCTCTTTGACTTTTTGGTCCAGAATTCTGTTCTTTTCTTCTTCTTCTTTTCTCTCCTTTTCTTTATCTTCCTCAGATTTTTCTGAATCGTCTTTCACTTTCTCTGAATATTTTGTCATTCCATGCTGGATAAAGTTCTTAATCTTTTTACAGTGATTTTTTCCCTGGTAATGCATAGTAGCTTGTGGGGGTCCATTCATTCTTGCATTACACAGAACACAATAGTTGGGCTTCATCATCTTTTTCAGGGCTTCCTCAGCTAACTTTCTTGTTTCCGTATCTGATGAACATAGGAACTCAATGTGAGACTCAATAAATGGCATAATGTCAATTTTCTCCTCCTCCTTTTTCTTATTGGCAGGTTTTTTCTGATCTTGTTCTGGTTCAAACTCGTTTTTACGTTTCAACTCCTCTTGGGGTGGTTTTGGTACAATGGATGGGTTGGGCATTTCAGTGACTGGTTCTGGTGGATGAAATTCTTCTGGTGGTGGTGGTGGTAAGAGCCTTGGTTCTTGATGTTGGAAGTCATTGGAGCCTCCTCTCCCACCCCCGTTTCCCCCTCCTCTTGCTCCTCTGTTACCAAACCCACCCCTGTCCCCACCACCTCGCCCCCACCCAGGTTCAGCCCCCCAGCCCCCATCCATCCCCCTTGCTCCTCCTCTCCCTCTATCAGGACCGTACCCTCCCCTGCCCCTACCGCGTGTCTGATCCTGTCCATACCCTCTCCCTCTTCCAAAATTATCATTCCCCCCTTCATATCCCCCTCTGCCCCTCCCATATCCTCCGTCCTGTCCACCTCTCCCTCTACCATAAAATCCTCCCTCATTTACCCCCCTCCCCTGTCCCTTGAATCCCCCATCATAACCACCCCTAGCACTACCAACTTGCCCCCTTTCAGGGCCCCCTCTGCCCCTTCCAAACCCACCCTCTGGTCCCCCTCTACCATAACCACCTCTTTCTTGAAAGCCCATTCCTCTGCCCCCATATCCCCCCCTGTCACCTCTCCCTCTTCCACCATCTTGACCCCCTCTTCCCCGACCTCGTCCCCCACCCCTGTTTCCATGGTAACTGTAATCTCCCTCACTGGAATATTCATCATAGTTTTGTCCTCCCTCATCATAACCAGACTTGTTTGTGAATGTATCCTGGCTACCACTGTACTGCCCATGGCCCTCTGTATTATTTCTGTATGATCCTCGCCCTCCAGCGAATGACCCCCGACCTCTCTGCGAAAAACCTGTTTGATTTGTTTTTCCCTGACCTTGGGTATTTCCTGCTGCACCCTGATTACTGGATACATTATAACTTGACTGCTTTTCAGTTTGAAGTTTAAAATTGGATGGCTGGGTTCCACTTCCACTATACCCTCCACCATACTGGCGCCCATATTCCATGGACTGGTTCCCATATTTCTCAGGCTGGGTCTTGTAATTTGTTGGTTGATTATTATATCCTGCATTCTCAGACTGGGTCTTGTAATTTGTAGCCTGATTATTATATCCTGCATTCTCAGGCTGGGTCTTGTAATTTGTAGCCTGATTATTATATCCTGCATTCTCAGGTTGGGTCTTGTAATTTGTAGCCTGATTATTATATCCAGCATTCTCAGGCTGGGTCTTGTAATTTGTAGCCTGATTATTATATCCTGCATTCTCAGGCTGGGTCTTGTAATTTGTAGACTGATTATTATATCCTGCAGACCTTGGAGCAGCATTAGTGGACTGGTTTCCATATTGTGTTGACTGGTTTCCAGCTGTACTTTGCTGATAGTTATACTGAGAACCATCTCCCCCAGGCCAGGTACCAGTGGATGTGACAGGGTCTGGTTTTACAGCAGGCGGAGGTGGGGGTTCTGTGTTATATGTGTAACTTGTACCTGCAAGGTGTATTAAGTTTTATCACTGATAATAGAAAATGGTTTCTGTCATTATATGTAACAAATTAAAATGACAATGAAAACTGGCAGAAAAACTAGAGGGCCATCATGGCCCTTGAATGCTCACTTGAGAACCATCAGCTTAATTATTATACTATTCAGTTTAACTTATATTAACGTTTCAGATACAAACAATATCAGAGTTTCTATACAAACTCAGTGATTTTTTCCCTATTATAACTGGCACCCGTAAAAGGACCCTAATTGATTCACACTTCACCCTTCCTACTCTGCTGAAATGTTTTCGAAGTGTTTCTTTTCCAAAACATCTCAGTCTCTTGAAAATATAAACCATTTTCTAACAGTCATCAAACTTGTAAGGTATTGTCATAGCCCATATTTTCTCCTCACAATATCAGCAGAAATGCTGCTGTTTTTTCCCCACAATTTTCAGAATAACAACACCAATTTTTCACAAACAAAGGGGTACCGGACCCATTCACAAATCAAGGAAAAAAATCACTGAGACTAAATAGGAAAACAAGAGCTGTCAGAGGACAGCACGCTTGACTATTCAAAATGCTTGTTGGTAAATCAAATGAAATCTATTTAAAATTCTTGCCCTTCATAGTTATAGTAAAAAATGATATACCTTGATAGTCTGATACCCCTTAATATATTTATGATGTCTAAAATCAATCCCATGCCTAGTTACTGATACATAAGCACAATAACACTGTGCATGCAAAACTTAAACCAAAAATCCAAGTTAGAAAAGGGCCATAATTTGCATCAGTCCAAAAGTTATCCTCCTGTTTTCTGATGCCCTTGAAGACACACCTTAACTTTCTCGTCAATTCCACAAGCAATTTCTGAGATATAAGCTGGACAGTAGCTTGAATGCAAAAATTTAACCATAATTCTAAGTTTAAAGGGGGTCATAATTTTTAATTTATTCCATCAAGTGTTATCATCCTTTATAGTATGATACCCCTAAACATATTAAAGATGTTTCAAATCAATTCCATGCCTGGACTCTGAGATATAAGCATGAAAGTACCTTGCATGCAAAACTTTAACCAAAATTTCTAAGTTAAAAAAGGGGCCATAACTTGTAATATATTCCATCAAAAGTTATCTACCATGAAAGTATGATACCCCTAAATGTATTAAAGATGTCTCAAATCAATCCCATACCTGGCAGGGTTCCCGCTGGCCATCGCCATTGTCGCCAATGGCGCCAGAAAAAAAAATCTGGCTCCAAAAAAATTGAAATGGCGAAAGGTTATGACGCCTTATTTTTCATAATTGGCGCCGCATAATAAACTTGTGTTTTTGCTTGGTTCCCGATTTTTCATTCTCCGCATATTAACCGCAATGAAAAGCGGATCACCAATCAGTTTACTCAAGCGTGTTTACCGTTATCGTGTAATCTTAATGATGGGTCTATTGTTTGTCACAGCAGGTGACAAAAGATTATTCTTATCCATTCATCGATTACGTAATCATGCTGCAGTAAATGACCAGAGGGCATGTGACCTCACTTACTTTGGCAAATTGCAAATTCTGGGACAGTGTTTGATCAGCTGATTTTGACATGTCGGCTGCTAATTTACAGATCCAGCCATGATCAGTTTCATGTAAATTAGTCTTTGTAAGTAAAACATATTGAAGTATGAAATGCAATAGTCGTAGAGGTTTAGTTTGAGATTTTGATATATTCAAGTAGTTCTTGACTTGGCTAAGTTTGGTCACAAGGCTGACTAGTTTTGCTGCACCGAGTTTTCTTTCTATCAATGTTTTTTTCCATTGAAAAATATTTCCACTACTAAGACAAAGTTCTTAAACATGTTTTTCTTTTATTTGTTTTATTTTTGAGGTTTTTCAGTTATTGCAGGTAGATAGATCAGAAGGGAAACAAATCAATTGCATAATAATTTAAAGTTTTTCTTCCTCCCTTCATAAAATTTACAATTATTAAATAAATAACATCTCTTTAATTAAATATTATATCCTGAGTGAATGTGTGTGTGAGTAGTTTGAATATACCTGGTAATACAATTTACCTGTTTTTAAAGGGAGAAAAAATAAACATAATAAAAATATATATTTGAGCCATTGGCACTAAATTTGGCACAAACTTCCTTAATTTGGCTCCAAGTTTTCTCGTTTGGCGAAAGTTGTGGCGCAAACTTTTTTTCAGCCAGGGTGAACCCTGCCTGGATACTAAGATAAAATAATGAAAGTACCTTGCATGCAAAACTTTAACCAAAATTTCTAAGTTAAAAAGGGGCCATAACTTGTAATATATTCCATCAAAAGTTGTCTACCATGAAAGTATGATACCCCTAAACATATTAAATATGTTTCAAATCAATCCCATTCCTGGATACTGAGATATAAGCATGAAAGTACCTTGCATGCAAAACTTTTACCAAAATTTCTAAGTTAAAACAGGGGCCATAACTTGTAATATATTCCATCAAAAGTTATCTACCATGAAAGTATGATACCCCTAAATGTATTAAAGATGTTTCAAATCAATCCCATGCCTGGATACTGAGATATTAGCATGAAAGTACCTTGCATGCAAAACTTTAACCAAAATTTCTAAGTTAAAAAGGGGCCATAACTTGTAATATATTCCATCAAAAGTTGTCTACCATGAAAGTATGATACCCCTAAACATATTAAATATGTTTCAAATCAATCGCATGCTTGATACTGAGATATAAGCATGAGAGTATCTTGCATGCAAAACTTTAACCAAAATTTCTAAGTTAAAAAGGGGCCATAATTTGTAATATATTCCATCAAGAGTTATCTACCTTGGTTATATGATGCCCCTAAACATATTCATAAACTTTCAAGTCAATACCATGAGTGGTTATTGAGATACAAACTAGATAGTAGCTTGCACGCAAAACTTTAACCAAATTTTCAATTGCATGCAAAACTTTAACCAAAATTTCTAAGTTAAAAAGGGGCCATAATTCACATTAAATTCAGTCAAGAGTTATCTACCTTGGTTGCCTGATGCCCCTGAACATATTTATAAACTTTCAAGTCAATACCATAAATGGTTATTGAGATATAAGGTTGATAGTAACTTGCACGCAAAACTTTAACCAAAAGCTGCAACGCCAACGCCAGGGTGACTACAATAGCTCTCATATTCTACAAATAGTCGAGCTAATAAGCCAACCATCTCCAGGATTCATTTTTTTTAGGGGATCAAAACCATGTAATGACACTATAGGATCATGGGCTTATCACAGGTTCAAAACAGAATTCTGTGAATTAGTTTGAGAGGAGTTGAAATATTACCTATTTCAGAAGAGAACAAATATTATGCCATGTATTGCATTATTTCTCATGCTTGTGTGTCAACAGAGCAGTCTATATATTTGAATGTTTGTATCTTTTGGCCTGGTTAAAGTCAACAACAACAAGAAGAACAAAAATCCAAACAATCCTACTGGTTAAGCTATTACAGTTGAACATGTATTAGGGGCCACCTATATTAAGCGGTCATCTTGCATTAGCAGTCAGTTTCATTATCACCTAATTAGCATTTTGTTATATGCTTAACATTCATTTAGCGACCACCTTTGTTAAGCCGCCATTTTATCTTGTTCTCTTGACTGACCGATGAAGACAGGTGATGATTTTTGAAACTTTCTATCAGAGTATATAAGGAAACTGGCCAACCCCATGGGGGCCTCATTTTTCAAGAGATCAGCTTTAATTTAGCAAATATGGTACAGAAAAATCAGGTGACCATTTGTGTGAAATGAAATTAAATTCTATCCACTGGTTTCAGAACTTCATTTTATCAATTATGGTAGATGACTATGAAGTGAGGATTTATGCCAAATGAAATTAAATTCTGACCATTGGTTTCAGGAGATGATATTTACAGTTTTTAAAATAAAATGGTGTTAGTTGCCATGGCAACCAGAAATCTGCATAGATCAAGTTTATTAAAGAATTAAGTTATTTTAGCAATTTTGTGGAGGTTCACCCAAGGGTGATTCATCCAAGTTTCATCAATTTCTACCCAGTGGTTGAAGAGGAGATGTCTTTTAATTTTAAAGCAATTGTTGACGATGGATGATGATTGACGATGGACAGAGGGTGATCCCAATAGCTCACCCTGAGCATGTTGTGCTCTGGTGAGCTAAAAATGATCATTTAAGTTTATCAAAGCAAGCAAATGATTTGAACAACCTACTGCCTAGATAAAAAAACTTCCTTGAATGACTGAGTTTGTGAATGAAGAAAACAACACACCAAGCAAATAAAAAGCCTCACTATTTAACATTTTCCCAATCACATCTTAACTTTATAAAAATATAAGTTAAAACAAAAAATGAAATTCTATCTGCACAGGTATTTTTCTTATTTTTATTTTCTGTAACACATAGCACAATATCCATACTTTATGTTTTGCCAAAAGTAAAAATATTTATAAGTTTTAAAATCCTCAGGACTAAAGACAGCAAAACTTCCCATGCCCTGAAGGTACAAGCAGAGACTAACCCTTGGTAGCTGTCTGAGCAGTCAGGCCAGTCTGGTACCCTGTTCCATCATAGGAGTACTGGCTTCCGTATGAAGATGCCCCATAACCTGAGGAAGGCTGGGTGCCATATGCAGGAGTAGACTGAGCACCGTAACCTGAAGAAGCTGGTTGGTTTCCATAACCTGCTGGGTTGGAGTCTGCACTGGTATAACTACCTGAAGTCTGCTGTCTGCTGGGAACCAGTATACTGTGCCCCATAGTTAGCAGGGTCTGACTGGGCACCATATCCAGCTGTCTGGTAACCATAGCTGCTACCCTGTGACTGGGCGCTGGGTGTGGAATACTGGGCGCTGTAGTCACTAGAAGTGGTGTAAGCTGCAGTAACTGCCCCGTAACCTGAACTGCTCTGGTAGCTGTTCACAGCAGCAGTACTGCCAACAGAAATATGACAAGATACGTCTGTAGTCCAGAAATATTCAAACAAAGGTCAATATAAAGTCAAGAGTTTTAACTTCTAGTTCTAAACAGGAGCTGTCCCAAGACAGCGTGCTCATTTTTCCGAGTACTGGATAGTGTAATGTTATCTGTTCATAATTATTTTAGCGTTAACATAAAAAACGAACCCATGTGGAAAGTTTTAATCCCATAACTTTAGTGCTTACTGATAAGAACCAAAAATATTCCATGTTCCAAGAGAAACAAACATTTATTTAAAAAAAAAACAAAACAAAACAAAAAAAAACAGTAAAAAAGAATCTTAGCTGAAAAGGAGTATTAAGTCATTTGATATCCTATCCAACTTTGAAGTGATCAAGGATTTCAACCTTGAAGTGAAAACAGTTTTTTAAAAAAAATATAACATTAACCAATACCTAAAATTCAAAGTTGAAAAAATGGTATAATTGTGCCAAAATGGGTCCTTTTTTGATAGTGAGCAAGCATACCAAGTTTGAAGTGAATATGTTAGATGGTTATGGACCTGAATGAAAAAAGCTTACAAGAGGGTCATGACAATAGCTCCACATTTTTTCTTTGAAAAGTGGAGCTAACAAAACTTCATAATAATTATGTTCTCAATCTAATAGCATTCAACATTTCCCTGAACAGTATCTTCATTTAAAAAGGCGCCATTATTTGGACAAACCTATGGCATGAATTACAGAAACTGACCGTCTCTCTCTCTTTCTTTCTCTATTTCTGTTTTTATTATAGTCTTCAAAGTTCAACTTCAAAAACATGGTTTGGGTAAATTCTTTACTAAAATTTCAGACTTTTCCATGAAGAGGGACAAAACTGGATGTTAAATTGAAGGTATCTTTATATAATTCCTACCTTGCTGAGGTGGTGACAGCAGGTGATGGAGCAGCAGAATTTGCAGCTGAAGTACTCTGGTTGCCATAGTAGCTGGAGTAGTCATAACCAGAAGTGTTATATCCTGGAATACAACAATTCACATAGTTAGCAAGTCTATAAATATCTTCTGACGTTCTGCAGTAAAAACAAGGTCTTTTTACAACACAATTCATTAAATTTCTGCTTTATATTTATACCAATCCTCGAGCAGTGTTTTATATGGTCACATATTTCAAATTTTTTTTGTCAAAAAGAGACATGTTCAGCAAACTTTTATTAAGCAAACCTAGAATTAAAAACAGGAGTCCACTTTTTGCAGGACCCTTGTAAGTAATCTTGAGAAAATATCAATCAAGTTACTGATAGGTTATATGAATTTTAAAGACAATAAAAAAATGTTAAAAGTTCTAAAAGAGTGAACTCTTAGGAGAATGAGCTCACCAGTACTGTAGTTGTCGTAGCTGCTATAAGGGGATTGTCCATAGGTGGCGCTGTAGTTGTATGAAGTTTGCGCAGTAGTGGTTGCTGCCTGTGTGGTGTAGGTCCCTGCACCATAACCCCCACTGTATTGAGAGTAGTCTGCAAACACAAACTCAGAAATGAAGACAATATAGCAGTACATCTAAATAGAGTGCATGTTTTTTTTTTGTTTTGATAAAGCTAACTCAGGGGTGTAAACTTCCAATATCCCATTCACCTTAACATGAGAACATTAGTGCGGGGCAAACTTGTGTAAAATCAGAAGATTCTTTGTACTTTACCTGATATACACATATATTTCTGCGTTTAGTTCAGTATTATTAGCAGCTTCTGCTCTTTTGAAGATTATAATATAAGGATTATTCAATGCTATTGTGAATAGTGCAGTAAAAAAATTGAGGTAAATCGATAATAACAGATTCATCTTGTAAGAAAGGGCGGTGCATGTTCTTTTTATTTTGCTTTTTTTTTTCGGTTTCATTTTTGCTGACGCTAAATAACTGACAATTTTACATGAACGATAGGATCATCAGTACATATATATGCATACCTTGGTATCCTGATGCCATGACAGATAATCTTGGGGATATCAGTTTAGAAAACACAGCTAATCAGTGAAATCGTTCAAATTGGGTGCTCACATGTCGGCCATGTTTTGCTGCAAATAAGAAGTAAATGTTTCCGCTCAAAATATGAATAAAATAAACCTGGAAAGTGACTAGTATCAATGTTAATATTTTTAATAACTTACACTTTTGTCGATTCTTTATAAATAAAAATAAATGTACGTATATTTTTAGTTATAATTTTCAACGAATGGGAACGCTCTAAATATTTATTTAATTGTTTTGCTTGTTTTATTACATTCTACGCCACAAATGGAATAGTTGGAATTACACACTTTCAGACAATTGCTGAAAAACGTTAATTAGATATTTAAATTTTATCAAATTCTCATATTTTTCATAAAGAAATAATAATGAAAGATTGAGAGGAAGATATATATGGACAGTTTAACTTTTCAACCTTTTTACGTCACAAGCCATATCGTAGGAAGTGAAATGTTACAAGAATTAGGATGGAAAAGTCTCCAAACCAGACGAAAAGAAGCTAGGCTTATAATGATTTATAAAAAAAAGTTAACAATATGGTCGCGATGACAAAAGTAAATCATCTTGAAAAGCCAAAATTACATTCAAGAAATGCTAACAGTCATGCTAACGCACAACAAAGCGCTACTAAATATTGTAAAAATGGCAAGTTTTCGTAAACACCAGCAAAGACTGGAACAAACTGCCGCCAGAGTCACTCGAGACATTCAAAACTCGAGTGTCATCACTCACATATTAAATCACTAATCATTGTTTTTACCCTGTTTTTAACCATGTGCGTGTTTGCCAGTATATTAAATATGTTGCACGTGGGCAGTAAACGGAAGAAGAAAAATGAGAATATTATTATCTTAAGATGTAAATTTTATTCAAAATACTGTCATATATCGCTTCAGAAGGTCCTAAAAAAGAAACGAAGAGAGTGTCCTTGAAATGATTGTTAAAAAAATCTGCATTTTTAGTTGAGTTTGACGTAGTCACTCACAACTTTAGTACCTACATCCTAAAGGTCCGTTTCTCTACATTTATAACCGAATAACCTCTCAATTTTGTATGAATGACCGAACGATTGAACACAGTTCTACAATACAGATATGCTGAGATTCAGCCAAAGTAGCAGTAGTCAATTTTGAGTAAAAAAAAATAAATATTTACGGGGCACAATATAAATGTTTGTAACTTATAAAAGCACTGAAGAACTATTTTCCCTAGGATGTTGCGTAACTCACTTAACCACGCGGAGGAGTATAATTCTTTGAATGCAAAGGTGGTTCATGCCTGAATTTGGATGGTGGGTGTGCAAGTTTCGGTTATTTAGCGGTGTTTCAATGGCCCATGGATATAGAAAGATTGAATTACGAACCTCCTTATAATCACATCTAGCTATCTCAGATAGCCTTCAGCGCTTTGATTTTCATTTCACTTCGCCTCGTCTCAAAATAATAATTAGAACAAATAAACTAAATCGTCGAATCGAGTAAGGAAGACTTAATGAATTGAAAGCAGATTTAGGACATATACCATATCATGTAGTGGGTATACTCATTGTACATGAAAGGAGTGTCATGAGAATTTATAATAAACAAAGAATTCCAGCAGCGTGGTAAGGGAACAACCTTTCATTTTATTTGTCGACAATCAAACGTTGTATAATAATCCAATAGCATAGTTTTAATTGTTCATTATTATTTTTCAAATTAAATTGGAGGGTCAAAAATTATATGTTGACAAAAAAGAACTTTTTCACTCTGGTTCACCATCAGTATAATTGGAGTACCTTATCTTTCAAAATAACTTTATTTTGAAGGAGTAATATACTCATATGTTTATCAGAAGGCTTATGCTTGATGACAAAACAGTTTTACCTGAAAAAATTAAAGATGCAATTACTGAATTAGAACTTCTTTTATTTTAATGACTAGCAATCATTTTCTGATTATTATGGCCATATTTTAGACCTTACGTTCAAGGTTTACCCATGCTTTGGTCCTGTTTTTTTGCTGGAGAGACAGCATCAGAAGAGACGGTGAGTTTGATTATCTGGTAACAAAGGAGTGCAATACCCTAGTTCATTTTGCAAACAGGTCCCTTGGTTGTTTTACATGCCAGGTATATAGCACTGATATATAGGAGTTAAGTTCCTGGGTAGAACCAGTACTGAGTACTCCAAGTTCCCATAGCAACCCCATTTTGCCGAGGGCCAGGCAAAAGTGCATCTGGTACCAATTTTATAATTATATGTCTTTGGTTTGATGTGGTCACCAGAGGAAGTGCCTCGGCTGCACTATACAAATACAGATACTAAAAGTGTTTTTAGCATGAATATTTTAGAATTCTCAGTTTGTAACAAATCATTGACCTTCAGTTTAGAAAAGGTCATAAAACTTGCCTGATCCCTTACAATGCCTGGGGATTACTAATGAATTTCATGGCCACTTATTGGAGAGTTGAGCAGGGTTTTCCTTAAGAATCTGAGTTGAAAGCTAATTTAAATTGTAGGTGGCAGGGAGGGTCTAAGGGTCCTACGTTTTCCTGTGATTTTTTTTTCATTTTCCTTGAATTATTTCCATTTTTTTTTTTTCTTTTACAACTTGGCAAATTTGAGCCAGCCAGGAAAGGATTTGAGGCAGTATAATCTGCTGCCATCTGCCTTTTCAGGAAAACCCTGGTTGAGTGTTTGAAACTGCCTTATTTACATGAATGTAAATATACTTAATCTAAAGATAAAAGTCACATGTATGTGATCAGTGAAGATGTCTACATTACCTGTGAGTATTTTACACAATATTTTGTGTACAAAAATGTTGTTTTTGTCCTGCCATGTGACACAGCTCAATTGAATACTTGAATCTTTTGTGTTAAGCTGTGGAAAATTTTCCTGACAAGGGAGGTAAACTGATTTTTCAAGGCCTTCCCCAGGCCATTTTAGGCCCCAGGGGCCATGGCGCCTGATTTTCAAAATCTGATGTACTGGGGCGCTTAAATATAGAATTGCTCCTACAAGGGCATCTGCAAAATGTTTACAATGACATATCCATTGATATTATATTGAAATTTCAGATCGCAAGTCAGTGCAGTTAAACCAAGGAAATAGATCTAGCTAGCATTTGAATTCATGTAACTGAAAAAACAACAAAGTTGGACATTAAAAATGTTATTGGTATCAAAACATTTTCACTACATACAGTAGAGTACAAAAAAAATGATAAAAGTAAAAAAAAAACAACAACATTATCTAGAATTACTCTGCAAAATATATTTTTCCCTTTTTCCCAGCCCTGCCATACCCACCCTACACTAAGATTTGCACCTGAATTTTTTTCTGGGGAAAACCCTGAATCCTACAGTCATCGTTTCCCTTTGCATTTTGACCCTTTGGGAAAAGCAAACCGAGATCACTGATCAGACAGCTCCTTTATTTTTTTTCATACAATTTTTTTTATTAGTATATTGTTTGGATCTTACACAATCTGCACAGTTAAGAAAAACCTAGTTTTATAATTATATAAATTTATAATGCATAATAGTTTAAATAAGGTTTAGTAAATTGTCATCCATCAAAATAATGATTTTGTACATTCATGTTTATGAGCATCGTCAGACAACAGTCGTAATTTCTCCCGTTATTCTCTATTAATTCTGTATTATGGTCAATTTCTCCCTTTAATCTCCATTCATTCTGTATTATAGTCAGTTCCTACCGTTTTGATGAACTACCTAATCTAATCCTATTTTTTTTTTATGATGCAACTTTCTTTTTTCTCCTAAATATTAAGTATAAAAATATTCATGTAATTTTTTTTTAATCCCCCCCCCCCCCTCCCACACACACTTTGTTTTCATTGCAAATGTTCTCTGTCAGTGCAAACTCTGGCATTGATTTAGAATTGTTGTTGATATCTACTGGAGACAGAGCGGTTTTAAATGCATTATTGATTGAAACTATTTTAAGCACAGTTTCAAATAACTTTATTTATTTCAAGACTGGCAGTGCAGACAGTTAAATGCATATATGTCACAATGACTTGTTTACTTCTGGTGTGTTCCGCAAAATAGCTCTGGTGTGAAAGTTGCTTGTAAACAACACTATAAACACACAAATGAAAACATAGCTCATCATAGTTTCTTTTTTTGCAAAGAGTAGCAACAATGAAAAATGTACATGGAATAATTTAAAGCAGCTTGTTTACAGATCATCAGTAGAAATTAAAAAAAAAAGTCTTCCCTCCCTTGTTAATGTTGGTGAAGTCTTTGTTACCTGACAAATTAACTCAGCAAGTGTAGGTCACTTTACGTGAGAAAACACTGTTTTCAAAACGCAACTTCAATGAAATCAGTTAACCCTTTCCCTCATTGAGGAAACCATGAAAAGACCTATGCAAACAACATAAAACCAGATCAGCCTGCGTAACTCGCGGCTGATCAGGTTTTTTTTCCCCGGGGAAATGGTAAGGTTTAACTGTGGCTTTCTGCAGATCAGGCTTTATGTGATAGCTATTGAGTGCCTCAGAATGAGTCTATATGAGGGAAAGGGTTAAATATTGAATACAATATTCCTGAAGCTGAAGCAGGTGCTAGCGGTAGCACATGGCATGTTCTGCAACATGGTGTCTTTCCCAGTACATTTCTTTAGTTCAGCCTATGAAGTGAGCACATGTATGAAGAGTGAATGTGATCAGCCAAGTGACAGCAAATGAAAATAGAAAATCTAAATATAGATTGTCATAATTCTAAATATAGTTTGTCAGTATGTCCCGTGAAGTCAAGATATTGCTTGTGATAGGGAAACTACCCATTTTTTTTTTTTTTTTTTTTTTTTTACAAACATAGAAGGTTGCAGTGGATCACCATGTATCTGTAGATGCATGTTACAATACACAGATTTAGTTAAAAATCAAATTCTTAGTCAGTGACCATCTGTGAATGAGCTGCTTTGAGGGCAATTTTTTAAAAAGACATTTATGTGCAGACCGGCATTTAATAAGAATAAAAGGGAAAATAGAGATGATTTATTGAAAAAATATTTTCCTACTCTAGGTAGAGAAAAGAAAGATTTAAATTTGAAAATTTGGCAGACTGTACAAGGTTTTCCCAAAATTTCTATCCCATGGGCAATTCATAAGTGTCTTTCCATCTGAAAATTTTTAACTTTCATGCAGTTTTAACCAAATTCTCTCTTTACACAAAGGTCTTTCTTTGCCACCTTAACCCTTTCCCTCATAGAGGACACCATGAAAAGACCTATGCGAACAGCATAAAACCAGATCAGCCTGCGAGTAACTCGCAGGCTGATCAGGTTTTATGCTGTTCGCTGCTCCTCAGTGGTCTGGAAATGAGGATTTTGTAATTTAATTTGGTAAGGTTTAACTGTGGTTTTCTGCTGATCAGGCTTTATGTGATACCTATTAAGGGCGTCAAAATGAGTATATATGAGGGAAAGGGTTAAAGTAAATAGTTGTATTTTACACAAGATATGGTATTCAGGCCTTTTACCGTTATCTGAAATAAGGCCTGTTTAATTATAGGTAAGTAATGTACTCTTTATGGGAAATAAACAGTGCTACCTTAAACCCCAAAGATAAGAAAGAGAAAAAAATATCTAGAATTATAGGTGACTGTGTAAGTTTAGAAAATAAATAACTGTTTGAGACCTCAGACTCAAACCACGTCTCTTTCCTTCCCCTGCCATTTAAAATATCCAAGTTGGTATGAAATTTACAGTAATATTTTTTGAAATATTTAGATGCCATAAATGGGGTTAAGTATTTTTAAAATGTATTACATTGGCATTCAGAGAGTTTAATCAACTAAATTGAATGAGACTGAAATATATTATGAAATAAGATATCTTGTTTTTCTTCATGTTGCACAATGTCACAACCTGATTTGTCTCAGTGTGGGCAGGATCTGTATGAAGTAAACAAGCTCATATTTCAAACTACACGCATTATTTTAATATTCTGATTTGAGAAACTGAAGTTCATTAAGAAGCTGTGTCAATATAATTTGATAAATGACCAAAATACTTTTTTTTTAAGAGGACCAATTTCCTTATACATGAGACTGTTTTCTATAATGGATGGCCTTCTCTATACATGAGACTGTTTTCTGTAAAGGACAGACTTTTCCATACATGAGACTGCTTTATATAAAGGACAGACTTCTCTATACATGAGACTGTTTTCTATAAAGGACAGACTTCTCTATACATGAGACTGTTTTCTATAAAGGACAGACTTCCCCATACACGAGACTGCTTTCTATAAAGGACAGACTTCTCTATACATGAGGCTGCTTTCTATAAAGGACAGACTTCTCTATACATGAGGCTGCTTTCTATAAAGGACAGACTTCTCTATACATGAGACTGTTTTCTATAGAGGATGGACTTCTCTATACATGACACTGATTTCTATAAAGGACTGACTCCCTATACATGAGACTGTTTTCTATAGAGGACTGACTACCCTATGACTGACTACCCTATACATGAGACTGTTTTCTATAGAGGACTGACTACCCTATACATGAACTGTTTTCTATAGAGGACTGACTACCCTATACATGAGACTGTTTTCTATAGAGGACTGACTACCCTATACATGAGACTGTTTTCTATAGAGGACTGACTACCCTATACATGAGACTGTTTTCTATAGAGGACTGACTACCCTATACATGAGACTGTTTTCTATAGAGGACAGACTACCCTATACATGAGACTGTTTTCTATACAGGACTGACTACCCTATACATGAGACGGTTTTCTATAGAGGACGGACTACCCTATACATGAGACTGTTTTCTATAGAGGACTGACTACCCTATACATGAGACGGTTTTCTATAGAGGACTGACTACCTATACATGAGACTGTTTTCTATAGAGGACTGATACCCTATACATGAGATGTTTTCTATAGGGATACATGAGACTGTTTTCTATAGAGGACTGACTACCCTATACATGAGACTGTTTTCTATAGAGGACTGACTTCCCTATACATGAGACTGTTTTCTATAGAGGACTGACTACCTATACATGAGACTGTTTTCTATAGAGGACTGACTACCCTATACATGAGACTGTTTTCTATAGAGGACTGACTACCCTATACATGAGACTGTTTTCTATAGAGGACTGACTACCCTATACATGAGACTGTTTTCTATAGAGGACTGACTACCCTATACATGAGACTGTTTTCTATAGAGGACTGACTACCCTATACATGAGACTGTTTTCTATAGAGGACTGACTACCCTATACATGAGACTGTTTTCTATAGAGGACTGACTACCCTATACATGACACTGTTTTCTATAGAGGACTGACTTCCCTATACATGAGACTGTTTTCTATAGAGGACTGACTACCCTATACATGACACTGTTTTCTATAGAGGACTGACTACCCTATACATGACACTGTTTTCTATAGAGGACTGACTACCCTATACATGAGACTGTTTTCTATACAGGACTGACTACCCTATACATGAGACTGTTTTCTATAGAGGACTGACTTCCCTATACATGAGACTGTTTTCTATAGAGGACTGACTACCCTATACATGAGACTGTTTTCTAAGAGGATGTGTTTTCTAAAGAGGACTGACTACCCTATACATGAGACTGTTTTCTATAGAGGACTGACTACCCTATACATGAGACTGTTTTCTATAGAGGACTGACTACCCTATACATGAGACTGTTTTCTATAGAGGACTGACTACCCTATACATGAGACTGTTTTCTATAGAGGACTGACTACCCTATACATGAGACTGTTTTCTATAGAGGACTGACTACCCTATACATGAGACTGTTTTCTATAGAGGACTGACTACCTATACATGAGACTGTTTTCTATAGAGGACTGACTACCCTAACATGAGACTGTTTTCTATAGAGGACTGACTACCCTATACATGAACTGTTTTCTATAGAGGACTGACTACCCTATACATGAGACTGTTTTCTATAGAGGACTGACTACCCTATACATGAGACTGTTTTTATAAGTACCCTATACATGAGACTGTTTTCTATAGAGGACTGACTACCCTATACATGAGACTGTTTTCTATAGAGGACTGACTACCCTATACATGAGACTGTTTTCTATAGAGGACTGACTACCCTATACATGAGACTGTTTTCTATACAGGACTGACTACCCTATACATGAGACTGTTTTCTATAAGGACTGACTACCCTATACATGAGACTGTTTTCTATAGAGGATGACTACCCTATACATGAGACTGTTTTCTATAGAGGACTGACTTCCCTATACATGAGACTGTTTTCTATAGAGGACTGACTACCTATACATGAGACTGTTTTCTATAGAGGACTGACTACCCTATACATGAGACTGTTTTCTATAGAGGACTGACTACCCTATACATGAGACTGTTTTCTATAGAGGACGACTACCCCTATACATGAGACTGTTTTCTATAGAGGACTGACTACCCTATACATGAGACTGTTTTCTATAGAGGACTGACTACCCTATACATGAGACTGTTTTCTATAGAGGACTGACTACCCTATACATGAGACTGTTTTCTATAGAGGACTGACTCCCTATACATGAGACTGTTTTCTATAGAGGACTGACTACCCTATACATGAGACTGTTTTCTATAGAGGACTGACTACCCTATACATGAGACTGTTTTCTATAGAGGACTGACTACCCTATACATGACACTGTTTTCTATAGAGGACTGACTACCCTATACATGAGACTGTTTTCTATAGAGGACTGACTACCCTATACATGACACTGTTTTCTATAGAGGACTGACTACCCTATACATGAGACTGTTTTCTATAGAGGACTGACTACCCTATACATGAGACTGTTTTCTATAGAGGACTGACTTCCCTATACATGAGACTGTTTTCTATAGAGGACTGACTACCCTATACATGAACTGTTTTCTATAAGGACTGACTTCCTATACATGAGACTGTTTTCTATAGAGGACTGACTACCTATACATGACACTGTTTTCTATAGAGGATGACTACCCTATACATGACATGTTTTTATAGAGGACTGACTCCCTATATGAGACTGTTTTCTATAGAGGACTGACTACCCTATACATGAGACTGTTTTCTATAGAGGACTGACTTCCTATACATGAGACTGTTTTCTATAGAGGATGACTCTACTATTACTAGAGTTTTCTATAAGGACTGACTACCCTATATGAGGACTGTTTTCTATACAGGACTGATACCCTATACATGAGACTGTTTTCTATAAGACTGACTACTTATGAACTGTTTTCTATAAGGACTGACTACCCTATACATGAGACTGTTTTCTTAGAGGACTGACTTCCTATACATGAGACTGTTTTCTATAGAGGACTGACTACCCTATACATGAGACTGTTTTCTATAGAGGACTGACTTCCATTACATGAGACTGTTTTCTAAGAGGACTGACTACACTATACATGAGCTGTTTTCTAAAGAGGACTGACTTCCTATACTGAGACTGTTTTCTTAGAGGACTGACTACCTATACATGAGACTGTTTTCTATAGAGGACTGACTTCCCTATCATGAGACTGTTTTCTTAGAGGACTGACTTACCTATACATGAGACTGTTTTCTATAGAGGACTGACTACCCTATACATGAGACTGTTTTCTATACAGGACTGCTACCCTATACATGAGACTGTTTTCTATAGAGGCTGATACCCTATACATGAGACTTTTTCATAAGGACTGACTACCCTATACAAGAGACTGTTTTCTATAGAGGACTGACTACCCTATACATGAGACTGTTTTCTATAAAGGACAGACTTCCCTATACATGAGACTGTTTTCTATAGAGGACTGACTACCCTATACATGAGACTGTTTTCTATAGAGGACTGACTACCCTATACATGAGACTGTTTTCTATAGAGGACTGACTACCCTATACATGAGACTGTTTTCTATAGAGGACTGACTTCCCTATACATGAGACTGTTTTCTATAGAGGACTGACTACCCTATACATGAGACTGTTTTCTATAGAGGACTGACTTCCCTATACATGAGACTGTTTTCTATAGAGGACTGACTACCCTATACATGAGACTGTTTTCTATAGAGGACTGACTTCCCTATACCTGAGACTGTTTTCTATAGAGGACTGACTACCCTATACATGAGACTGTTTTCTATAGAGGATGGACTTCTCTATACATGAGACTGTTTTCTATAGAGGACTGACTACCCTATACATGAGACTGTTTTCTATAGAGGACTGACTTCCCTATACATGAGACTGTTTTCTATAGAGGACTGACTAACCTATACATGACACTGTTTTCTATAGAGGACTGACTACCCTATACATGAGACTGTTTTTATAGAGGTCGACTACCCTATACATGAGACTGTTTTCTATAGAGGACTGACTACCCTATACATGACACTGTTTTCTATAGAGGACTGACTTCCTATACATGAGACTGTTTTCTATAGAGGACTGACTACCTATACATGACACTGTTTTCTATAGAGGACTGACTACCCTATACATGAGACATGTTTTCTATAGAGGACTGACTTACCTATACATGAGACTGTTTTCTATAGAGGACTGACTACCCTATACATGAGACTGTTTTCTATAGAGGACTGACTCCCTATACATGAGACTTTTCTATAGAGGACTGATACTATACATGACTGTTTTTATAGAGGACTGACTCCCTTACATGAGCTGTTTTCTATCAGGAACTACCTAACATGAATGTTTTCTATAGAGGACGATACCTATACATGAGACGTTTTCTATACAGGCTGATACCTTACATGAATGTTTTTATAGGGACTGACTTCCCTATCATGAGACTGTTTTCTTAAGGACTGACTCCCTATACTGAGACTTTTTCTATAGAGGTGACTTCCCTATCATGGATGTTCTAAAGATGACTGACTACCTATAATGAGACTGTTCTAGAGGACTGATACCCTATACATGAGACTGTTTTTATAGGGACTGACTACCCTATACATGAGACTGTTTTCTATAGAGGACTGACTTCCATTACATGAGACTGTTTTCTAAGAGGACTGACTACCCTATACATGAGACTGTTTTCTATAGAGGACTGACTACCTTACATGAGACTGTTTTCTATAGAGGACTGACTACCCTATACATGAGACTGTTTTCTATAGAGGACGACTACCCTATACATGAGACTGTTTTCTATAGAGGACTGACTACCCTATACATGAGACTGTTTTCTATAGAGGACTGACTACCCTATACATGAGACTGTTTTCTATAGAGGACTGACTACCCTATACATGAGACGGTTTTCTATAGAGGACTGACTACCCTATACATGAGACTGTTTTCTATAGAGGACTGACTACCCTATACATGAGACTGTTTTCTATAGAGGACTGACTTCCCTATACATGAGACTGTTCTATAGAGGCTATAGAGGACTGACTACCCTATACATGAGACTGTTTTCTATAGAGGACTGACTTCCCTATACATGAGACTGTTTTCTATAGAGGACTGACTACCCTATACATGAGACTGTTTTCTATAGAGGACTGACTACCCTATACATGAGACTGTTTTCTATAGAGGACTGACTACCCTATACATGAGACTGTTTTCTATAGAGGACTGACTACCCTATACATGAGACTGTTTTCTATAGAGGACTGACTACCCTATACATGAGACTGTTTTCTATAAGGATGACTACCCTATACATGAGACGAGGACGACTACCCTATACATGAGACTGTTTTCTATACAGGACTGACTACCCTATACATGAGACGGTTTTCTATAGAGGATGGACTTCTCTATACATGAGACTGTTTTCTATAGAGGACTGACTACCCTATACATGAGACTGTTTTCTATAGAGGACTGACTACCCTATACATGAGACTGTTTTCTATAGAGGACTGACTACCCTATACATGAGACTGTTTTCTATAGAGGACTGACTACCCTTTTCTATAGAGGACTGACTACCCTATACATGAGACTGTTTTCTATAGAGGACTGACTACCCTATACATGAGACTGTTTTCTATAGAGGACTGACTACCCTATACATGACACTGTTTTCTATAGAGGACTGACTTCCCTATACATGAGACTGTTTTCTATAGAGGACTGACTACCCTATACATGACACTGTTTTCTATAGAGGACTGACTACCCTATACATGACACTGTTTTCTATAGAGGACTGACTACCCTATACATGACACTGTTTTCTATAGAGGACTGACTTCCCTATACATGAGACTGTTTTCTATAGAGGACTGACTACCCTATACATGAGACTGTTTTCTATAGAGGACTGACTTCCCTATACATGAGACTGTTTTCTATAGAGGACTGACTACCTATACATGAGACTGTTTTCTATAGAGGACTGACTACCCTATACATGAGACTGTTTTCTATACAGGACTGACTACCCTATACATGAGACTGTTTTCTATAGAGGACTGACTACCTTATACATGAGACTGTTTTCTATAGAGGACTGACTACCCTATACATGAGACTGTTTTCTATAGAGGACTGACTACCCTATACATGAGACTGTTTTCTATACAGGACTGACTACCCTATACATGAGACTGTTTTCTATAGAGGACTGACTACCCTATACATGAGACTGTTTTCTATACAGGACTGACTACCCTATACATGAGACTGTTTTCTATAGAGGACTGACTTCCCTATACATGAGACTGTTTTCTATAGAGGACTGACTACCCTATACATGAGACTGTTTTCTATAGAGGACTGACTTCCATTTACATGAGACTGTTTTCTAAAGAGGACTGACTACCCTATACATGAGACTGTTTTCTAAAGAGGACTGACTACCCTATACATGAGACTGTTTTCTATAGAGGACTGACTACCCTATACATGAGACTGTTTTCTATAGAGGACTGACTTCCCTATACATGAGACTGTTTTCTATAGAGGACTGACTACCCTATACATGAGACTGTTTTCTAAAGAGGACTGACTACCCTATACATGAGACTGTTTTCTATAGAGGACTGACTACCCTATACATGAGACTGTTTTCTATAGAGGACTGACTTCCCTATACATGAGACTTTTCTATAGAGGACTGACTACCCTATACATGAGACTGTTTTCTATAAAGGACAGACTTCCCTATACATGAGACTGTTTTCTATAGAGGACTGACTACCCTATACATGAGACTGTTTTCTATAGAGGACTGACTTCCCTATACCTGAGACTGTTTTCTATAGAGGACTGACTACCCTATACATGAGACTGTTTTCTATAGAGGACTGACTACCCTATACATGAGACTGATTTCTATAGAGGACTGACTTCCATGTACATGAGACTGTTTTCTATAGAGGACTGACTACCCTATACATGAGACTGTTTTCTATAGAGGACTGACTTCCATGTACATGAGACTGTTTTCTAAAGAGGACTGACTACCCTATACATGAGACTGTTTTCTATAGAGGACTGACTACCCTATACATGAGACTGTTTTCTATAGAGGACTGACTTCCATTTACATGAGACTGTTTTCTATAGAGGACTGACTACCCTATACATGAGACTGTTTTCTATAGAGGACTGACTACCCTATACATGAGACTGTTTTCTATAGAGGACTGACTTCCATTTACATGAGACTGTTTTCTATAAAGAACAGACCTCCCTAGGCATAAGACTGCAGTGTTTTATTTTTTCCCTTTGGGGGAAAAGGGATCCAGGGTGAGGCCCATAGGGAGGGAGGGGGGGGGATATTGTGCGAACAAGCTAAAAGGGAAGTTTTTCTACTATGTATAACATAGCCATTTTTATTAGCTCACCTGAGCACAAAGTGCTCAAGGTGAGCTTTTGTGATCGCCCTTCGTCCGGCGTCCGTCGTCGTCCGTCGTGCGTCGTCAGTCGTCCGTCGTCAACAATTTGCTTTAAACGACATCTCCTCTGAAACCGCTGGACAGAATTTAATGAAACTTGGCAGGAATGTTCCTTGGGTGAGGCTCTACAAAAGTTGCTAAAATAAAGTTGATCCATGAAGAACTCTGGTTGCCATGGCTACAAGAAGAAAAATAATTTGAAAACTTTAAAAATCATCTCCTTCAAAACTACTGGCCAGATTTCAAAATAATTTTAATTTGGTACAGATGTTCCTTGGGTCAACCTCTACCAAAGTTGCTAAAATTATTCCGATCCGTAAAAAAACATGGCCGCCAGGGGTGGGGCATATTTGCCTTATATGTATAAAGAGAAACCTTTAAACAACATCTCCTCTGAAACCACTGGACAGAAATTGATTAAACTTGGCATGGATGATCCTTGGGTCAACCTTCACAAAAGTTGCTAAAATAAACTTGATCCATGTAGAACTCTGGTTGCCATGGCAACAAAAAGAAAAAAAAATGAAAACTTTAAAAATCATCTTCTTCAAAACTACTGGCCAGATTTTAAAATAAATTGGTACAGATGTTCCTTGGGTCAACCTCAACCATAGTTGCTAAAATTATTCCGATCCGTAAAAAAACATGGCTGCCAGGGGCGGGGCTTATTTGCCTTATATGTATATAGAGAAAACTTTAAACAACAACTCCTCTGAAACCACTTGACAGAATTTGATTAAACTTGGCAGGGATGATCCTTGGGTCAACCTTTACAAAAGTTGATAAAATAAACTTGATCCATGTAAAACTCTGGTTGCCATGGCAAGAAAAAGAAGAAAAAAAATGAAAACTTTAAAAATCATCTTCTTCAAAACTACTGGCCAGATTTTAAAATAAATTGGTACAGATGTTCCTTGGGTCAACCTCTACCAAAGTTGCTAAAATTTAACCGATCTGTAAAAAACATGGCCGCCAGGGGCGGGGCTTATTTGCCTTATATGTATATAGGGAAAACTTTAATCAACATTTCCTCTGAAACCACTTGACAGAATTTGATTAAACTTGGCAGGAATGATCCTTGGGTCAACCTTCACAAAAGATCCTAAAATAAACTTGATCCATATAAAATTCTGGTTGCCATGGCAACAAAAAGAAAAAAAATATGAAAACTTTAAAAATCATCTTCTTCAAAATTACTGGCCAGATTTTAAAATAAATTGATACAGATGTTCCTTGGGTCAACCTATTTATCTCAGGTGAGCGATTTAGGGCCATCATGGGCCTCTTGTTGTATTTTATTCTTATTTAATGATATTTTTGCATAAAAGAATAGTAAGAACAATGATACAACACGTTTGAACTATAACATTTAACTATGACATTGAGTCCTTGCTAACAATAATATGGTATGTAAAATCATAATCATGGAGGGGGAAAATGAAAAAAAAAAGGGGGAAAAATATATATTCCAGGCAGGGGGAATCCGAATGCCACCTAAATTCTCTGAATATTTTGCCCAAAAAACCAAAAAACACTGGACTGTTTGTTACAGAGACAGATTTCCCTATACAGGAGACTGTTTTCTACAGAGGATGGACTTCCTTATACATGGATTTGTTTTCAATTTTCAAAAAAGGAGGGACTTCCTGTTTAAGATGCAAATACATGATTTGTAGTACATGTAAATTTTTTTTTACTGTTAACTAAAATACTACATTTTCTATTTTTGGGGTTTTGGAAGAGGCTAATAGTACCAATTTTCAAAGTTAGGGAAAAGAAAATGTCCTGGTGTATTGAAAGTCAATTTTTGGAATTAATCTGCATGGGTTTAAAGGGGAGCGAGTCAAAATGTACCCAAACCAAAACATACCCACTTTTTGAGGTCAAAACGTACCCAGTAATTTCTTTTTTCTATTTCATTATTGATATTTTAATTCATATAATATTTTTAGTCAGGTTATAATTTATGATTTTGTTTGAACTGACACTCTATCTACTTTAACCCTTTCCCTCATATAGACTCATTTTGACGCCCTCAATAGGTATCACATAAAGCCTGATCTGCAGAAAACCACAGTTTAACCTTACCAAATTTATTTACAAAATCCTCATTTCCAGACCACTGAGGAGCAGTGAACAGCATAAAACCTGATCAGCCTGGGTCTTTTCATGGTGTCCTCTATGAGGGAAAGGGTTAAATAAAGTCTTTACTTACTTATTACTTACTTACTATCATAACCAATATACCATGTATACAGGTTCTTATCTATGACTGACTGGAGTCTGGCATCTCCTGTATCAAAGCATTTTGTGGGGGTATTAATCAACTTCATTGATACTTCTAGTTTCTCTTTCGGTTCCCATAGTAACCAGAGTTCTACATGGATCAAGTTTATTTTAGCAACTTTTGTGAAGGTACACCCAAGGATCTTCCTTGCCAAGTTTAATTCAGTTCTGTCCAGCAGTTTCAGAGGTGATGTCGTTTAAAGTAAATGTTGATGACGGACGACAATGGACGTCGGACAGAGGGTGATCCTAATAGCTCACCATGAGCACTTCGTGAGCTAAAGATCCAGGGGAAAAACGCTTTCCTTGATAAAGAACTTAGAAGTTACTTGGAGGTTGATCTGGTTTTTACTAGAAGGTTAATACCTTCTACGCTATTACATTGAAACTTGTAATTAATTAACTTGTATCAGCTAGCTTCAGCAAATGTTTTTCAATTTTCATTCTTTCAGCAGCAGCCACAGTACATTATGACCCTGGATAATGTTAATTATCTATTGTGAGGTTTTAAAGTTGTTTACCAAGAGAAACAAACACATGTGCATGATATTGATTACCTTGGAATTACAGTACATAGCAGACTGTTACTAGATTTTGTCTCCAACAGAAAGGTCAGGGATAGTTAACTTAATTGCCTGCACTGTGTGACTAATTATTTTGTTTGTTGTTTTAAAAGCAGCAAGACTGTTGTTGTTTTCTGTATGCTTGTCTTTATAATTTATTTGCTATATCCATGAATACCAATTAAGAAAAAAAAAATGCAAAAATTAATTTGTTTCTGCTGACGACAAAGGCAATTAATACGTTACATCCAAGAACATTAAACGCTTTAATTAGAACAGGACACAGTTTCAGATTGCTTAATAGCTATAATTAGTATAGTCTTTTTAAGTCAGGCTTTTTTTTTTTTTTTTCCAAAGAAATCACTGTGGTGTTGTTGGCATCATTGTCATCAAATTGGGTCATTGTGGTGAAAAACTTTAACCTTGGCCATAACTTCTAAACTTTTAAACATCTGTCATCAAACTTCACATATTTGTTCACTCTCAAAAGAACTACATCCTCATCAAGGGCCATAACTCTTAGGTCCATTTTTACCAAATTTATCTCCCTTTTTAAAAAAAAAAAATACAGTGAAAAACTTTAACCTTGTGGCCATAACTTCTAAATTATTAAACCATCTGCCATCAAACTTCACTGTCACTATCTAAAGGGGATATATTTTCATCAAGGGCTGTAACTCTTGGCTCCATTTGGTCCAAATTTATTTCCCCCTTTTCCAAAAATCCCAAAACAGATGAGTGTTGGTATCCACATGCGGGGTGCTCTTGTTATGTCAAATACTGAGCGTATATGTTCTTTTTCCTAAAGAAAAAAGTTAATGTATATATTTTGATAATGATTTATATTTGTAATCCTTGATATATCTTTAGAAGAAGAAAAAAAAAAAAAAAAAAAAAAAAAAATTAACAAGGATCCTAAAAACCGATTTTTTACCGGTTTTGACCGATTTTGATCTCAATCGACCGGTTCAGATTTCAAAAAGTACCAAAAAAATCGGTCGAAAAAAAATCCATAATCCTCGTCTAAAACTTTCAAAATCGGTCCAAACGGTTCATAATAGGCCCTCTTACACACCAATTGACCTACTTCTTGAATTTCCGGTGTGCCCTCGGGACAGGTGTCAGTGGGGGTCAGGCAGGGACACCCGTCTAGGTCATTATTGGGCAGTTAAGATGAATGGATTGACGGTTTGTACTTCGCGGTTATTTGGACGGTGCCGTGTAATTATCTATGCCGTAATAATGGACCATTGCTTGTTTGCAAACTGTAACCGGTCGACTTTTAAATGCGGTAATTAATGACAATATCAAAGGCTAATCAAAATGTTTAATCTCCTTAGTAATTTGTAATTTGTAAGAACAAAAATGTGCTGGGCCTCGACGTGGCACAGGGGCGAACGCTACTTACTTACTTACACACATGGTAGTGGCTAGCTGCAGCACAACGCATTTAAATAAAAAAAAAAAATCACAAATGAATAAAAGTTATTGACAAAAAAAATATATAAACACAAAGGCACATAATAAACAACACCAAAACGACTGCTTCCAACAATTTATTGATTCGTTAGAGTCATATACAGACCGTCATATACATGCACTTCCGGTAAACAAACTTTCGATTTCGTAGAGGTAAATATTGCAGAAAAATACCTTATTATGCCAACAGGATGCTGAAATATAATAAAAGATCTATTTTCACACTGCAAATGATTCAGGGTATGTTGATTGAAAATATCAATGTTATTTTTTTTTTTTTTTTTCGGGGGGGGGGGGGGTACGGAACGGAATTGTTGTAAAGGGGGGGGGGGGGGGGGGGGATTGGAGGATTTATTTGCCGTCGACCGGTTGAGATTCCAAAATTTTAGGATCCCTGCTTTTTAAAATCTTTCCTATGTAAGTCTATGTAAAATCAAGTGACCCCTGGGGCAGGGCCCATTTTGACCCCAGGACCATGATTTGAACGTACTTGATACATAACCATAAGGCAATGTTAAACAGTTACACACCAAGTATCAAAAAAAAAAAAAAAAAAAAAATCATATATATATATATATTTTTTTATTATACACCTATTTTAAGATGGGGCGTATTATGTGAACACTCACGGCGGGCGGGCGGTGGGCGGGCCGGCGGGTGGGCGTGGAAGATTTGTTGTCCGGGCTCTAACTTCAATACCGTTTGCACAATCCTTTTCAAACTTTCCATGGCCATAATATCTCGGATGAGTTTGATATCCAGCATTATCGCGTGAATGACTTAGAAGTTATGGCCCTTGACGTACACAAAATACTTGAAATTGTGATTGTCCGGGCTCTAACTTCAATACCGTTAGTCCAATCCTTTTCAAACTTTTCACACATGTGCATGGCCATAATATCGTGGATGAGTTTGATATCTAGCATTATGGCGTGAATGACTTAGAAGTTATGGCCCTTGACGTACACAAAATACTTGAAATTGTGATTGTCCGGGCTCTAACTTCAATACCGTTAGTCCAATCCTTTTCAAACCTTTCACACATGTGCATTGCCATAATATCGCGGATGAGTTCAATATCCAGCATTATCGCATGAATGACTTAGAAGTTATGGCCCTTGACGTACACAAAATACTTGAAATTGTGATTGTCCGGGCTCTAACTTCAATACCGTTAGTCCAATCCTTTTCAAACTTTTCACACATGTGCATTGCCATAATACTGGGATGAGTTCGATATCCAGCATTATCGCATGAATGACTTAGAAGTTATGGCCCTTGAACACTTGAATAAGTCAAAAGAGACATTTTCCTTCAAATTAATGGAAATGTTTCAACATGATTGTTTTAATAAGTAACATTCATTAACTAATGGGATTTAGGAGACAATAGCTTGTTTCTCTGAGCTATTTCTGATAGTCCCCATACTGTGATGGGCGTATTTTGTGGCAGTCCTGACCCTTGTTTGTTTTGTTTTGATACCCTTGTGTAACATTGTCTTATGGATATATATGCATTTCTTGGATCTGAGTTGAAAATAAAGGATGGGGAGATGTTTGATTAATCTGTGTCCAACAAAGGTTTCAGGAGATACTGCTCTGTGCTGTAGGTAGTGGTTTTGATTGTCTTGTGACTTAAAACAGACAATTTTTTGGTCTAAATTTTCCACCCCTGATCACGATAGCAGGAAAATTGATCATCATCTTTTGGGTCAATGGCTATTAGAATGCAGGAACCAACAATCTCTTTTCCAATTTTGTTGATAATGTAGAAGAGGCAAGTTTTAAGTCAGATATTTGATCAAAATCAATATGATTCCACCAAGCTTATTTCAGTGATGGTGGTCTTACCAAGCCTGTCCCCTATGTAAATGCACCCACCTTTCCCCCCACTGGTAGACTATATATTAAGTGCATTAATAGGTGCATGACCTAACATCTTCAACATTTGGTGGCGCAGATGCCCGGTGGTGACTGATTAAAGTCGTTAAAGATGGTACTGGTAGCCCCCAGGACTGGTTGGCTTGATGTCAGGATAATGTGACTGGGTGTGGTACATGTATCAGTATACCTATCCTGTGTGGCAGGGCTTTATCTGTCTCAAGTTGACATTGTCTCCAAATGACTGAAATACTGTAGGTGGGATGTTAAACCCAACAGAATTCCCTCCCTTGAGCAATTGGTCGTTTTAAGAGGGAAAGCAACTGTGTATTGGTTTAATATGATCTGACTACTTTTTTTACCCATGGAGTTAAAACAGTACTTGCTAGTTGATATTATAATCAAAATTCCGATGGAGTCATTTGCCATCCTAACCTTTACATTAAGGCTGTGTCGACAGACTCAGTGGTCAAAGAATGTAGTAGCAATAATTGCACAGTGCAAGGCCAGCATGATCAAAGCTTGTATTCCCAATTCAGTCAGGGCATAGTGGTTCAGTGGTAAAGTGTCCAACTGCAGATCCGAAAGTTGTTGGTTCGAACCCCGTTGGGGGGCAAGGATTTTTCAAGATTAGTATAGGATTTAAGAACTTGTTTCGCAATTGATATAAAAGAAATAAATTCTAAACTTGCTGAAAAAATAAAAGGATTATAATGATATGTGGATAATGAAACAGAAGTTAAATGTACAATCTGATGACAAAAGGGATTTAATTTGCTTAACCCTTTCCCTCATATAGACTCATTTTGACGCACTCAATAGGTACCACATAAAGCCTGATCTGCAGAAAACCACAGTTAAATCTTATCAAATTTAATTATAAAGTCCTCATTTCCAGACCACTGAGGAGCAACGAACAGCATAAAACCTGATCAGCCTGCGAGTTACTCGCAGGCTGATCTGGTTTTTTATGTTGTTCGCATAGGTCTTTTCATGGTTTCCTCTATGAGGGAAAGGGTTAAATGCTCTCAGTTCTAATGGAGTGTGTCTCAATATATTGCCATGTTGCTGTTCTGGTAGTTGACATTTCAGACATAGTTACTACACTGCTATTTATGGCTCATGTATGAAACATGTGCTGAAATTGCAGGTTTATTATGCACTTGCTATAAGCAATTTAAGTGGGTTTTAGCTTTGTAATGCTGTGTCTGTTTTTAGTATCTCTTCAGTAAGTGTTGTAATGCTGATTTGATAGTAAATTAATTCTCTCATTGTCTTTTTAATTCTAATTCTAAATCCAGTTTTAATGCTCTATAATTACAGTATAGGAAATTTCTAGATTTCTTGTGACATTTGTCTGTTAGGTTCATTTTTGCGGTCCAAATAATGCTATATACTTTAAACAATTGGACAACCAATTTAATAAAGGTTAAAAGGCCACTATATGTCATAATGATTCAATTTTTATGAAAAAGAAAACATAAAATAACATTGACATATGATTTGAAGGCTAACAAAATGGTACATAATGTGCAAATATCTGCAGTAAGATAACAGTAAACCATTGAAAATGTGGATCAAATTACACAATTTAGTGTTTTGGATGAATGTCAAAATACTCTCATGGTTTATAATTTGCATTGGCGTATATTCGTAAAAAAGTCCTTGAATCAGAATTTGTTTATCTGCTGTCATCAATTTATGCACTCGTGGTTCTTTAACCCTTTCCCTCATATAGACTCATTTTAACACACTCAATAGGTATCACATAAAGCCTGATCTGCAGAAAGCTAAACTCAAACCTTACCAAATTTAATTGTAAAATCCTCATTACCAGGCCACTGAGGAGCAGCCAACAGCATAAAAACCTGATCAGCGTGCGAGTTACTCGCAGGCTGATCTGGTTTTATGTTGTTCACATAGGTCTTTTCATGGTTTCCTCTATGAGGTTAAGGGTTAACTGATTTCATTGAAGTTGCGTTTTGAAAACAGTGTTTTCTCATGTAAAGTGATCTACACTTGCTGAGTTAATTTGTCAGGTAACAAAGCTAAACTCAAACCTTACCAAATTTAATCATAAAATCCTCATTACCAGACCACTGAGGAGCAGTGAACAGCATAAAAACCTGATCAGCCTGCGAGTTACTCGCAGGCTGATCTGGCTTTATGTTGTTCGCATAGGTCTTTTCATGGTATCCTCTATGAGGGAAAGGGTTAAAGGAGACAAAGGACAGGTGTATGGAAAACGTCTGAAAATTGATGAAGATATGCTGAATATGCAAATTAGTTATTTTTGATCTTAAGTAAAAGATTCTTTCTCATTATTTTATGCATTTTAGTAATGTTGTCAAAAATGCTCTGTCATACTTAGGGATGAATTTTACATGTGTTTATTTATTTTTTTTTTTACTCTTTTACAAGAACATTTCTCAAATGTCATATTGAGTCTTAAACTCAAAGTTGAGGAAATATTTGAGTTTTTAGCCTACATTAGAATCTGAACAGTGTTCTGTTGCTCTACACTGGCCATGTTGTTGTTCTTAACTGGCACTTAATTGTCTGTTTTAAATTCAAATATATGATAATGTCATGAACGTATCTCTGATATTTATGACTCGGCCTACTGCATCATTTTGTCATTTATCATATCGCTGATATATAATAGGGTTAAAGGTCATGGATTGGACTGAATGTTTACAGGGATACAGGAGGGTACTGTAATGTCTCACTTATATTTAACCCTTTCCCTCATATAGACTCATTTTGATGCACTCAGTAGGTACCACATAAAGCCTGATCTGCAGAAAACCACAGTTAAACCTTACCAAATTTAATTACAAAATCCTTATTTCCAGACCACTGAGGAGCAGCGAACAGCATAAAACCTGAGTTACTCGCAGGCTGATCTGGTTTTATGCTGTGCGCATAGGTCTTTTCATGGTGACCTCTATGAGGGAAAGGGTTAAAGTAAACCTGCTTTGGCCTCTGACACATGTACTTCTACCCATAAAATTAGGCTGCATATATGCTAACGACATTGATGTCACATAATTATGCCATTGACATTGGCTGCTTTAATTTATAAATTATACAAAATGAATAATCCATTGAAATACGTTGCATATATATCACTAACGCAAAATGAAAACTTTACACCAACTTTAAACCAAATATCGCAACTGCATGCCACTAGCATTTAAACATGGTTAAAATACACTTAAAGATTTTCAAGGAATTTCAATGCTCTTTTAATGGACAGCAATAAAAACAAACTGTTAAATCTCTGTTAAGATGCCCATTAAATCATAATTGAAGGTTAATGGTGACAATTTAATGGCTTCCATGAAAACAGATGCCATTAGATACGCAATTCCATGAAATGCCTGTTAAAGGAGCTTTGTAACCATTAAATTCCATTAATTAATGACCATTTAATTTCCATGAAACTAAAACTTATGAAAATAAATTAATAACATTTATTTAATAAGTGGTTAAAAATTTACTCACTTAAAACCCTCCTTAAAATGTTAAAGGTTCACATTTAAGTGCTATTAATTTAAAGTTTGGTTATTATAAACAATTATGTATAAATTCACATAGAGAACTTGTGTGTAAAAAATATGTGTAATCCATGTGAACAATAGACAAGGAAAAAAAATATTTCCATAACTAATTAAGATTGTATATTAAAGATTTTATTTTGTTTCCTGAAGGTTGTTGATTATTTAAAGATGAGGAGGGTGTATTTAGTAAGGAAACGATATACAGGTAATCCTAGATGAGAAACCTGTGGTAAACCAAGCAACCAATTAAATTAAAGTACACAGAGGAGCTGTGTTAATCAGTTACTTATATACTGGTCACTAAGTCTTGTGTAGTGTTGTTTTTGACATTCCCAGCTTGTTTTTAATGTTGTGATGAATTACAGGTGCAAATCTCGCTCAGGTATGAGGCAATGTGGGTTACCTGTAGCCAGGTGGAATGTAAAAACCATTGGACAGGGCTGAACTGTGATCTTCATTTCCTGGTAGTTTTGATAGGAAGCAGTTAGTCATTCCCCTGTGGACAGTTATTATGTATATATAGATCTGACAGGGGGACACATATACTCACTTGACCCAAGTGTGACCCAGATCATGACCCCAAAATTTAATTATGACTTTTTTTTGTATTTCTTGAGTTATCAGTGTGCATGTCATTGTGGAAGCTTAGTAGCATCAAAATATAAACACATTACTGTTTTGAAATCTGAATAACTTCCTGTATACTTTAACTTAAAGTTTTTAATTCATGAATATTTCTGAAAGATATTATGGCACATATTTTCCTCATATTGATTGTAATATTTTCCTTTTTGGTGAAGAAGATCTGCTGTTTTCTAGGGTTACTATTCTTAGTTGTGTGCATTTTTTTCCTCAGGTATACAAAATCTGAAAACACTAAATCCAGGGTTTCAAAAGGGGATATAGCCTTCCAGCTCCTTTGCGGTAGGGTCGGTGGTCGACCTGGATGCCTCGGTGTATTCAGGTCTTCCCCCACCTGAAATTAGCTGAACATCGCTATATGACTGGGGCATAGGAGGGGCATAATGCATAATTGTTTTTCTCCCTCCCTCCTCCCCCGAAAACAACAACAAAAAAACTTCTAGTTTCTAATGATAAGCATTTCTGTTTTTGCATTCCTGAATTAAAGTAAATTTAAAATGTCTTTTTCAGTATGGTAGATATTTGTTTCCTTCATTTAGTTTTAGTAGTTTGGTTTGTGAGTTAAATACTTCAGAAAAGATATACATATCTAAGGATTTATAAGACATATCTGAAGGTGGCCCATGAATAAGACTCTAGGTGTCTGGAAGATATGACGGTTGTGGGCAAGCAGACAACAAATAAACAAGCAGTCTCAACTCACTAAACTCATGTTATTTGTGAATAAGGAGGAAAACACTCCTGTGTATTTTTATCATTTCAATAGCAGATAAATTATAGACAGGATGTTTGGATTGTTTTTTAATAGAAATTTACTTGTTTTTTAAGTAATGTGTGTAAACAAACCCTGTTGATCCTGGTCTCTAAAATGTCAAGGTTATTGTTTGGTTTGAAGTATGGGTATTAGGGGTGGGGGGGGGTGTTATACCTTAAATACAGATTATGATGTTCTTAATCAAGCCTTGACTGCTCAAACATCCTGACGCTATTTGGTTAATATAACACCACATGGTGTGTACTTAAAATATTTTGTCTCAAATTATATTGATAAAAGCAATACATTGTGCAGGTGGTCAGCCATTTTAACTGTCTCATGATATAACTAATGTCCTCAGGAACAATGTCTGATTACTTGTCCAATAAATTGCACTTAATTATAGCAGTATTGTTCTTATTTTCAAGAATGAAACCTGATCTGTTTGTTTCCTAATAAAGCTAGGTATTTTCAAAACTGTTTGTCTGTTTATATATAAGTTCACATTGAACTAGATTAGAGACACTGCACTGGGGTGTTCAAATTTGTACATGCTGTACTTACAAAAACCAATAAATGAGCTAAATGGACTTTTTCAGTGTTTACTGATGTAAAGTTGGCTTACATGCCATCCAGTAGAAACTCTAAGATAATAGGTAATCAGATAGTTGACCTGATTTATGCAAAAAAACAAAGTGGCTCTGTTTGAGATACTATTTGTGAGCATTTGACCTAGCCATGCTATAGTAACTTTTGCTCTTACTACCTACCTCCTATTTGTCTAGCATGAACAACTTAATTACTTAAAAAAAACCCGACCCTGGTGGCTGAGTGGTTAGAGCATCCGCCTCGGGTGCGGGAGGTCATGGGTTCGATCCCCGGCCGCGACATACCAAAGTCGTGAAAAATGGTACTGTTATAACTCCCTTGCTTGGTGCTCAGCATATAAGGGTAGTTGCAGGACTGGTTGGCCTAGTGTCAGGATAATGTGACTGGGTGTGGTATCATGCCACATGTCTACGACGTGATACTGCAGTATGGCAGCACTATATCTGTCTCAAGTAGACATCATCTCCAAATGACTGAAATACTGTCGGTGGGACGTTAAACCCAACAAACATACTTAAAAAAAAGGTAAGTAGGTATAACAAACAAATTCTCAAGGCAATAGGTTGATGACAGAATTTATTGTCCACGTTCCGACCATACATTAATTAGGTCTTCATCAACTTAAAAGCTTAATATCTGTATCAAACCAATACCTATACGTTACCTATGCTAATTGATAATGATTATTTAAACAATTCTCCATGTTGTAACGAAACTGTATACCATGATGATTAACCCTTTCCCTCATATAGACTCATTTTGACGCCCTCAATAGGTACCACATAAAGCCTGATCTGCAGAAAACCACAGTTAAACCTTACCAAATTTAATTACAAAATCCTCATTTCCAGACCACTGAGGAGCAGCGAA
>CM037794.1:14329779-14379779 GCA_021229015.1 Solen grandis
CATTTTACCCCTGACAATACTACACACCAAATATCTAAGCAATGGGCTATATGGTTTCAGAGAAGACTTGGGCGCAGGGTCATTTATCACCGTAGGGCCAAGACTTTGAAAATCTTTGTAATGAACCATTAGATGCTACTACATACCAAAAATCTTAGCTCTAGGCCTTATTGATTCATAGAAGAAGATTTTTTAAGATTTTCCTATTTAACTCTATGTAAAACAAGTGACCCTGGTGCGGGGTCATTTATCACCATAGGGCTATGATTTGTACAATCTTGGTAGTGGCCCATAAGATGATGCTTCATACCAAATATCTAAGCTCTAGGCCTTATGCATTCATGGAAGAAGATTTTTTAAGATTTTCCTATATAACTCTATGTAAAACAAGTGACCCCTGGTGCGGGGTCATTTATCACCATAGGGCTATGATTTGTACAATCTTGGTAGTGGCCCATAAGATGATGCTACATACCAAATATCTAAGCTCTAGGCCTTATGGATTCATAGAAGAAGATTTTTTAAGATTTTCCTATATAACTCTATGTAAAACAAGTGACCCCTGGTGCGGGGTCATTTATCACCATAGGGCTATGATTTGTACAATCTTGGTAGTGGCCCATAAGATGATGCTTCATACCAAATATCTAAGCTCTAGGCCTTATGGATTCATAGAAGAAGATTTTTTAAGATTTTTCTATATAACTCTATGTAAAACAAGTGACCCCTGGTGCGGGGTCATTTATCACCATAGGGCTATGATTTGTACAATCTTGGTAGTGGCCCATAAGATGATGCTACATACCAAATATCTAAGCTCTAGGCCTTATGGATTCATGGAAGAAGATTTTTTAAGATTTTCCTATATAACTCTATGTAAAACAAGTGACCCCTGGTGCGGGGTCATTTATCACCATAGGGCTATGATTTGTACAATCTTGGTAGTGGCCCATAAGATGATGCTACATACCAAAAATCAAAAGGTTAGGCCTTGTGGTTTCGGAGAAGAAGATTTTTTCAAGTTTTTCCTATATTAGCCTATGTGAAATCAAGTGACCCCTGGGGCGGGGCCAATTTTGACCCAGGGTCATAATTTGTACAATCCTGGTAGAGAGTCATAAGATCATGCTACATACCAAAAATCAAAAGGCTAGGCCTTGTGGTTTCAGAGAAGAAGATTTTTTAAATTTTCATTTTTAAAATCTATTTTTAGCTCCTGTGACCTAATTATGCGATGGACCAGAACCATTTATACAACTTTAGTAGAGCTTCATCCAAGGAACATTCCTGCAAAATATTTTTCAAATTGGCCAAGCCGTTTAGGAGGAGATGTTGTTTGAAGCAATTGTTGACGCCGGACGCACGGACGCACGCACGGACGCACGCACGGACGACGGACGCCGGACAAAAGGCGATCAGAAAAGCTCACCTTGAGCACGTTGTGCTCATGTGAGCTAATAAACATCCAAACTTGCTAAAAGTGATTTTATTCAATATAAATATTTCGGGTATTTGAATTTTTGATTAAAATTTGCAAATTTATGTTTTTATTGATTTTTTTCTAATTCAATATATCCTATATTTCCAGAAAATTGAAACTTTAAACAAATAGAAATACTTATATAACCCGAATATCAAATTACATTTTAAGTCATTTTAATAAAACTTTTTAAATTAAATACATCAATTTGGCAATTATTTTTCTATTATTAATTATCCTACGCTAAAATGGGGTCAGGTTTTGAGGAGAGAGAAGTTTTAACTTGACTATTTGAGTTTACCGTTGCTGCGACAGTATTTCAGTCATATAGCGACGTCCAGCTAATTGCAGGTGGAGGAAGACCCCGATTACACGGAGGCATCCAGGTAGAACCATCAACCTACCGCAAGCCAGCTGGAAGGCTTCCTCACATGAAAATCCGAATGACCCTGCCAGGATTCGAACCCACGCGGTGAGGGGCTGAGTGAGTGTTAAAGTTAGCGACTTTACCCTCTCGGCCACAGAGGTCCAAGAGAAGTTTTACCTGTTTAAATATGTTACAGGCATTCACTGTAAAGATAGGCCCGTTTCTGAGGCAACAAATTTTTTACCTGTTTCAATACAATACAGGTATTCACTGTAAAGATTAGCCCATTTCTGAGGCAACGATTTGTTTTACCCATTTCACTAGGTGTGCAAAGGATATTAACTTTTTTTAAAATGTACAGGATGCAATGTGATAGAAAGTGACACAACAGAAACAAGAGGGCCAAGATGGCCCTGAATCGCTCTCCTGAGAAATATTCCCTTCATTGCCAATTATTGTATTACCAGTACATAATCCATGAAGAAGACAGCAAGATCATCTTAATTCCACACAAAAACTGTACCTGCCATCCAAACTTTGAAGGTCATAGCTCTAATAAGTCTGTACAAAATCAAGTGACCCCTGGGTGGGGTCAATTTTAACACCAGGGCCATGATTTGAACAGACTTGGTTGAGGTTCACTAGTAAACATCTTAACTCAAGGCTTTGTGGTTTCTGAGTAGAAGATCTTTTGCGGGTTTTCCTACACAAGTCTATGTACAAACAAGTGACCCCTAAAGCGGGCGAAACTTAATCCTAGGGCCATGATTTGAACAAACTTGATAGTGGTTCACTAGGCCATGTTACATACCAAATATCTTATCTCTAGGCCTTGTGGTTTCTGACTGGAAGATTTTTTCTAGTTTTTCTAATGTCTTAATGTAAAATCAAGTGACCCCTTCGGCGGGGCCAGTTTCAACCCCAGGGTCATGACTTGAACAATCTTTGTAAAGGTCCATAAACAATGCCACACACCAAATATCTAAGCTCTAGGCCTTGCAGTTTCATCGGAAAAGATTTTTAAAGATTTCACTTCAAAAATCTATTTTTAGCTCCTGTGACCCAGATATGCAGCAGACCGGAACCATTTGAACAACTTTGGTAGAGCTTCATGCAAGGAACATTACAGGCAATTTTCATCAAATTTGGCCCAGTGGTTTAGGAGGAGATGTTGTTTAAAGAAAACTGTTGACGCCGGACGCACGCAAGCACGGACGCCGGACAAAAGGCGATCACAATAGCTCACCATGAGCATGTTATGCTCAGGTGACCTAAAAATGCATGTAATTCCTATACTTCACATTCAAAAGTTGTCCTGGCAGCACATGTGTTGTATACAGACCTTGTAGTGTGAGGTCAGTTTGCTTGCGATTTGTATGCAGGAGACCACACGCAGGATGACCTGATGGGTGACCCTGGTCTTGACCTCCAGCCAGTACTGAGACTGCTTCTTCATCTCCACTGACGTCTGTACATACTGGTAGAGATCTCTCACATGCTGGATCATGAATCTGGAATAAGAACACTCACTGTCTGTCATAATCAATGGACTGCAGATAACATGTGTGACTGCAGATGTGAAGGTTGTCACAGAATTCAAATCCTGTTGGGGTCAAGGTTCCTTCATGACCTTCCCAGGTCTTTCCTGTTCCAATGGGCCATAGACCAAGGAAAGCATGTGTGACTGCAGATGGCTGTTGGGGTCAAGGTTCCTTCTTGACCTTCAAAGGCACAAGATAACGGTAAACCAGAAACTGTCTCCCCTGATCTTAAGGAGGGCAGGATATACATAGATAACAAAAGATTTAAACAGCAAACTACTCCTTCCTTTTATAATGACCTCTAATGACAGAAATTAATAATCTCTGTCAATATAATTCAGTTTCTTTCAAAAGGTTGTTGTTGTGTTGGAGTTCACCATCGCTGCAACAGATGCTGGAAGACCCGAAGCGTACAAAGGCATCCAAGTAGAAACACCAACCATTGACAAGTTGGCTGGATGGCTTCATCACATGAAAAAAAAATTTAGTGATCGACCCATCCTGAATACTCACACACAGTGTTGATCGAGGGGCTGAGTGATAAGTCAATGACTTCATAGAGGTCCACTTTGGAAAACCTGTATGTCAGATAAGTCAATGACATCATAGAGGACCCACTTTTGGAAAACCTGTATTGCAACTACTGTCAGGTGGATAAAATTGTAGGAACACTTCCTAGCGGTGAGCCCCTAAATGAATACTATATTATTTATGTTAACGGTATTTTTGTCAATGGTAATAACTAGGCCTTTACTCACCTATCAAAGAGATCTAGAGCTAAGTATTTCACTTCACCTGACATCTTGAAAAACTCACATGTGAGGAAAAAGAATTTCACAGTGTCAGTGGTCAGGCAGCAGCCCTGAAATCAAAGAGGATGTTTGAAACGAGAGGGACAGAGAAAAACAAGGGTGTCAAGATGGCCCACATTATAACACACCTGAGAACCTGACTGCTCTTTATGGACTCTTAACTCTACATGTATTCATCCAATAAGCCATACATAAATATCACCAAGACATTATGGCTATTTCAGCATTAGTTGTTAGTGTTAAACTAAATGAAATCTAGCATTTGTTTTATAATTTAAGGACCATTACCTACTGGTGCTACGTGCAATGCAAAAAATAAATTTAACTTGGGCATGAAAAATAAATGCTCCAAACTTAATAGATTCTTGATAAATGCTGATGTATTTAAGAGAGTAAAAATGAATTGAAATTCAAAGGTGCATGTATAGCCATAATTAAATTTGGCTATGGCATTACATATTAGAATTTCTCCAGTATACTAGTACTTGAATGTAAACAGAGTGAAATCTGGCATTTTTTTTATAATTCAAGGATCATTACACCAGTTTTGTCATAATAATACAAAATGAGCTATTATCAAACCATGGCTGAATACACCCGGCTGACTTATTCCATTTCACTACATGACATCATGCCGTGGGGAAATAGGCAAGCAAATCGTCATAATACAGTAGTTATTAAATTATCGACCAATGAAAACGTGACTTTTAAATGCAACACTCTTCTATGGAGGTTTGAAAGTCATGTAAACAATAAAATAAATGACTGTGTCCAGCAGCTGTATACAACTGCCTTTATGATTGGTTTTAAAAACCTGATGCAACCAACAAAATGGTGTAATCTGACCCTAAAACGACCAAAATTTTATTTTGCTGTAATATCCCACGGCCTATAGATGATCTATCGTTCGGCCATGGGTATTCGACGATATTATCAAACTTGATAGAGAGATTACAGTCATACTGCCTCCCAAGTTTTATCAAGATTGCTATAAAATGTGGATGTCAGAGTGTATACTGGCAGTCAGTTCTGTAAGGAGCAAGTTTATTTTAGTAACTTTAATGACGAACCACTCCAAGGATCATCCTAACCAAGTTCCATAATTATCTGCACAATGGCAGATGACTCAGTGTGATCACTAGCTCACCTTGAAAAAGAAGAAGCAATTAAAGGAGACATATATCAAAAAGCATTTTGACCCAAGTTACTTCCTGAATAAAGCTGCTGGTCTTGCATGGTTTTCATTCAGAAATATTTTTCTCTTTCACAATTAAGCAAAAGAACAATATTACCTCTTCAGGCTTGGCTTTAATGATAACCTTCTCGTTTTTATCCATCAGCATATCTACCCAATCATGCAGCAATTCTGCCTTCATTCCAAATACACCATTGTTAAAAAGAGGCTCTGGTGGGGTCCCAAACATCTGGAGGGAGCATTTCCTGGAACTCATCCTGGGCAGTATGTAGACTCAGAAGATCTATTTGGAATCCTTGGTACAAAACAAAGAGTTGATCATATTTTTATAGTTATTGAAGTATCACACATTTAATGGTCAGGGCTCTCTCTCTCCGTTTTAGGTATAAACAGTACCACTACCTTCAGGAGGGGGAATTTTTGTGTTGTTTTCTCCTGTTGGGGAAATTTTAGGCAATTCTTGCTGCATTCATACAATAATTATATTGATAACAAGTAACTGGTGTTGCAGGCAACACATGAGTCCGGTGAGGTACATAATTTTCCCATTACCAAAGCAACCAGAATTTTGGTCAGAAGAAAAAGAAAAAAATAAGAACACTGCAGTTGGTGATAATGTTTGTTGGTATCATTATAACTTTAAAGGGGGCATAACTTCTAAAAGTATCACTTTTAGGATAATGTCCCTTGTCTTATGAAGAAGTATGTCAGCATGCATAATCTCCATACAGCCATCTATCCATATTTTAAGTTTCATAAAAAAAGTTTCAGTACTTTTTGAGTTATCACAATATATTGCTTTATTTGTCACATTTTAAGTCTATTTGTTTGTCATAGCAACCAGATTTTTCAACCTAGGAAGAATTAAAAAGAGACGTGCAAAATCCACATACAGCCATCTATCCATATTTCAAGTTTCATAGAAATCAGGGATATCTTCAGTACTTTTTGAGTTATCATGGGATCCAGTTTTTGCAGACGGACTGACTGACAGACAGACGAGCAAACCTATAGTCTCCTCTGGTAACACCGGTAGGGGACTAAAAATGTACAAAATAGTTATGGTCTTGTAGCTTTATTTGGTAAAACTGAAATGGAAATCAAATGGTATTCTGTATAACAATCTACCACTTAACCATTTTTGTTATTCATATGAGCTACATTTTCAATTGTAGGGGGAATTTTGCTTGAAAATGGGGGGAAAAAAAACATACTTTTTGGCTGGATGAATGGTTCCTAATATCGGCACTAAATACTGGAGATCAAGAATCCTGTTGGTTAATGCATGAGGCACTTTGGATTAATATATATAAAACAAGAGCTGGCCGCAAGGCAGCATGCTTGACTTTTAGAAATGCTTTTTGGTATATTAAATCAAATGAAATCTTTTTCAATTTTGCCCTTCACAAACTCTGTATGCATTATATAGAGTCAAAAATAATCTGATACCCCAGAATATGTTTATGAAGTCTAAAATTAATCCAATGCCTAAGCATAATAACAATGTGCATGCAAAACTTTAATAACCAAAATAACTAAGTAACAAAGGGGTCATTTATAATTATAGCATAAATCTAGTCAAGAGTTATGGCATGTATGCATTTTACTTTGATTTCAATAGCATTTTCTACTTATTTTATGCATCCAGTGGATACATTGAAATTAAATCATTGCATCTACAGCGAAAACATTGCATCCTGGATGCAAGATGCAGATGCATCTATGCGATTGAAATAGACAAATCAAATTTACGCAACTGTAGTCCAAAAACCCGAGACAACACCATTTTACATTTGTTTGTTCTTAAACAACATGCTCCAGTCCTAGGGGCCTAGGGGCCGGGTGTAAAATACATTAATAAACGGTGTGCTTTCAGTAATTATGATAAACGAGGCCTGTATATTATTTTGTCAATCACGTTTGTTTTGACATTTGGCGGGTAAAGGGAAATCACTGCTACCGAATCACCTTTTTTTTTTTTAATGCAGACGATTTTTATAATTTGATAAACTTACGATTTTGCTTCGTAGAAGTATATTTTTCTTCAAACATTCATCCCTCTTAACAAGTGATATTGATTTAATGACAAAAAAAGTATTTACAAGCGAAAAAGTGAAAATGTTGAACGTCTAATTCGGTGTTTACATAAAATGTTCCTCGTCATTTATATCCGCACCACTTAATTCATCCGAACAAGGTCTGCAGTGAATGGGGGAGCAAAATAGGGATCTCAATCCAAATATTTAATTCACCTTGTAAGACACCAAATAAATTCTGCTTACCCCCCTCCCCCCCCCCCCCCCCCCCCCCCAAAAAAAAATGAAATCCTTGTTCCAGCCAGATTTACTTTAAGAAATAAATATAGAAAATCACTAATTAATATAAGTCGTAGTTCAAAACAGTAACAGAAATATCTGGACTTGCTAATGTATATCTAAACAAACTATTACGATAAATTTCTTAAACATTAAGAAAATCATAGACCTGCATTATTATTAGATATACATGCATAGATCTACCTGAACGCATACAGCATTACATGCATACCAGGTACTCTGACGCTGATTTACTGAAACAAAGCCAACATTTTTGAAACAAGTAAATTCATCAGGCTTGTGTGTGTTTTCCAGTTAGGTTTCCATTCATAATAACATCAAATATAATACCAATTAGCAGTCTTAGGACTTAATTGTGCTGATTTTATCACCCCCATTGTTGGGGAAAAAAAGTTCTGTTTGGTCTCCAGCAAATAAAAAAGAGGGTCAGTAGGTCAGGATTTTATTTTTTATTATTTTTTTTTTACATGAAACAAAAGATAAAAAAAGGAAAATGTTTTTTCTATAAGCGAAAAGGTAAAACAACCTAGGGGTGGTCGTTAAAAAAAGAGGGTTGGTCGGGAGACCAGAAAAGCAACTCTTTTTTTGGCCTTGACAAATAAAATATATTGATTTTTGAAAAAAAGAATTTTTTTTTGCATGTTAATATCTCTCCAATTAGATTTCCATCCAATGATCATCACTTTTCAAAGGCAGAGTGGTGGCTCAGTGGTAACGCACTGGATGCCTAATCCTGGGGTCCGGGGTTCAAATCCTGGTGGAACCTTGGAAAATTTCTTGGACACTTTCCATTGTTTGCCGCCTAACTAGAAGCCAGACACTGGTAAAGGAGCTTCATGTGTATCGGTGCTATACACCGGGCACATTTACTAACCAGTGGGTCTATTCGAAACAAGCTAGGGTAGCACACCCGGATCCCTTGTATCCGTATCTGTTCCTGTGTGTAGATGCACCTGATTAAAGGTGCTAAGGGAGGGCAACCCTGACAGAAAAAGTCCAAGAGAACTGAGTCAGAGGTGCTTTGCCTTAAAGGAGTTCTCCGTCAAAAACTGTAGCACCAGGCACAATATGCCTGCATGCCTGAAAACACAAAACAAACATCACTTTTCGAATAAACGAATCTGTCTCAGAGAGACTACTGTAAAAACCAATGTTGATTTTGACACCTCATACATTTTTTCTCTATTGTTGTTGAATATCAATGAAAGAGAGAGCATTTTGAACAACAGTTTAGGACAAAACCATGGTAACTAGATATAAATGATGAAGCAGTTATATTTATTTCAGTATAACAATAATAGTCCATGCCCGGATATAAGGTAAGTTCTAGGACTGATTGGCTCCGTGTCAGGATAATGTGACTGGGTGTGGTATTGTGCCAAATGTCTGCAACGTGATACTACAATGTGACAGCAATATATCTGTCTAAAGTAGATAACGTCTCCAAATAACTGAAATACTGTAGACTGGATGTTAAACCCAATAAACAAACAAATAACAAAATCAATTCTATTTATACTCCTGCAGTCGAGACTGATTCTAAAACAGCCAAATTATTTTTTGTCGAATGCTCTGTATGCCTTTTCCAAACCAATCAAGGCTATACCAGTACTATTTTTTACGACTTTGGTATGTCACAGCCAGTGATCAAAGCCACAACCAACCATTTCTGGGGCAGATGCTCTAACCACTAAGCCACCGGTGTGTTATTTGTTGCTTTTGAACATTACAATACTCCTATCCAACTAAATGTAGGTGGTCTCTGAGCAGGTGCCTATCGTAAGCCAGCTTGATGTCACAGTGGTGAGGAACTATGTGACGTTAAGTCAGCATATACATAATTATATAACCTTTCAACCATGTAAAGGAACATTTTTATATTCAGATATATACATGTACTGTTTTAAGAGCATGAGAATGAGTTATTGTGTTAACCCTTTCCCTCATATAGACTCATTTTGACGCACTCAATAGGTACCAGATCTGCAGAAAACCACAGTTAAACCTTACCATATTTAATTATAAAGTCCTCATTTCCAGACCACTGAGGAGCAGCGAACAGCATAAAACCTGATCAGCCTGCGAGTTACTCGCAGGCTGATCTGGTTTTATGTTGTTCGCATAGGTCTTTTCATGGTGTCCTCTATGAGGGAAAGGGTTAATGCTTATTTTTCTTTTCATTTCTTTCAGCTGCTCAGAAGTTCAGTAAGATATTTTTCATTATGAAGTCAAGGAAAAAGAACTCTCACTTAAGGTGGTTAATACCTAGCATCTCACCTTGTCTTCATGTGTAGGACAGGAGGAGTGTGATTCTTATACAACCCCCACTTCGGTGAAGTGGGGATATAAAATATAGTTAGTGTTTGTGCACTGTTGGTAATTCAAGATGGAGATTTGACAGATAATGTGGACGACAATCAACATGGCAAAATGTGTGCCTGCCTACTATGCAGGCTTCACAAAAAAAGGAAAGGTAGCATATATATCACTGGAAAGGCTTGCAAACAGAACATCCTAAAGGGTGTCTGTAACATATCCAAGTGGCAATATCGGATTTTGTATCTTTTGATTTATATAATTTATAAAACAAATTACAGCTATAAGTATATATTCTATTCAGAGTGATATCACAATGATATATTGAAATGTATTGTGGTATGCCAATTAAACTTTCTCTAATATAATTTTTGTATTTGTTTGTTGGGTTTAAAGCTCAACCAACAGTATTTCAGTCATTTGGAGATGATGTCTACTTGAGACAGATATAGAGCTGCCACACTGCAGTATCTCGCCGTAGACATGTGGCATGGCACCACACCCAGTCACATTATCCTGACACCAGGCCAGCCAGTCCTGCAACTACCCTTATATGATGAGCGCCAGGCAAGGGAGCTATACCAGTATCATTTTTACGACATTTACGGTATGTCATGGCCAGGGATCGAATCCACAACCTCCTGCTCCCTAGGCAGACGCTCTAACCACTCTGCCACCCTGGATGGTGTAATAGAAGTTTACACTTTTTAATATTACAATGATAGGACAAAAACCAACATCCCTAATGAAAATTTTCTTGATGGCACTGCTGGTGGCATTCACCTATGAAACCAAAGTACCCGAAAAAAAAAAACATGTATCCAAATAGTCAACCCATACCCTTCCAAATGTAACAGCAGACCAACCTGGGATTGAACCCAGGTTGCACTGGTGAAAAGCAAGTCAGTTCACCACTAAGTTTTCAGGACTAGTAGAAGTTCATGTTACTTTATTATCAGTTTAAAAGCATAAATATAATAGGTACATGTACAATACAAATTTTGTATAGGATTCAGTAACGGTATCATAGATTTTGTTTATTACAGGAGAACTAGAAGAAATGTCAGAGAACACAAAATGAATAAAAAAAATATTTAATCTGATATGCATTTTCAGGTTTATAAATAAAACAGTGTAAGTGTAGAGCATTTATTTTATTTACATACACTGAAATGTTACAGGTTTACAACACTGGAATGTACTAGATGTATTTAATATGTTTCTTTCCCATGTTGAGATGTATTTCACACTTATAAACTAACATTGCCATACGGACAGATTGTAAATCCTTGTTGCATTGAATGAATAAGCCATCCTTTGTCAGTTTATAGTATATTAAACTGTCATGGATCTATGCATTAAATTGCTTTTATAATGATTTCCTTAATGTTAAGATGTATTTTAAACTTGTATTGAATTATTAAAAACCAATTATTAATACACTCAGTCTATGTGCATACTGTTTCATTCATTGACCCTTTACTTCACAAAGGTGTTTTGACGAAATGGCAAACAGAGTACCCCCAGAGGAGACCAACCGCACTGTCAAATGTATTTCTATACATTAATATACATTAACATTATAAATCAATATGATTTTGCTAGGGAAAAAATGTATAGACCACTGTCCTCTAAGACATTAAGAATTTAAAAATAGCAGAATTGTAGACAGCATAGGTATACAGTAAAGGTAAACAGAAAGATTGAATACAGAATCTACATCTAGTCTACACAGACAACTGAACATTAAAGATCTGTCAAGACACAGTACAGGGCTATTAAACACATCAAACAAACAATAAATTTCATCCATTAAAACAATCATCTTTCGTTAAATATGAGTAATTCACAAAAAATTTAAAAAAAAAAAAAAAAAAACTTCACATGTTCTCCTTATCTTTCACAACAAATCTGGATCTTGTGGACTCTTGAGCACAGTTTCTTTTCAAGTCAATGTCTTTCAGCTGCTTACGCTGCACAATTTGAAGGGGAGAGTTCATGTCTACATTTCTATTTGCCAGGGGAGACCGTGTGGAATCCTTAAGGGCTGTATGTTTCTTGTTGGGGAAGAGTTCCTTAGGTGCCTGACTCGCCTTCTGCTTCTTCTTCTTCACTTGTGGTTTGGCCGCTTCAACTGTATGGAAAAAATGTCAGGATAAAAATGGGTTGTCATGTGTCACCTACTGAAACATACGGAAAAGTGTGAAGGACAGACAGACTAACAAACAGACAATGGAAAAGTGATCCATACAGCAGATGACAAAATAATCTATGTTTAAGTTAAATTACCCTTTACAAATGTACAAATTTATGACTTTAAGGAATATCAATTTACTGAACTTTAAATGATTTATGAAACAAATTTTCTTTGCTGAACAGACTGTGTAGAGTCTGAGCTACAATATAAGCAGAGACCCTATTCACAAAACTCCTTCAAGAAACTGTCTGGCCTGGGTCTAGGACCTCATATCAGGAGTTTGTGACTAGTGAGTACCCTGACACCCCAACCTCAATACTGTTTTATATGGATTGAAAAACAATGTTTTATTTCAAGAAAAATCCTCACACAACAAACCTGGGACAGGGACAACTTCAGGTTCTCGGGGTACTAGTCTTGTCGACTCACTGATAGGGAAATCATCTATACTGAGGTTTTGTATGTCCGTCATCCCAAGCAGGGCACTAGAAGACACATTCCCCGTGTCCACATCCATGTCTGGCGAAATCTCGAGGTCGGTCTGGCTGAGGTCAAGCTTTGGCACCATGTTTGTCATATGTTCTGTTTCCTGTTCTGTTGGACATAACATAAAATACTTCATTTATACTTTTTAGGATACTTAACTTATTTGAAAGTAAAATGGTCACAAAGGCCTAATATAGTCACTCAAAAGAGTGTCCCTGCAACAGGTATAAGGTCAATTACATTCAAAAGAAATTAATTAAATTACAATTATATTTTTGTTAACGAAAATAATTGTAATTTAAATGCTTACTTTTTTTTTTTTTTACAAAACAAATATATAACATCATGATTTTTTTTACAAAGGTGTAAACATGTTATTATAACATGCTCGATCAATACTGAAATTGATTTATCTATTTTTATTGCATTTTAATTACTTTTCCAGATTGTAATCATTGGTACTTGTGAATACTTTTGAAAACATCATTTTTTTTTAAGATTCTAGTCAGTTAAGAGTGAAATTGTTTAAATACTGATTTCTAAAAAGCAATAACAAAATAAATCATTAATACAGGGAATTCTTCAGTTATTGATTAAATGAATCACACACACACAAGCAAATGTTTACTGATTACACAGCAAAGTGTAATCAATTACAGGTGATTACAATTATTGATTATGATTACCCATTCCTGCACTGCAACTAAAGACGCTGCATGGGTCACATCAGACCTTCTCCGCTTCTAACCAAATTTTTACCTCATTTTTACATCATTTCAAACATTGCTTAAAGCAGCTTTTTTCTGAAAATGTTCATTGAAATATCAGATCTGATTGTCAAATAAATAGCAGGCATATTGTTAATTGCAATTACCTGATGACTGTATTAGATTAACAACAAGGTCCGATAAGTCTGGAAGATGACAAGACATAATTTGGATCTATCTGACCTTGTTGCTAACCTAATACAACCTATAGTTTGGCATTGGTTATGTAAAACCTCAATAAAGACTTTAAAGTTACACCAGAAATGTCTGTTTTCATACAAACTATTTTTACCATTCCCAGGTCCCATAATGTGAGCTAGTGGTGTTCTTGCGATGCCTCGTGTTGGAGATCGAGGATCAAGAGGCTCATCCAAGTCTTGAACCATAACATCACCAATACTTGGAGTCCCCACAGCCAGTCCTTCCCTGGATCTGATATCTAAAGATCCCTCTGGCGTTTTCTCTACGATGATTGGAGTTCGTGTGATGAAGGTCGAGGGTGACCTAGGATCAACCGGCAGAACATGCCTTGTCTCTGGGTTTGGTGTACCTGGCTCCATCTCGTGACTGTTTGATGTACCCATGATGATTCTAAACTAAACAGCCTGAAATCAAAATGATTTAATTAACCCTTTCCCTCATACAGACTCATTTTGATGCACACAATTGGTATCACATAAAGCCTGATCTGCAGAAAACCACAGTTAAACCTTACCAAATTTAATTACAAAATACTCATTTCCAGACCACTGAGGAGCAGCAAACAGCATAGGTCTTTTCATGGTGTCCTCTATGAGGGAAAGGGTTAATGATACAATACTACAGATACGTCAATTTAGCTCAGAATATTTTGAAACTCTCAGTTTGTAACAAATCATTGACGTTTATCATCTATGATGGACCTTCGGCAAAGAAAATGTTCACAAAAAGTCGCCTGATCACTTATATTACCTACGGATTATCTGAAAATCTGTGATCGTATCAATGCGGAATTTCACGGCCACCGATTCGGCTATTTCTAACAAGTTCCGGAAACTGCCTAACTTACATCAATATAAATACAAGCCATCTAAAAACTGAAGTACATGCACCACTTCATCTGTGAATTCCGATGAAAAACAAATGTTATTCAACAAGAGAATACATAATTCATTTTCTCTAAAGATTTTTCTGTGCCTTAGGTGGTATGATTGTTTGACCAGTAGATGATTTACACACATGGGACACTTACCAGACACCTATTTGGTTATAATCGCTTATGATTACGCATGACTTATGAGGGCCGATCTGACTATGTGACAGAGCTCGATCAGTTCCCGATATCTTCGTGTAAATATTTGAAAATCCTCGTGAAGAGGTAGGAGAATTAATTTCCTACAGTCATTTAATATATCGGTGATTCTATCGACATCAATCGGGCTAATCATTTGACCTGCAGAGGCAATATTTTGCATACGTCAAAAGAAAGATTGAATTTTCATATTGTCAGCTTCATTTCTGTATTTATAGCATTGATTTTGGGTAGTATTGCAACTTTAAATAATCATTATTTTAACAGTTATGATTTCTCTCTTTTTTTGTGATTTATCCATAATTCTACTGAAATGTGCATTTCTATGATCTACCCAGTAATAAGGAAAAGAGGAGGCCCTTTGCCATATAGACAAATTTAACAGAAAATGTCACATTGAAATTTTCAAAGAAGTTACCATAAATAATTTATGTCACACAAACTAAGATTTGTGAAAAATAAAAAAAAATGACAATGTCTCATTCAAAAAGATTCTTTCCAGTCACCTGCATGCTGATCATTACACGAAAGCCTTGTCCTGGGGTTTTGGACAAGTGCTGCAACTGGGTATAACTATAAAATAGCAAAATTTATATGCGGCCTTTTAAAAACATATCATACACACTGCAAAATTGTTTGTTTGTTTTATGGGTTTACCAGCCCAATAACAGCATTTCTGTCATTTAGAGACTACTTGAGACAGATATAGTACTGCCACACTGCACTATCATGCTGTAAACATGTGGCATGATACCACACCCAGTCACATTATCCTGAAGTCAGGCCAACCAGTCCTGGAACTACCCTTATGTAATAATATGGACACTGTGTGATGATAGTGTTTCTTGTCCTCGTTTGGATCATCTTAAAATTTAGAACTCCATTCTGTGTTGTTAGAAAGAACACAGAATTCTGTTGAAAGAGTTGTTTATACTGTAGATTTTGAGCAGTGTTCCCACAAAGATTTGAAAGTGGGGGTAAAATTTGTGCTTTTCTTGAACTTTTGTACCCTCTCTGTAAGAGATTTGTAGCAAAGCTCTTAAAACTGGGGGTACTGAAGGCCAATATAGGGGTAAAATACCCCTATATGGGAGTATCTAGGATTTATTTTTAGTTTTTCTGTCCATCATACTTCAATGATTAAAATTACTTGTGAGAGACTTATTTTGAATTGAAACCAAGAACACAAAATGTCATTTTGGAAATAAAATATTTGACTTTTGTTGGTTTTGGACCAATCTTTTTTCTACTTATCATTTACTTTTGACAATTCATTGCATTTGGAAGATATATTTTAACGCTCAATAAAAACATATGTTAGGCTATAATATATAATATAAACAGTGGGCTATATTGACATTCTGTGTCAAGTACCTGTGCGTTGATGCATTCAGAAATACTTATAGATTTGAAACAAAGGTAAGCAATTGGTTTGTTTCTGATCCTGTCAACAAGTCTTTACATTGGCGAGAGCTGGATACTCCAGAATAACTAGATAACAGGATACTTAGCCTTAACTAATAACTTACATTAATTTCCTTGTGTCAAATATCCCTAATATGCAGATTATGTGTGCAAGACCCAGTAATTTCTTTACCCATGCATCCTGCATTCCAGATGCAATGTTTTCGCTATTGATGCAATGTTTTGGCATCAGCCCATCCACTGGATGCATAAAATATATCGTCGGAGGCCCTAACTGTGTCCCTGTCCTAACTCCGCCACCTTCCTTTTTTTCATCGTAGTCTCACTAGATTTTATCACACGCGCAAGCGACTGTGAGAATTTTTTTTACTATGTTTCTGTAAATAAACTCAGATGATTTTTGTATGAAATTTTGATTTAAACTGATATATATATTGCAATTTTTATCTCGCACCACTCTTTTTATGTGTTTTTTCTTAATACAAAATGATTTCCACGCAGAATGGCCCCTTTACACTCAAATTTTTAAAATAAAAGTATCTCGGAATTTCCATCTGCTGTGTTTACATATTTATAAATGGAGTCATATGTGTACAATTCGCAACTGCTATGATGTCACCCAGGGGGCGGAGTGAGGACCACACAAAATGATGGCATAATTAATATTTGACTCGTAATGTATAAAATGTTATTTTCGAGTGAAAAAGTATGTATAAAAGAAAATTTTTGGGGGTATCAATGTGAATTTGATAGAATTAATTGGTACATGAATAGTTTTTATTGATGTATTTTATTTATGTTGCATTTCTCCTAATTAAATCTTAGATACAAAAAAGCTATAGAAAATAAAGTAGGATGTAGGGTGGTTTCCGGCAGTATCGCGGGTTCTCTGGTATCGCGGTATTGTCATTTTGTTAGGAAAGACTTTGCCGATTGCCACATAGTGACACCATTTTGTAAACAGGAAGCTACAATTTTTATTGAAATAAACAAAAAGTAATATGTCTCCGTAAATGGTAAGAATAAATGTAAATTTCTTGCAGTATTACGACTTTAGACCATTATGCTTATGCGTATCACCCAATGTCCGCTAAAACCGTTTTATAGCATAAATAATGAATTGAACGACCCGACAAATGCTAGATCTTCGTCTGCTGTATTGTTTTATGAATGATGATTGTTTGATCATGTAGCGACATCTGTAGGTGGAGCCAATGGTCTTTTTTCAAGAAATATTGCGATACCAGAGAATCATGGGATTCTTTATGTAGGACAAACATGGCAAACAATAACATGTTTTAAAACGTTATTAGAAAGGCTGAAAAAAATAAATTGTTTTCACATTTTGGTACAAAGGTGGAATAACAGTGACATACAGAAATAAATTTCAGATAAGACTTCACTGATATTTTATTCCAGTTTATGTCGTTAGTACCGCGATATGAGAGAACACCATCCTATACTTAAGCAATCCATTTTTTAGTCTAATACGGCCCGTCTAATAAGCCAGGACTCCTGCATCGAAAAAAAAAAACGAAACAAAAAAACCTGAAAACATGAAACTGAATTTCTGAAATGAAAATAATATTATATGTGCGATAAGTAACCAATAAGTAACCAGTGAAAAAAAAAATACTGGTTTGATTTAACTGATCGTTTTCAAGTGAAATCCACGAGGACAAAAATTAGTTGACTCAAAAGTGGTGGAGGCTTAAGTTATAGCATAATTTTGCTTGTTGATGTTAATTGCGAAATAAGGAATATTAAATTACTTGTTAGATTAGCATATTTTAGTTTGAATTTCACATATATTGAGGAAATTTCACTTACACTTTAAATAAAAATCTGTGTTTATTTTGATAATTTGAAGTTCGCGGGCCATCCAATCAGAATTCAGTTGTCTAATTTCATGTCGAATAAATTTGAGTTCATTTAAAACGGAAATGTCATCTGTGTTTAAAAACTAAAAGAGGTTGGAAATTATAACTGAAGGATTTATTAAGTTTTAATATCTAATGGTTGATAAAACAAGTATCAAAATTGGATTTCAAATTTGAAAAATTATAAGATGATGACCCTACTGCCGGGATTATTTAAACGAGTGTAACTTACGTCGCACCGGAAATTATAAACTTCCGGTGGGAGTAGGATTGACAGAAAAGAGAAGAATGCCAATTATTTTGCCCCTGGGAGATACGTTTTTATATATTCTTACTAATTCATTGTAAATAAGAAAACATTCTTTTGAAATCTGCACCAAGGTTTTTGTTTCCTTCTTCAAGTGAGTACCAATTACACGGATCTTCTCAAGCCCCCCATGTAGCTTGACATTTGACAAACCTTAAATTAACACACCTTCACATTTTTTTTTTTTTACTTCAGTCATTTTGATAAAAAGTGATCAATCAGATTTTAGAATCACAAATGGAAATTTGCATGATTATTACAAGTCTGGTTATAAGTTAATGGCCTAATTTTTTATTCAACTATATAAATTTTTTAATGTCGTTTGTGCTGTATAACTGTTTAAGTTTTTGTTTTTTGTTTACTGCTTAAATACATTTAAATTTCACCGCCAGTATCTTTGCATTTTCTTATTTGTTGTCAAGTGATACATATGTATGCAAATGCTCAAAGACTTGGAGCAAAATTAACCAATCATTTGGCAACCACCGCAGTATTAAACAGGTGGAGATACAAACTAGTCCATATGTTCTGAAACAAATACGTTGTAGATCCCAATACTGGGTTTTACACAACGGAAGAAGAGCTCCGCACTTTTGGCGGTGGCTCTTTAAGGCATTTTTGAATGCCTCAACAGAGCCAGCATGCACTATATTATCAGGGAGATGATTCCAGTGAATCACAGTGTCCACAAAGAATGAATTTTCATATTGTTTAGAGTTTGATGATGGTGTTTCCAGACCCTTTGAATTTTTGCAAATGCGTTTTTCTAATATATTTGATGTTTCGCAGCCATTAAATTTTTTTGTTTTTATTGTCCTTTTGGGTCTGGTGAATTTCACAAAATCTGATGATGGCAGTGCTGGAACTAACCCCTCAACCACCTTGTACATTAATATTAATCTGAGGCTTAGGCGTCTGTCTTGTAAGTTTCTAGTTCAAGTTCTTGTTTCATTTTTGATACCTTGTTGATATGTGTATTCCATTTTAAGTCATTTGAGATTTGTAGTCCAAGATAGGGATTATTTTGTACTTCCTGCATTATATGGTTATTCATTTGATAAAATCTATTGTTTTTTTTTGTTGATTGACATGATATAGCATTTTTTTGCGTTGAATTTCATGCCCCAGTTTGTTGCCCATGTTTCTAGGCTATTTAGGTCCTGTTGTAATTAGAGGTGATCTTGTTCTGATTTTATCGTTCTATATAGTAGGCAATCATCTGCAAATAGTCTGACAGAGGATTTTACACATTCTGGCAGGTCATTTATGTGGCACAAGAATAGGATTGGCCCTAGTACTGTGCCTTGGGGTACTCCTGAGTCTACTGTTGTTTCGCTTGATTTTTCGCCTTCTACTATTGTTTTCATTGTTCTATTTGTTAGGAAATTTGTTAACCAAGTGTGAAAACTTCCCTTAATTCCGTAGCTGTCAAGTTTGTGTAGGAGTTTATCATGTGGTACTGTATCGAAAGCTTTTGAAAAGTCTAATATGGCAATATCTATTTGTTGACCTTTGTCGTGATCTAGTAGGAAGTCATTTAAAGTTGTGATCAGTTGTGTTTCGCAGGAGTACCCAGACCTAAATCAGGTATCATAATTATTGTACCATCTGTTAGTAGTTTTACAAGTGAAATTAATAGTTTCCTCTAAAATAAGACAAATTGTTCAGTTGTAAGTTTAATTTACAATGTAATTGTAAAGCCTTATTTGTGTCTCTAGCAGTTAAAATAATCTTACAAGGTACATGAATTCACAATTAAATTCACTCTTATTAATATTTCGGCAAAATTTTGCATATCTCATGAAAAAAAAAAAATGATTTTTTTGCAAGATCTACATTATAGATGTTTGAATTGTCGCCATATTGTTATATAATATTGAATAAGAGTGAATTTAATTGTTTATTGTATTATTTCCCTCTGGAAAATCAACATATTTACATGAATTCACACCTGAACAGGCCATTGAGTCTGACTTTTGATCATTTTTGAGCTACAGTTTATGTGATGTTGCACAGCAAAAAAAAAAAAAAGTCACTTATTATGATTGAAGAAAGAATTATTTATATGATTTTATGCAGACATTCCAAAAAATTTTTAGGGATCACAGATTCATTTGATCATGTAATTAACAAGATTCTCAGGACCAAAGTTAACTTTGCAGGACTGAACCCAAACTTCATTATAGTTTATTCTTAATTTATTTTATTAAGTTATTCACACATTCTTACCATACCTTTATAAATTCCTGATTTAATTAAAATTTAGATTAGGTCAGTCATACATGTATGTGTATATAGTAAAAATTGCTGCTAGAAACTCTACTGAACATTGAACAGACTAATGAAATATTTACAGGACTGAATTAGAAATCATCAGTCAGGTCAGGGCACTTTTCGGAATGTCTGTTTATGTCATAGTCTTATACTTGAGGGCTTTGAAATTCTGCGAGGGGCGAGTGAAGCACTAGAACAATTCTTTGTATTTTCCATGATTTTACTTACTCAAATTATGAAAGGGAAAGGGATAATATTAGGAATTTCACACCTCAGTTAAGTACAGCTGTACCTGAGCATATCAATAACTGAAGAAGACTATTGAGGAAGGATTGCTTAAAATAATGTAGTAATACTAATAACTATTTTTTCGATACAGTATTTATATGAACTGTATGTAGCTTATAAATGATATGATGGTATACACTTATTAATAGTAGATCTATAAATTTTCAAAAAAAAAAAAAAAAAATTAAATTTTTTTTAAAAAATAAGACAATTATTTTTATATAAATATAAGATGTAGTTATTAAAGTGACATTGAGAAAGATATTAAGATGGGAAATAATAAAGCTTAAACAAATAACAAGCCAAATACCCTCTGTAAGCAAAATCTTTTAACACATACAAAATCATGGGTTGTTTAGATTTTTAATATCGGGGCATGGAATTCCCAATATATTTGAAAGGACTACAGATTTTTTGAGTATATCCTCATCAAATGTGCATTAGAGGACAGAAACTTTTCAATGAATCCTCAAAAAGGACTCCAGTTTTCAGGACCCTAGAGAGAACCCCGAGGAGTTTTTAACAACTTTTACAAGTTCCAATTGATAGAAGTGATACAAGTTTGAATTTTTTTTTTCAGACATTGAGATGAGATAGATGTAGATGTGTGCACCTTGATAATGGAGGAGCCAGAAAGCCAGGAATGGCTGTATGAACTACTCACTGAAGTGCAGTTGGAACAGTTTTTCTCTAAACTGCGGGATGATCTCCAGGTCACAAGGTATGAGCTGTTGTGTGTTTATTATGGCAGGTTATTTATATTGTTATGCGTGCACAGTATCCCTACTAGGGTTCTCTTTTCACCCTAGACATTATTCCTTGATTTTTATTCTTGAGAAAGTTACACTCGATTTTTCTTAACTTTACCTTCTTATCTTAGATTTAATAATATAAAAATAACAAGAGAGGACTCAAAAACTTTTTAGGAGACCATTTTGTTGATGCCTCAAAAAATACCTTGTAGAAACTTACTGAGAACATCTCTTAGACAGTAACTGCCAAGTTTCATTGGCAGATGGAAAATCAATATTCTTGGCAAATGAAAAAGAGTATTCGCTCAGGGCCTTCTTAGTTTTCTGAATGAAGCTGGCTCAGTGTTACTGAGGATGGTCAAGCCAGGTAAACAAACACAAAAGAAAAATGTAATGGCTGTAATTTTGTTCCAGATTGTCCCATTTTGACTATGTCAAGGTTGAGGACCTGGAGAAAATTGGAATGGGAAAGCCTGCAATACGACGCTTACTTGACGCCATCAAGCGCAAAAAGACGAGCTTAAGGAAAAAAGGAATATTAGAAAAGGTAGTGCAGCTTATGTAGTGGAGTGTGTAAAGATATCTGCATATAGTAACCTAAACAGATTTATATCAATTAAATTTACTAGGATACAAGTAACCCTTATCAGAGAGATATTTTTGTAAGTAGTATGGCAATTCAATCAGTACAGAACTTGCCCCATAATGATAAGCAAGGGATCCCGGGTTTAAACCTCTTTCTGGCTGCACATTTTTCTCACCTGGTTACAGAATATTTAATTAGAAGTATTCTTAACACATCATAGAGTATTTAAATTTTTCAACTTGTGAAAATAATGTAAAATTATATGAGAATTACTGATTTCAATTTCTAAGAAATTATGCTGCAGTGCTGAGACATTGAGATGATCAAGGCAGTACCTACTCACATATTTGCACTTTCTGCTGGATATCACATAACTAATTGATATTTAAATTTTTCTTGCATGATAGTATCTTTGCAGCTTATTTTGTGTTGACAGGTTCAATTCCAGTATTTTCCCAACATTCCATTCTTTAAAAACTTGAGAAATGCATATCTGATTTACTCTCATTTCATATTTTAATAATTCGATATAATTTTATCCTTTGCACTTGGTGCTCAGCACATATGAGTAGTTCTAGGACTGGTCGGGCCAGAGTCCGGATAATGTGATTGGGTGTTGTATCATGCTACATGTCTATGGTATCAGTGGTAAGATATATCTTTGTAGATTTAGTTTCCAATTGACTGAAATGGGTACTGTAAATGGGACATTAAACCCATTCAAACAAAAAACAGACACATTTTCTGAAGATAAAACCACTTGAAGGAAAACACTTTCAAGCAACTTGCAGCTTTCTCAAATATAAAGGAATGGTGAAAGGTCATATGCTTGTCAGTCTGGGGGTTTTATGGTTGATTAGTTCGCCACAAAACATCCTGTAACACAAAGTCTGTCTAAATGGCAAAAAATCGAAATTCATGAAACTTCTGATTTAGAAAATGCCCCTTTGCTTATGTTTCCAGATCTTGCCTAAAGTACCTGAGAAAACCAGTACAAAGAAATCTGGAGGAGCAAACTCACCGCGTCTCTCTATGCCAATTGAACAAGCTCTGACATGCCTGATATCGGAGACCTCCTTGTTGATGTATGGTAAACTAGGCAATGGAAGTTTTGGTGTAGTTCGTAAAGGGGACTGGACAACGCCATCTGGTTCAAAGGTATTGTATTATAAACCTGCTTGTTTGTCTGTGCATCGCAGGACAATGGGACTGTTGCATACCTATATCCAGTGCTAGGAATCAAGCTAGGCACCTCAAGTGCTGTTACATCAAATCACAACACTGACACATCCTCACCTGCTCTCACATTGACACTTTACATTTTGCTATGTAATTGGTTTATAATGCCTTCACACTTGGAATATCATGATTTATCATGATAATACCAATTATCAGACAATTGCAGATAAATGTGTCAAGGATTATAAGCCCTTTGTCTGTGTCAAAGTGGCATGCGGGGGAATCAATCACCTACAGTTATAGTTCAAGTTTATTGAGTGGGGTACACATTACCTGTGGTGATAGCTCTAGTTTAAATTCACTAAAAAGATCCTATATTTGGATATCCCAGAATAGTTTAGATCTGAGGTTATTCCAGCCATAAAAGCACCTTTTTGTGTCACCTGCAGTAAGCAGAAGTAACACATATGGATCATTTTTCTGTCATCAGTCAGTCTGTCCTTCAAACTTTTTCCGTCACACATGTGTTCTAAAGAATACTTTTGTTAGTTTTTAGCAGTGAAAATTTAACTCCAGCTTTTCCTTTCACAGCTTTGCTCTCTGCTGAAACACTATCGCCAATGAGAGCATTTGCTCTTTTGTGTAAATTAAAGCCCACCATTGGCTACCTATTATCCAAGTGCACCTCTTGGTTTGTCAGTTTGCAAACATGGGTTAACACTGAAAAGGTCCGTAGAGAGTTAAGTATAGATTAAAACTTTGAAAACTTTTTCAATACATGTACTTACACTAACACAACATTAACCTTAAATCAACTAAATTGGCCTCTTTGTTTGTCCAACAGAAGCTGGTGGCAGTCAAGATACTGCGTAACGATGCTCTAGCATTGCCGGGAGCGTTCGAGGACTTTGTGAAAGAGGTCAACGTCATGCACCACCTGGATCACCCCAACCTGATCCGGTTGTTCGGCATTGTTCTCTCCACACCTCTCATGATGGTAAAATTTGCTTTTAAATCAAATGTAATTTATACCAGTGTAACACAGAATAATTCCAAGACCTTATCTTATTTATGTAAAATGTGTCTTCTTATTCCAGTATTGTATATAACGGTTGTCATTTTTATATAAAGTGAAGTCTATCTTGAGTGGCATGTGCAAAACGCACCAGCAGATATTTCTAGGTAAATCTGATACAATTTTTAACAATTAAGTATTTCCATCCATGTGTATTTCATCCAGAATTTTATGTTACATGTGATATTTTCTACATACAATATATTCCCTTATTTACATTAAATAATCTTCAAGTCAGTTAATCATACCACAGTGCTAGGGCTGAAATGAGTTCATTATTTTTACCCAGGTACCTGTCATACTATCACCTGTGGGTACCCGTGCCAATGTAGTCATATCATAAAAAAAACCAATTGATTGGTACTTATCACCTGTAACAACTAACAGTTTAAGTAATAAAGTTTATCGACTTTGTGCTCCCAAAATATGTGTATTTTCAATGCGTGCTATGATAATTTCCTGTCAGTATAGAATTATGTTGAAGAAAATCATTATTGACATGTGTGCATGTTATAAAGAAAAGAAGTTTGGAGGTATCATAATAGAAAATGCGGGCATTAGGAAACAGGTAATAATTTTATACCCGGGTACCGGCAACTGACTACCTGACCAGTGGGTACCCAGGTGCTTGTTTCAGCCCTACACAGTGCCATGCTGGTTTAAATTGTATATACTGAGGCTTGGAACAGTTTTCAGTGATTTGAATGTCTCTTTTCATGGTGTCATTCTTTGTCTAATACATTTATTTCCCCTCAACAGGTGACAGAGTTAGCCCCCCTTGGAGCCCTCCTGGATTACCTGCGTAAAGAACAAGAGCACCTGCTGGTGTCGCGACTCTGTGACTACTGCGTGCAGGTCGCCAATGGGATGTCCTATCTCGAGTCCAAGAGGTTTATACACAGAGACCTGGCATGTCGCAATGTTCTCCTTATGTCTTCAGAGAAGGTAAGATATCTTATTGTGGTTTAGTTTACATTCATGAAACAGGTTGCTTTGATGGTAGTTGGGCTATATATGAGTATGTAAATATATTTTGTCAGTCACATCCATTCATATTTTGTATATATATGCTGTGATAATGACTTTTTGTGTCACCTGCAGTAAGTAGAGGTTACACATAGGAATCACTTTTCTTCGTCTATCCGTCTGTCTGTCCATCTGTCTGTGTCACACTTTTTTCATCACGCTTCAGCAGGTGACACATGTGTTCCAAAAAAAAACCTTGTCATTAATATGAATCCTTTACCTGAATATGTAATATATGACATGATGAATACTAATTTACTGAAATTAAGGTGGAATAAGAAACAATGGATTTTTCTTTACCATTCAGACTTTGTAAAATCTCAGCTACAATATTGTATGAGCAAACAGAGGAGACCCTGATCAGACAAATTCTGAAAGGAACAGTCTGCTCAAGGTCTGCTGTGTTTGCTAAGGCAGATCTATATAAGATAAAGGATTACAGTGTTGATGTATTATTATGTCTTACATTATTATATGAGCAATGTAACTCAGTTCATGCCATGGAGCCGCAAGACATTAATAGGTTGCTACTGACTTATAATTACTACTTGGTTCAGTACAACACAGTAACTAAGTTAGGAGTTAAAATGGATCATCTCAGTGTTAATTAAGATTCTTTTTGTACATACTTGTATATTCATTGACTTGTGTCTTCATTTAATGAAATGTTTTATATAGGACTTTACCATTTATGAAGTCAACACAATTCTAAAAAATCATGAAAAATTGTGATTTTCACTGTCAGTCTGTGCATTGTTTTATCTGTGTGATACTGCAGTATGGCAGGACTTTATCTGTCTCAAGTAGACATATTCTCCAAATGACTGAAATAATACCTGTGGGTTGTAAATAAAGAAGACAGAAATGAAATAAATGTTCTGTTTTTTAGTTGAAGATTGGAGATTTTGGTTTAATGCGAGCACTGCCAAATCAGGAAGACCATTATGTGATGCAGGAACACAAGAAAGTGCCTTTTGCTTGGTAAGTCATGACTTCTGTAGCTGATTGATTCAAAGGAGAGTCTCCTTTGAAATCCAAGAGCTTAGTCGTTAGAACACCATAAAATAGAAGGATTGGAAGACAAAGTAAACACCTTATTTACCCTGGATTGTTTCTAAAGATAAATGATTGGGTAAGATCTTATAGCCTCTGTGGTGTCTGGTTTTGGTCATCGTCATGCATTTTGTTATTATCATGTCTCCATTATTTTGGGCCTCTGTGGCCAAGAGGGTAAAGTCACTGACTTTAACACTAACTCAGCCCTTCACCACATGGGTTTGAGTCCCAGCAGGGTCATTCATGTTAGGAAGCCGTTAGTCGGTGGTTGTAACTTCTACCCAGATGCCTCAGTATATTTGGGGTTTTCCTCCACCTGTTATTAGCTGGACATCACTATATGACTGAATTACTGTTGCTATGATGGTATGAGTCATTATTGTGTCATCATTACTTTGTTTCCAGGTGTGCCCCAGAGAGCCTGAAGTCTCGACAGTTCTCCCACGCCAGTGACGCATGGATGTTTGGTGTCACGCTGTGGGAAATGTTCACATTTGGGCAGGAGCCATGGCTGGGCTACAATGGATCACAGGTGCCATTTCTTCTTACTTCATAAATACTGCAGTGTTTGTAAGCTATGATGGGCTCTTAGAAGTTATGAAGACAGAATTCAATAACAATGTTCACAAGTAATCACAAGTCAGTTTGAATTCATCTGTAAACACAGAAATTTCCATTGTGGAGGGAATTTTCAGATACTCAGTTTGTATAATCTGTTTAATAGCTCTAAGCATGACACAGCTCTTCTATTTATCTAATGGTCAGGTATTTTTAACGCTTTTATTGAGGCCATTGTGTTTTCCGCAGATCCTACACAAGATTGACATGGAGGGAGAGCGACTGAGCAAGCCAGAGCTGTGTCCCACAGACATCTATCAGCTGATGTGTCAGTGCTGGTCTCACAAACCCAGCGACAGGCCTTCCTTCCTGGCCCTCAAGGACTTCCTGTGTGAGGTAGGTTAGACCCTGTATGGCTGATGGGGAGTGGCTGGGATGTGGATAGCAATGAGTATGATTTTTACCACTTGAATGATAACAAATCAGTCTAAATTGCTTCTACACTAAAGTACTGATGAAATCTCATATTATGACATAATGCTGTTGACGGCACATTCACCCTGGCCTTATATTCTTGAAAATAAAACATACATTAAACTACCATTTTTAAGCTCAATCTCAAAAAGTGACCTCTAAATCAATGTAACTTGAGTATGACATTTGAGTTGGAAACTGAGATCTTACTAAATTTTAAGAACATGGGGCCAGGTGGTGTCTTGATGCTCTGTTTGTTCCTGACATTGGAATAACAGAACCCAGGGTTGGAATTTGTGTAACACACCATAAAGGTGTATTGGAGGTTGCTGCCGGGGATTTAATGTATACTAAGAAATGTTGATTTACCATTTGCCATTTTCCAATTTGTGTCACAGAATTTAAGCATGAGAATCTTTCACAGAATTGCACAGTTATTTTATAATTAACAAAATAGTCACAAGTATCACCCATAGCAAACAAGACAGGGCTTTGCACTGCAGTTTTATTTTATTTTGGATTAAAATATCACTTTTATCCCAGATACTTATTTTACACAGTTGAGAAAATGTATGATGCATATATTCTTTGAAAATCATAAGTTAATATTTTTAATAGAATGTGTTGGTTTCATATTATTTAACTGTTATATTTTCACATGATGATATTAATAATAGAATCTTGATTCAAAAGATTGTGAAAAATAATTGTATAAAGCAATTTAATATTTAAAAATTGATTTAAAATATTAGACATATTGTAGAATAATGCAAATGGTACATGTTATGAAAATATATGCTGTTAGAACAGTTAAATGCATTGGAAATGTTGATCAAAGTACAGGGTTCATTCTAGAAATGAAATCAGCGGGGTCAAAGGGCCCACTGTTGGCAAAAAAGTGGGGACATTCCCAAAAACACAGGGGTCAATACAAAACATATCTTAACAAACAAAAAGTGACTTATATTATCTCTCTTTTTGTTCCATGCCTCTTAAATGCCATTCATTATTGCTAGTGTCTTTGAAACATCCATTAACTATGAAGAAAACTAAAACTTTAGAACTTTTTTAAATATTTGAACTTTTAAAGTCTGTTGAACAACATCATGTTTTGGTTATGGCAAACAATCACTATCATTAGCCATTAAAAGCCTTCTGTGCTTCTTCTCTTTCCAATATTTAGGGCACTTTTGAAGTCAAATTTATATACGGCTGCAGAAAATTCGGGTTTCAATTACTGTTTCATTTATTCAGCTTTCAGTTCACCCACATGATTTCTACTTTCTGCATACCTGGTTAGCGTACTTGAACGAAAGTGCATTAATCCTTCTTAGGGAATTTTGTTTATATATTCAGATTTTATTTTGCATATGTACGTCACAATACAGTATACTTTTATCGTTATCGTATTTGAACCAAGGAAACTTTTCAAGCCAAATGTTGCTTACTTTCTTGTGACGAACTAACAGTAACTGTATCTGACGTACCGTTCAATTATCGGCTGGGGGGCCTCTTTTATCATTATTTTCCACTGATTTATTATCATTTTCATCATAACTTGTCTTTTGTTGCTTCGACCAAAGTCGAAAAACGTCTTTCACTTTCGTTTTTCAGCCATCTTTGCAAATTACGAATTGGAAAGGAAACGCCGATTTTGATTGGTTGTAATTATGCTAACATGATGAAAATATCGCTATCACAGCCAATCAGAGATGCTTTAATAAAAGCGGTTATAGTTTTGATAGTGCACTTGATTATGCGATATGGTATGATCAGAATAATGTTCCGGTCGTCGAAGCTTTTTTTCTCGGCAGACAGTGCGCCCGATCGGCGCATTACCAGTATTTTCTTTGCGCCAAACAATGTTTCTATGCGCCAACTACTCAAAGGCGCGTTCTAGAATGAACCCTGAAAGTATGTCATTTAGTATTTTGGATGGATGTCAAAATACTCTCATTGTGTACATTCTTCATTGGCGAGTATTTCAGAAGATTGTCCTTATTTGGAAATAATTTAAATTTGAAAAACCGTCAATGAATCACAAAGTGTTTATCTGCTACGTCATCAATTTATACACTCGTGATTTGTTAACGGAGGTATACGGAAGGTCTACGGAAAACATACGTATGTTCAAATTGCATCTCTTAACAAATCTGTAGCACACACTTTGGTTTTCTGTCCGAAGAATAAACACTGCTTTTGGAAAAATAATTGGCCTTTAACTTGTTGTTGAGTGCTCTAGCCCAGATTTTCTTCTCACTTTAGTTATTTTTATAATTTTGTGATACTAATCACCCTATTTTGCTTGTCTGTTTTATTTACAAACTAACAGACGGAGGGAAAGAGAAAGGTATTAATAATCAATTCTAAGCAGTGATATCATAGACCAAATACACGCATGTCAAACCAAACCATGCCCTTAAAGCCTGCATGTATCTGCAGAGAAAAATATCAGAAAGACACCATAATTCATATTAAAAATGCTTTCACTTTATTATACCCCAGCAAATGAAAGTTTGTGGGGGTATACTGGAATCACTCTGTAGGTTTGGTTGGTTGGTCCATCGTAGATGGGTCCCCAAAAAGGAATTTCTTTGATAATTTTTAGCTCACCTGAGCATAGCTCAGGGTGAGCTTTTGGGATACTTGATTGTCCGTCGGCCGTCGTCCGTCGTCCGTCGTCAGTCGTCCGTCGTCCGTCAACAATTTTGATGTTTACACACTAGAGGCCACAATTTTAATCCAATCTTCCTCAAACTTGGTCAGAATGTTTGTCTTGATGATATCTTGAACCCTTTCGAAAATGGGTCAGGTTGGATCAAAAAGTAGGTCAGTAGGTCAAATCTTAGAAAAATCTTGTTTACACACTAGAGGCCACTATTTTGATCCAATCTTCCTCAAACTTGGTCAGAATGTTTGTCTTGATGATATCTTGAACCCTTTCGAAAATGGGTCAGGTTGGATCAAAAAGTAGGTCAGTAGGTCAAATCTTAGAAAAATCTTGTTTAGACACTAGAGGCTACAATTTTAATCCAATATTCCTCAAACGTGGTCAGAATATTTGTCTTGATGATATCTTGAGCCCTTTCGGAAATGGGCAGGGCCGGACCGAAAAGTAGGTCAATAGGTCAAATCTTAGAAAAATCTTGTTTACACACTAAAGGCCACATTTTGATGCAATTTCCTCAAACTTGGTCAGATTTTCGATGATATCTCGAACCAGTTTGAAAATGGGTGGGGCTGGATAGAAATGTAGGTCAGTAGGTCAAATCTTAGAAAAATCTTGTTTATACTCTGAGGGCAACATTTTTGGTCCAATCATCCTCAAAATTTGGCAGAATGTTTGTCATGATGATATCTTTTGTGGATGGGGTCAGAAAATTCCTGCACATTGTTTCACCTCATCATCTTAATTCTGAAGCAATCTGTTTTGTACAGGCAATGAATGATACTTTTCTCAGGTGAGCGATCTAGGGCCATCTTGGCCCTCTTGTTGTCATAAGTGACATATCTTGATGGTAATTGGGGATATATACCTTGTGTGAAGATAAAGTTTTGATGTGCATATTTCTGGGTCAAGGTCACTTAAAAAGTAGAATTTTGCTACTACTTACTGTCATAATTGGTACTTGTATACTTTGTGTAGAGAGGATGTGTCTAGTGTGCTCTGTAGGTCTGATAAGTCATGGTCATTGATGCTAAAAATAGATTGTCCCCTAAAAGAATTTCTTAAATAACTATTGTTATTAATTACATATCTCAAGATTGGGACATGTATACTGGTAATAAAACATTACCACATCTATGTAGTGGTTATTTATACTATGTCAACTGTGAAATATGTTTTTCCAATTTAGAATTTGCTTTTGATTTATATCTTTGATAGTATAATGTCTCACTCATGCAAAAACAATCAATGTTATGTATGCTTTATTACATAGCCTATATTTCTTTAATTCCGCTTTTTTTTAAAATTTTGGTTATTTTAATTTAAAAATTAGAATTCATTCCTAAACCTTGCTTCATTCATTAAAACAAATTTGATACAAATTTGTATTTTGATTATACATATGCTATACATTTATTAATAAATTATTTTCAATAGTTATTCTATAAAATCTATAGAAGTTGAACTCATTGTTAAATAATATACAGTTAAACATGTTGTCAGGACTAACGACTGACCTATTTATATGACTGAACTACTGTCGAAGCGATGGTAAACTCAAATCGTAAGTTATTTTTACCCTTTACTTCATATAGACACATTTTGATTCAATGACAAATGGAGCTGACCCAAATAAGATAGCTCCTTCCAGGAACTATCCTACCAGGGTCTCCTCTGTTTGCTCATACAATATTGAAGCTAAGATACTAAGAAAAAGTCTCTTGTTCCTTATACCTGTTAATGTTCAGTCAATTAATATAAATCCATTCATAATTTTTATATGAATATTCATGAGGGAAAGAGTTAAGTAGCCAGTCTGAAGATCTAGCTTCAGGACTAGACATTTTACCATCATGTGACACCCATTTAGAGGCCACCTTGTCTAAGTGTCTGTCATTCCCTTGACTAGCTACTTATGACAGGTTTGACTAAACAGTAGAACCTGTAAAGAGAGACCACTCAAGGGAAACTGAAAACCAACCATTATCTGGAGATGCCTGTTATTCGGAGGTTAAATTATCTTTAAATCTAGTCCTGGGTATTCAGTATCTGGCCTTTGTCCACAGATTGTCTGTTATTCAGAGGAGACTGCTAATAAAGGTTTGGCTGAATATATATAGTTTGAGATATGTATGAGGCCAAACAAGTAATAGAAAAAGCTTAGAAATGAAGCACATACCTGTATAATCAATGGCCTCCCACAAAACATTTTAAATGCATTTGCACATTTGCTGCATGTCCTAGCACTAAAGCTGGTGAACTAAAGGGCAGTATTTCATCAGCCCCTTATTCTTTCATTCATTTTCATGGCTGTCCCGTTTTGCTTTGTATACTTTGTATTTATACAATGTTATCAAATAAAGGTACAGTATTTATAAATCAGTAAACTTCATATAGAGACCACCTCACTATTAAGACCACTATTTTCAGGTCCTTTTTAGCTCACCTGAGCACATGTGCTCAGGATGAGCTATTAGAATCGATGAATGTCGGTCGTCCGTCCGTCCGTCATCCTCAATTAGTTTGTTTGCACTCTAGCATCTTCAGTTCTTAAGCAATCATCTTCAAACTTTATGACAATATTTATTACCATAATTTCTCAGCAAAAAGTTTGATTATGGCTGATATCAGCCTATTAAGTCAGGAGTTATGCCCCTTTTAATATTAAAAAATGCCAGATTTTACTTTTTTTGCACTCTAGCATCTTCATTTCTTAAGCAATCATCTTCAAACTTTATGACAATTTTATTACCATAATATCTCGGCCAAGTTTCGATTATGGCTGATATTGGCCTATTAGGTCAGGAGTTATGCCCCTTTTAATATTATAAAATGCCAGATTTTGGTTTGTTTGCACTCTAGCATCTTCATTTCTTAAGCAATTATCTTTAAACTATATGACAATGTTTATAACCATATTCTTTCAGCCAAGTTCAATTATGGCTGATATTGGCCATTTAGGTCAGAGTTATTCCCTTTTTAATATTTAAATTTGTGTGTTTAAAGCCATAATTTCTCAGTCAAGTTTGACTTCAAATTTCAACCACAGGCACTGTTTAGTTTTTGGAATTATAAATAATATCATTGATTATGTATTCAATACAACTATGCTATAATTTAGTAACTTGTACAGGAAATGAAGGCAGTTTTTCTCAGGTGAGCGTCTTTAGGGCCATCTTGGCCCTTTTGTTTCATATTTCCTGTAAATTAAAACTCGATTATCAGACAATCTCATTATTAAGACCAGTTGGCAGTAGTCTGAAGGGTGGTCTTATTGAGATTTTACTGTAAATGATTACACAAAAACAGTGAACAAATCAAGGAAAAATTGAATTGTATTCATTAAAAATATCTTTATAATTTGAGGTGTGAGAGCAAAACTAGGCAGAGTGCGTATATTTATATAAGCACTTAGCCTAGTTTTGCTCTCACCACTTTATATTGACCTATATGTTGTATAATAATGAAGATAATTGCAAAGATTATGCATTTTGACTAACATATTTATAATCTTCAATGCAAGATAAAAAAAATAAAAAAAATGGGTTTTATTTGTGTTTCATGAATTCTGATGCTGATATTCCAGATTCGACCTATGGAAGTTAAAGCCAACCAGGCTTTCTCTGAAGAAGGGAAACTGTACATAGAGTCTGGAGACCACATCACTGTCATAGAGGGCAGGTATGGTGTTCAGTTATATTCAGACATTCTCAGATACCCGCAAAAAATGATGATTACGTTTCTCTACATCTGTTGACCATGGGATGCTTGGCTAGCTCATTTTTCACATTAAAGATATGATTGAAGTTTAAACTTTATTTGTTTTACACTGATTAAAAAACAAGTTTTCATAACTTATATAAATCAATGACGCTTGTGGTGGCGTATGTTGTCATTGTTGTTGTGGGAGGAAACAGGAGAACTTGGAGAAAACCTACATGTCTTGACAGGCAACCACTGTACCCTCTCACTTACATGACCAGGAATCAAACCTGGGATGCATTGTTGACAAGCAAAGTGCTTATCAGACCACTTCACTATCCAGGCACACAGGTAATGATTAGAAACATAGCAACCAATCAAAATGAGGCTGTAAGAGTCTTCAGTCTAAATGAATAGTCAGTAAATTAGATAAAAATCTGACAAAATCATCATTAAAATTCCAGTAATTTGCTTGTTTTAACCCTTTCCCTCATAGAGGAAACCATGAAAAGACCTATGCGAACAACATAAAACCAGATCAGCCTGCGAGTAACTCGCAGGCTGATCAGGTTTTATGCTGTTCGCTGCTCCTCAGTGGTCTGGAAATGAGGACTTAATAATTAAATTTGGTAAGGCTTAATTGTGGTTTTCTGCAGATCAGGCTTTATGTGGTACCTATTGAGTGCATCAAAATGAGTCTATATGAGGGAAAGGGTTAACATTGTATATGCCCACCAGAAAAAAAGAAATCCATGTGTGTCACTATTTGGAATGGTCACTGTAAGATTGACATTTCCATTGGTCCAAAAATCACCACTACATCATTGGGTAATAAATATGAGCACTGCTTTTCAAATGATTGATAATGAGTTAATCCATGAGTGATATATGGAGCAATAAAGAGTGATTTGGCAGGTAACAGAATGACTGGCTAGTGGGTTTCTGACAATGATATTTCAGATTGCTCTTATGCCCGTGTTAGGAGATTACCTCCCTTTAATTATAAAACGATGTTCCCTGCTGAAATAAAAGGCTGTTATTACTCAAAGAAGTAATAAGCCTGATGATGCAATAAGTGATCTCTATATAACATTTTAAAATGACATAATAAGATCACATGCCATGACAAAAAACTAAGAACCTACTTTTGATTGATTTAAATGATATGTAAGGACTCTTAAGATAATAAAGATGTGATACAAGAAAGGGAAACATTTTGAATTTTAAGATTTTTCTCTTATTGTGTCACTTCTGCTTGCAGCGTAAGTGATCACTTCATCATGGTCAGTCCGTTTGTCTGTCACACTTTTTCTGTCAAGGTTTTTCCAGCAGGTGACACATGTCTTCCAAGGAACAGTTCTAGTTGTTGTAATGGAATAACAGGCTTGTCTTTATATCTCAGGGCTGACTGTTACTGGTGGAAAGGGCAGAACAAGCGTACCCATAATGTTGGCATGTTTCCACGTCACCTGGTGGACACGCAGCGCCGCCTGGGGAGCGGAGACATCAGTAAGCCCCTGAAGAACAGTCTGATACATACGGGGCATGGCGACCCCGGGGGAAAGTCCTGGGGATGTCCAGAGACCATCGATGAGTAAGTTGCTGTTATACTTGTAAAATGACACTTGGGTATCCTGAATAGAAGAGAATTTATCAGTTTTAGAGAAGTTTTATGAGAATACCCCTTCTTATGTGCCTGATTCGATTATTTTTTATGATAGATACATAGAGTTTGAAATTTTAACACTGTAAAGGTGTTGGTTTTTAACAATAAAAAAAAACAGCTTTATTTCAACCAACAATACTTAGCGCTATGTAATACTGATATTTGTAGATAGAAACACATTCCCCCATTCCAGTTTACGAAATATACAAGTACTTGGCCTAGTTGGCCTAAATCATTTTCAAGATATGAAAAATTAAGTTATTTTTATTAGAGAAACAAGTACAATAAAATTTGTTATTAAGTATTAAAAGTGTTACTTTATAGCACCTGTATGGTTTGTGATTAAATAAAACGTCATTCAGGAAGAATGTAGATTTGATATAATCATGTCTTCATTGTGTGTCTAGGGTGTATCTGCGCAACCCCATGGAGCCCCCTGATCTCCATGGAAATGCTCCGCCCCCTGAGTCCCCAGAGACTCTGCACCTGACCACTGAGAAACTGAAGAGTAAGTGGAAATATAAGTTTGTATTTAATGCTATTGGGTGAATATAAATTCGATCTCAGGTAAGTACCAACATCAACAAAAAAAACAAAAAACATCTCTTCCTAAAATTTCATAAAATGTGATGAAATTATTAATTATTTCACTGGTCTAAGTGTCCTAGGGGTAAATGTGTCTGCCCCACAACTGGAAGGTTATTGGTTTGATCCCCCAGCTGAAACATCATCATCAAAGATGTAAAATTCTAAAGATGGTCAGAGGCCTATCTCCCTTGTGCTTGGCACAGGATATAAGGGTAGATCCGGGACTGGTTGATCCTGGCCCAGTGTCAGGATAATGTTGACCGGATTTGGTATTATGCTACATGGCAATGCAGTGATTTTTTTCCCTGGAATTGTGAATGGGTCTGGTACCCCTTCATTTGTGAAAAATTAGCTTTGTTTTTCTCAAAATTGTGAAAAAAATTCTGCTGAAATTGTGAAGAAAAAATGAAGGCTATTACAGAATACCTTGCAACTGTTCCTTAAAATGGTAGGGAATGGTTTATATTTTAAAGAAACTGAGATATTGTGGAAGAGAAGCACCTTTGAAATTAATTCAGTTGAGTTGGGAGGATTTAAACCATGCCTCTATCAAAAATACACTTTTGAATTGTGAATCAGTTTGGGTCCCTTCTATATTGTGAATGGGTATTTTTATGGGTACCAGTAATAGAAGGAAAAAAATCACTGCTATGGCATTTCATGTAGACAAAAGAATAAAATGATTGGGATGATGTAAGTGGGATGTGAAATCAGTGAAAAATCAGATGGTTTAGACAAACAAAAATCCTGTGAAAGTGTCGAGGTTAAGACGTTATGGTTTAATTTCAAATATGGTTCTTTGATAATAAGTTGCTTGTTGTGCTGGAGTTTACTGGAGTGTTGACAGTATTTCAGTAATGTAGCAATGTCCAGATAACTAAATGGAGGAGGACGACCCCAAGTGAGCAGAGGCACCTGGGTGGATCCACCGACCCTTCCAGCTGGAAGGCTTCCTCACATGAACAAACCATGTGACCTTGCCGGGAGTCAAACCCACAGCTATAAGTTGATGTGAAGAGTAGAAAGAAAAATAATAATAATAAAGGTTTAAATTTGGTCAAATTCAGTATTATAATTTAAATGCAGTATAAATAATACAAATAGGTAGGTAACGCAGACTAAAATTATATACACATTACCACGGGGACTTAGAAAGATTTTTTTTTCAATATGACATTAGGTATCAAGGTTTTCACATTATAGCAAAAATCTATTTGCCATTTATTGATTTCAAGTGGCATCTTTGAAGTATCAGTATGCCATTTTCTTTTTAAATGTGAGAATGGCACTGGGCATCCTCCTTTCCCAGGTGCTGTTACCACTTTTTAATCAAATTTAACTGCATGATTTTCAGGGTCCTTCGGCTATACCACAGGACGGCAGTTTCAGTATTCCAAATTCAAGAATGACCCTGCTGATGAAGAGGTCCGTTACCCTAAGCGACCATCCAAGCTGCCAAACACCAGTCATATGTCCCAGGATAAGAACTGGCAAGCCCAGCGGAGAGGGTCGGGCAAGGAAGTCAATGAAAAACCTTTAATTGACCTTAGTGATGATATGGATAGTGCGGTTAGTTCCCAGGGTTCCACCAAACCCTCCACACCCAGCGATATATCGTCCCTGTTTGACTCCTTGTTGTCAAGTAACTCATCCCAGTATGGCAATCTTGAGCTGGCTCAGCCGCTCATCCGGGAAGCGGGTCATGTGCCGGACCCTTTTGAAATCAACCCTGCTTATAGTAGGGCAGTTAAACCTCCTGAGGAGGTGAAACAGAAGCGCACGCCTCCATCGCGTCCAAAACCGATTGTATATCGAAGGACAACATCGTCAGAAAGTCAACATAGTAGTGAGAGTTCAAGTTTTTCTCCGCCTAAATTTTCTGGAGTGAAGTCGCTTCCAGCAGAGTACAAAAAACGTGAAAACACAAATTCTCCAGAAACCTCTAGTGTGCATTCCACCTACTCATCTACATCAAAAGTGGAACATTCTGATAAAAAGCATTCCTCCCCATCAGGGAACAGTGGACTCACCCCAGCCAAGATACAGTCAAATAAAGCCATGCTTGAAGAATTGTTCAGTGCAAAAGGAAAGGCAGTGCCCAGCAAAAATATTCTGAAGCCACAGAACAACCAGGTGGAACCACAGTTCCAACCAGCCCAGGAAAAAACAGTTGAAAAGGCATTTGACTGGCTAAATGATGCTTTAAATAACTTCACACTGAAGAAGGCAGGCAAGGCAGGATCTGATCCCACTCTGACTTCTTCCGATTGTGGTATCACTTACGATCAAGTACCGGATGAATCAGTCATGGTTGCCAATTCATCAGCAAGACCGAAGACTTATAATGCTGTGGTTCCAAAGGCCCGTTACCCTGTTCAGTACTGTGAAGTTCCTAAGGAATGTGATTCCAGCTATGGACACACTGTGGGAGGGGTACCAAAATATGATGAAGTACCAGCATTTGATGATCCCAATGATGTTAAGTTACCGATAGCAAAGGATATATATTCTCCACAGAGTACAACATCTACTTATTCTGATTGGGACTCTGATTTTGATATTGACGAGGAAGACGATGTTGTGACAGTTCAGGGAAATGTTGAACGCACTTCCCCTCCACCCCTCCCTCCGCGTGACTATGGTAATATGGGGGAAGAGGCCCATGGGGAAATCTGTGATAGGAATAGAGAAAAGAAAACGTCTCGGCCCTACATCTTTCCAATATTGCAAGATGGGCAACAGTTAAGTCATACACATTATTTTCTGATTCCTCCAAAAGGAGAAAAAGAATCGGATGAGCAAAGAACTAGTGATCGTAGCACTGCAGAAGTGCGACCGTTTTCCATAGATGGAACACAGGTTGAGTCTAGATCAGAATATCAGAACTTACAGGTGCTCCCACGGGAAATGTGTCAGAATCCAGCAAACAAAAATTCTCACTCAGCAGAAGAACTGTATCATAGCAACCATAGGTACACTGTGGGGACTCAGAAGGGGGCTAGCAATTCATGGACACTTAACAGTGTTGATGTGTCACAGTCATACCCTAACAACAGACGACAGTACAACCGGTCCCAATCCCATAATCCTGAAGGGAACCGGAACATGACGTCTGCTTCACAGCAGGAGAAGATCACAGTTGTGCAAGGAGCAGTGATGGGAATAACGGACGAGGAATGTCATGCTGCTCTGTGTCACTGTAACTGGAACACGGAAAAGTCAATCAAGCACCTGAAGACTGAGCAACTGTTCAGACTCGGACTTGCACCTCGCGACCACTGCTCCAGACTTTTAGAAGCATTACATTGGAATTTGGAGCTGGCCAGCTCAGTCATGCTGGACGAACTGAAGTCAGGGCCCAAAGTTTCCATGGAAAGTGCGGTGTGAGTGGATATTTTTTTTAGAGAATAGGCATTACCAATTCATAACTTCCATAGATGCGGCATTATGTGGGAAAAGTTACCATGGAAAATGCAGAATGTGGATAAATTTCCACTAAAAGTGCATGGTAAATTGAGAGTTTCTATGAGAAGTGCATTGGAAGTGGAAAGTTTCCATGGAAAAGGCATTGTGATTAGAAAGTTTCCCTGGAGAATGCATATTTCCCCTGGAGAACAGTATTGTAAAAGGTTTTGGGAAATTGGAATTTAAAAAATATGGCCAGTGGATAGTTCAATAGAAATCAAAAGATAATTTTCATGGGAAGATAGGTTCCTTGAAAAATTAAGTGATAATGGACAATTTTTATGAAAAGTGCAATGCTGAGAGGAAGTTTCATCTTATCTTCTCCTTTGTAATTAGACCGGAGGGAAATTATAATCTGGAGCTGAAGTTTGTAGTAAGTTTTACCTATGTTGCATTGCTAGTTATAGGAAAACATTGTAAAAAATTGTTTTTCCTCTTCATATCATTTTCATTTTTGTAACCTAACCAGTGCATTAGTAACTTGTTATAAGCTTTTTGTTAGCCACTTGTTTGTTCCTTGTTACCATGACATTTGTATTATTGTTTTAATCTGATGAACCAAAATGTATTTTGCGTTTTTTTTAATGTGCTTAGTTTATGGTTATGTTAGCATTTGTACAGTCAAAACTGTAAATGTGGTCACCTTGAATTTTAGAAAGTCTGTGAACAAAGGTCAGTGACTTGTATTAAAAATTGAATTTATTGATAACTTAACCTCTGAATGACCATCACCTCCAGTTAAAGGCCAGTTTCTATTGTGTGGTATTTGTTCACAGGTTTTACTGTAAATTAAATCTCATAATACAAGAAAGAACTGTTTGATTTTGGATAGAAACTCAAATGCTGTTTTGTAATTGAAATACATATTCTTTTTTGTACAGATTTAAAAATGTAACCCCATAAGCGTTGTAAAATAGAATTTTAAAAAGAAAATCGTCTTCCTAGGAGTTATTAACAGCTTGCTTTTTATCAATAAATTTGCTTTTTTATAGACAGAAAAAAAAACAGAATTTTTTACTATATGCTATGCAAATTTTAACTAAAGATATGAAATGATTTTGATAAGAATGGTGGTTTTTAACAACAGGATACAGAAGTTATTTGTTAATATTCCATAGCAATATTAAATGCTGTTGCTTACCATTGTTACATTTGAAAGTGCTTAGTTTATGGTTATGTAAGCATATAGTGCACAGCTGAGGAAACGTCTTTTTGTACTATACTAATGTGTGTTCAGTATATGCAACCGTTAGCTCACTTTAACAAATGGTTAAGTTGGTACCCTGCTTATATTCCATACATTTCGATATTACAAGCATGCAACCTCTCATGTTAGCAACTGTTCAGTTCACTGAATGCCAGGCTGGAATCACTCGATTCATGTTGCGCCCGATGTCTCATACTTAATTACTTTCATTTCTCATTTACCAGAAAATCTGTAAATGTTAACTAAAAAAGCTGTGCTGGAAAATCAGATTGCATATGGCATAAACTTAAAACCTACGTACACATTTCTTTTAGTATGCAACCTTTCATAGTTAAACAGAAAATAAATTTTAGAACAGTTTAGATTGTTTACCTAAACAATATTGTTTTTGACAGAAAACGTCATTCTAGAATACTGTACAAGCATATATAAAAAAAAAAAAGATAAATAAATAAGTTTTCCTTTATTCTGATCTTGTTTATAGAAAGAAAATAATCAGTCATTGGATAGAATAAAAGCTGAAAGGTCAGAACCCTCAAGCAAACTGTATACCTTCAGGTTTGGATCTTTCTATAATGAGTCCATCCCATCATAACTCCCAACTTCTCTTGTGCTGGTAATGTCACTCCTGTTAAGAGGTTCATCTGTGTCAAAAAATGTCGCTTAAAGTTGTATTATAGACAGGTAGGATGAAGGCCAAGGCAACTGTTTCAAAGGAGAGTTAATAGAATTATTTGTTGTTTTCGTTAGACTTGTAGGACCTACCAGTTTTACTTAGCCGTGAATCAAAAGCAGGCATTGTTGATTTGCATAATTACCACAGCCATTTTCACTGTTTTGTATCACTTCACAATTAGTAGCTTGTCAATGCAATGGGATTGTGTACATCATGTTATAAGGTCTTGATCTCCTTATGATGTGCAGTTAATGAATGGAACATTATGAAACAAATCAAAGTGCTGAAGGCACTGAGATACTGTCAGCAGGTTTACAGGTAAAATATTTTTAGTTTTGGAGCTATTTTGGGCTGAAGAAAAAACCTATAATCAAAATATGACCTTGACCATTGCATTTTTCAATTCTTTAAATTGTGAGACTCTTTGAATCATAAAATTACATTACCTGTGAAAAATAATGAAGATTGAGCAAAAAATAATGTCAGGAGCTTCAAAAAACCTAAAAAAATAACGTTTTTGAAAGTTTGATTTTTTTTTTCTTCAAAATATTAGTAAAGTTTGATCGCATCCTGTGGACAAACTATACATACCCTAAATTCACCAACCCATATATTGTGTACGTATATGTCTTATAATTCATATGCAGCAAACAGAATTCTTCTTTCGAATATCAAACAAAAATGGGCAGGTTTTTCGTAGACCTACTCTCATTTGCAGAGTTTTTTTGTGTTGTTTGAACATTCAACCTCTTCTAGTAGTAAGTGCAAATATTTTCCCGTACCCGATACTTTGAAAACCATCACATTCTGTTGTGCTGTCAACAAGCAACAGAATGCTGAAAACCGCATTTGAATTAGACTTCAATTTTTTTAATTAAAAGCAAACTAGTGGTTTTAAGCAAAATGCCCTCTAGCGGCAAAATGAGAAACAAAATTGAATAAAATTTTACAATTAGTTTCCAATAAATGCAGCGAGTACTTCAGTATACAATATGCATGGGTGGAACATTCTGTTTCTTAATTGTCACAATTTGAAGCTTTAAAGCTGCTTTACAATTGTTAAAAACCTGATCAAACTTTGGAATGCCGTCAAATGACCAAATGAAGCCCGATCTTAAACAAATAAATATCACTGGAAAGAGCTCTTCAAGAACCTATTTTAGTGGCCGAAGAAAAAAAACAATGATAAAAATATGACCTTGACCTTTGCATTTTTTTAACTTTATAAATTATCAAGCTCTTTGAATCATAAGACTAAATTACCTGTGAATATATCATGAAGATTGAACCAAAAATAAAGTCAGGAGCAACAAAAAATGTTTTTGAAATTCTTATTCTTAAAGAGTGATTCAACCTCTCCTAGCGCAACAATTTTCTAATACTTAATACTGTGGTACCTATCATATTTCATTGGGCTGTCAACAGTGAAGAGAATGTAAAAAAATGCATTTGAATCAAACTTCAATTCTTTTAGTTATTAGCAAAAACATGATTTCATGCATAGCACCACCTAGTGGCATGACCAAAAATAAAATTGAAAATCTTTTACTATTAGGCACAGGTTCAGATGCATGTGATTGCATGTCCAAAAGTCCATAAATGTAACTTTTTTTATCTGGCCGCTAGAGCACGAACAAAAAAATGAGTAGAAGAAGAATAATAAAAATCTAGAGTCACTAACGTGACAGCATCGGTTGTCACAGATACGACAATCTTTGGTGCCTAGTAATGCTACAAAGTTCCATTTAGTATTGTAAAGAAGTTGCATGATTAGAACATTAAATTTCCAGTTTGAAGCATAAAACTGATTTACAAATGATCAACAATGGATCAAACTTTGAATTGTCATAAAATAACCAAATCACGCCCAATTTTTAAAACCATAACATAATAGAATTACGAAACAAAGATCAATTTAAACTATTAGTAACAAGAGATTCAGGAAAATGTGTCACATAGTGTGACATGACATTTGTCTCTAGTGTCACATAGTGTGACATGACATTTGTCTCTAGTGTCACATAGTGTGACATGACATTTGTCTCTAGTGTCACATAGTGTGACATGACATTTGTCTCTATTGAGAACAATCCTGTTTAACCCTTTCCCTCATAGAGGAAACCATGAAAAGACCTATGCGAACAGCATAAAACCAGATCAGCCTGCGAGTAACTCGCAGGCTGATCAGGTTTTATGCTGTTCGCTGCTCCTCAGTGGTCTGGAAATGAGGATTTTGTAATTAAATTTGGTAAGGTTAACTGGGGTTTTCTGCAGATCTGGCTTTATGTGGTACCTATTGAGTGCGTCAAAATGAGTCTATATGAGGGAAAGGGTTAAAGGGGGCATTCATCCCTCCTGTGATAGCTCTAGATGTATTCTTCATCAACTCATAATTTGTGATTTTGTGCTTGATATAGTTCAAAGTGATTTGGATTTTAAAGAGTAAACACTTGCTTGTTTAAAATATCTACCAGTGTCTTGGACTGTTTTATTCAGATGTACCAACTAACACATATAACTGCATTATTGATGTGGTCTTTATATGGCAGATCCAAGGAATTGGTGTTTAACCTTTTCCCTCATATAGACTCATTTTGACGCCCTCAATAGGTACCACATAAAGCCTAATCTGCAGAAAACCACAGTTAAACCTTACCAAATTTAATTACAAAATCCTCATTTCCAGACCACTGAGGAGCAGCGAACAGCATAAAACCTGATCAGCCTGCGAGTTACTCGCAGGCTGATCTGGTTTTATGTTGTTCGCATAGGCCTTTTCATGGTGTCCTCTATGAGGGTGAGGTTTAAGTGATGATTGTTTTGAAGACAATTATTTTAGCAATGATTATATTAAATGGTTTTAAAGAACAGATGATATTAGGCTATTCTTGAGCTGCCAAATATAAACTCTCATGTTAAAAAACCAGTCCTGTTATGTAATATAATGACAATTTATTTAATTGAATGCTTTAACCCCTAACAAAACCAGATTAAGGCACAGTCAATAATAAGATGTACATAGTATGCACTGGTAAGTATTAGATATGAATTTGGGGAAAAAACAACAGTTTTTAATTGATTTTAGGAAAATTTAATTGATATGCTTCTATGCTTTATTTGAATATTATATGTAAAGCTAAATATTTTGTTATTTTATGTATATTTTAGCATTAATATGAACGGTTTATGAACCTATAGAGTATAAATATCTTGCGTTCCTTATACTGTAGTCTGTAAAACTATGAAAAACAAATTATTTTTATTATTTTTCCATATTTTGTTCCTTTGTTAATTTTAAAAAGTTCATGCATAAATTAAATTCCTATTGAAGGCCTTGAATTGTTAAAGAAATTTCCAAGAGTCTATATATATTGCTATAATTTTGTTGAAGTCATATGTTTTGAGTTGTTCAGATTGTTTCATTTTATATGTGCCATTGTTCTGTGGTTTCTTATGGAAACCATGAATCATGCATTGTTGATTTGTTTATATTGCAATGACTTGCTATGATAATTTCAAAACCTCATTTTTGTAAAATGAAGTTTTATAAAGTATGTATTTTAATGTCAAAAATCTTTCAAAACCCTGATTGATCCAGGTCTGCAGCTGAAACTGTAAAAATAACCCTGAATAACTCAGTTATAGATGTGTTTATTAAAACTTAAAATGCTGTGGTTGCTTATGTGCAGTCTGATAATGGGCTTCCCTGTTTGCTTCTCAGTCGATAATTTTTAGCAAGCACCCCTATACACAATAAATGTACAGTCCAAAATGAAGAAAGAACAAATCCATTTAAGAATTTAAGCATGGTAGGTGTTAATGTTTCATTTAGTCATATTCATCAAAAGTCTGTTTAAAAAAAAAATTCATATGAAGTAGAAAACAATTTTTTAATGACATACACAAAACCCTCTCGACAGTCCCAAACTGTCTTGTATCAGTTCTCTGTACTTGGGAAGGTCACAAAAAAAAACCACCTCCAACACACCAGAATATTGAAATTACATCTTTTGTATTTGTAGACGAGGCAGGTTACATACCTGGATGGAATTCTTCTCATTCGTCAGACTGTACAGTTTCGTACAGTTTAAGCTATGTGATGGTAAGGCATTGAGAGTGTTCAGGCTGACTAATATAACTTTTCTCTCACACATATATTTGATTCAAGGTTGAATCCTGGTTCATTTTGAGTATAGTCTGTGCATTTTCCACTTTGTTAGATACAAAGTTTCACTTGCTTGTCAGTCTAGAGCAAAAATACTATCTTGTCCTCTAGAAATTCATATCATTGTACTGTATTTACAAATTTTGTCCAACTACATTAAGTTAGTTAGTTTGCATATGGACCATCTGTTTGTACCATAGGTTTTTAGTCCCCTACCGGTGTTCACACCGGAGGGGACTATAGGTTTGCCCTCCGTCTGTCCGTCCGTCTGTCCGTCCGTCCGTCTGTCCGTCCGTCTGTCCGTCTGTCAGTCCGTCCGTCTGTCCGTCCGTCTGTCCGCTCAAATCTGGATCCCGCGATAACTTAATAACTAAGCAAGCTAACTTGATGAAACTTGGTATATGACTAGATGGCAATGTGTAGATTATGCACGTCATTAGGTTTTCGCACCTCGCAGTGCGAAAACCTATTGTTCTTCTTCTGTTTTATTTTTTTTTTTTTTATTATTTTTCTAACCCTTTTTTGTTAACGGCAAATCTCCGTGATCAGAAAAGCCACATTTATGAAATTTTAATCAGTTTTTACCACGTATTTGAAGATGATCCTAACGTTGAGAAAATTTCCATTTATGTCTTACTTTTCCCGCTAGGGGGCGTTTAGTATGAAATGTATTAATGGCTAATAACTCAGTTATTTGAGGTCCGATTCAAATGCGGTTTTTTACATTCTGTTCCTTGTTGATAGCCAAATAAAATATGATAGGTTTCGGTGGTAGGTGTCGCTGAAAGTTTTGAGCTACAGAAGGTTGAATGTTCGAACCTCGCAAAAAACTGTGCAAATGAGGGTAGGTGTACGAAAAACCTATCCATTTTTGCTAGAGATCAGATAGAAGAATTCTGTTTGCTGCAAATGATTTGCAAGACATATACGCACAAAATATATGGGGTGGCGAATTTAAGAAATGCATGGTTTGCCCTCTAGAAACGGTCAAACTTCACTAAAATTTAGGAAAAAATAAAATTTTAAAAACATGTTTTTTGTCACTCCTGACTATATTTTTGGTTCATTCTTCATGAAATTTTCACAAGTTATGTATTGTTAACTTCTAAAGGGCTTCACAATTAAAAAGTTTAAAAATAAACGCAAAGGTCAAGGTCATATTACGATAATTGTGTTTATATTCGGCCCAAAATAGCTCCAAAACTATAAATATTTAATTGAAAGTATATGTACAAAAGTTTTAGTTCATGAAGAGCTCTTTCCAGTGATGTTAAGTTTTTGAAGATCGGATTTGATTTGGTCATATTACGGCAGTCCAAAGTTTGATCCTTTTTTGGAATAATTGTACAACCGTGTTTATGCTTCAAATTGTGATATATAAGAAATAGAATGTTTGACTTGTGCGACTTGTATACTTGGTTGAACTATTTGCTGCATTGCTAGGTACTAATGGTAAAAGTTTACTAAATTTTGTTTCTCATTTTGCCGCTAGGGGGCGCTAAGCTTGAAAGCACTCTTCTACTTATAACTCAAAAAGTTGAAGCCTGATCCAAATGCGGTTTATTGCATTATGTTCCTTGTTTATAGCCTAATAAAATATGATAGTTTCTAGGTATGAGTGGCTGAAACTTTTTGAGCTAGCAACGGAAGGTTGAAAGTTCGAACCTCGCAGAAAACTGTGCAGATGAGGGTATGTGTACGAAAAACCTATCCATTTTCGTTAGACATCAGATAGAAGAATTTTGTTTGCTGCAAATGATTTGCAAGACATATACGCACAAAATATATGAGGTGACGAATTTAAGAAATGCATGGTTTGTCCTCTAGAAACGGTCAAACTTCACTAAATTTTAGGAAAAGTTAAAGTTTCAAAAACATGTTTTTTATCGCTCCTGATTTAATTGTTGGTTCATTCCTCATGATTTTTTCACATGTAATGTATTGTTATGTTTGAAAGGGACTCACAATTAAAAAGTTAAAATGAAATTTCAAAGGTCAAGGTCATATTACGATTATTATGTTTTTATTCGGCTCCAAATAGCTCCAAAACAAAAAATATTTCATTGAGAGTATATGAACAAAAGTTTTAGTTCTTGAAGAGTCCTTTCCAGTGATGTTTAGTTTTTGAAGATCGGACTTGATTTGGTCATTTTACGGCAGTCCAAGTTTTGACCCTATTTAGAACAATTGTAAATAAGTTTTTATGCTTCAGATTGTGATATATAAGGAATAGAATGTTTGACTAGTGTGACTTGTATACTTGATTGAACCATTTGCTGCATTTCAAGGTACCTAATAGTACAATTTTACTCAATTTTGTTACTCATTTTGCTGCTAGGGGGCCGCTTTTTTGATTATGATCAATTTGAAACAACACTAAAAAATGTATGCGATATTTCATGAAAATGATAGTAATTCAATGCAACATTAGTTCGTTATAATGTTAAGTGGCATATCGCATTGTCGCGTGTCATTTTATACTGTTGTTTGTCGTTTGCAATTGTTGTTTATCGAGAACAATTGTCGTAATTGTCATCATAAAGCAACACACACATATAATGTTGCAGTACCCGAAGTCTGTAAAAAGACAGGTAATACTTAAAAGTATTCTTCTTGGTAAAAAGTCTGCTTAAACATTGCGACAAAAATGTTTGAAAGATCACTGTATTCAACAGTATTCAAAAAGCCATTGAACGAAGAAATATGTTTTTCGAAACATGCGACTCGTGACTTGAATGGAATTGCTTTCGTGAAAACTGATGATATCGCGACTACATAACTGACAGGTAATACAAAATTTTAGGGAAAAAGTCTGCTTAAACATTGCGACAGAAATATTTGAAAGATCGCTGTTAACAGTATCAACAAGCCATTGAACGAAGAAATGTTTTTCGAATCATGCAACTCGTGAACTGAATGGAATTGCTTTCGTGAAAACCATTGATATCGCGACTACATAACTGACAGGTAAGACTCAAAATTATTCTTTTGGGTAAAATGTCTGCTTAAATATTGCGACAAAAATGTTTGAAAGATCGCTGTTAACAGTATTCGAAAGCCATTTAACGAAGAAATATGTTTTTCGAATCATGCGACTCGTGAACTGAGGTAAATTGCTTTTGCGAAAACCGATGATATCGCGATAGCGATTCTAGTTTTATTTTTGTTCTTCGACTAAAATTGTGGTTGCTATGGTAACGGAAATAGTGAAAATATGGCAAAAATGGGATCCCGCGATAACTAAGCAAGCTAACTTGATGAAACTTGGTATATGACTAGATGGCAATGTGTAGATTATGCACATCATTTTATTTTGTTCTTCGACTAAAATTGTGGTTGCTATGGTAACGGAAATAGTGAAAATATGGCAAAAATGGGATCCCGCGATAACTAAGCAAGCTAACTTGATGAAACTTGGTATATGACTAGATGGCAATGTGTAGATTATGCACGTCATTTTATTTTTGTTCTTCAACTGAAATTGTGGTTGCTATGGTAACGGAAATAGTGAAAATATGGCAAAAATGGGATCCCGCGATAACTAAGCAAGCTAACTTGATGAAACTTGGTATATGACTAGATGGCAATGTGTAGATTATGCACGTCATTTTATTTTTGTTCTTCACTAAAATTGTGGTTGCTATGGTAACGGAAATAGTGAAAATATGGTAAAAAATGGGATCCCGCGATAACTAAGCAAGCAAACTTGATGAAACTTGGTATATGACTAGATGGCAATGTGTAGATTATGCACATCATTTTATTTTTGTTCTTCGACTAAAATTGTGGTTGCTATGGTAACGGAAATAGTGAAAATATGGCAAAAAATGGGATTGATTACCATATTGAGTCAAGGTGGAGCCGGTAGGGGACTTTATGTGTTGCATACAACACCAGTTACTTGTTGTAATAAGGGATGTAGTTTTTGCATCAAATAAAAAATATTATGACCCCATGCAATAACCTTTTCAAGAGATGTAATGGAAGTGATAGAAGTGATATACCGGGTATTTTATTTACCTTCATTATGTTCAGATTAAAACAGAAGGTTGACATTTTTAATCCAAAACTTGATGAATATTAATTAACTGAATGATACATGGATTTTTCTTTGTCAGGCAGACTATTTAGTATATGAGCTACACTTTTGTGTGAGTAAACAAAAGAGACCCTGATTAGACAACCCCTGATCTGG
>CM037794.1:14379879-14393873 GCA_021229015.1 Solen grandis
AGTTAATTAGTAGTCACCAAGTCAACAATTTGTACTTAAGTGTTCATGATGTAACAGGTGGTGAAAAAATCATGGCTTGACCAGGACTCGAACCCAGGGCCTCAGGACTACCATTCCTGCGCTCTACCACTGAGCTATCGAGACACTCATGTCTTATTGCCTATTGATTTATCACCAAATACCTGTACCCGACTACATATTCCCCCTCCAAATTTAGAATTCGTCCCGAATTCTTTGAGACAAAGAACATTGTGAAAAGTTCTTATGGGGCTGAAGCAGTAGCCATATCAAACAGTAGGTTATTTACGTTGGGCGCCAAATGTAACAGGTGGTGAAAAAATCATGGCTCGACCAGGACTCAAACCCATGGCCTCAGGACTATCGTTCCTGCACTCTACCACTGAGCTATCGAGACACTCATGTCTTATTGCCTATTGATTTACATGTATCACCAAATACCTGTACCCGGCTACAATGACATATATTTTACTTCAGAACAACTTAAAACCCATGGAAGAGTAATATTAATAAAGATAAAAATCAAAAGAAAATCAACTGAGTTACATCCTGATTCCACATAGAAATCAAACAGGTCTTTTTAACAGATAATGGGGGAGGGGCTATGTTAATTTCGGGGATAAAATCGCCATTTTCTTGAGTTCAGGAAATTAAAAATCCTGGGATAAATAGCAAGTTTAGGGAAAACTGCATTAATCTAAAGAAATTTTCAAAGTGGTTCCTGATAAAGGACAAAACACCAAGCTATATCAAATGAAAATAAATGTCTTGCACGATAGATACATGTTTTAACATTTCTTTCTTTTATCAATATTCTTGTCTATGATCATATTTATATAGAAATATTTGATTTTGGTGGTTAATATTAATATGTATGCTTCCTTAAGAAAAGTCACAAATGAAATACATTGTTACATACATGTTACCAATCAATTCTAATTGCAGAAGTTTTGTTACAGCATACATAACTGATACAGAAAAAGCAAAATTAAACTCACCTTTATTTCTGCATCGGACCTTTGAGAGCAGCAAATCAAACATGTTTGTCTGTAATAAGGAAATAAAAATAGGAACACATTTTCAAATTCATATATAAATGGTATCAGTACTCTTTAACTGGAAGGTTCATTTGTCCTTATTTCAGTAGAGAGCTAAGTAAGGGAATTAAACCATATTCATAAGCTAAAAATGGCTGAATTAGGATATAGTTTATTTAATAAGTTATAGTTAATCATTAAATGGAAATTCTATTACAAAATATTGTTTACTGATTGTTTGTGTTCTTGGTTATAACATTAATAACATTCCTATCACTGAGAGATTTTGTCTATGCAAAACAGATTTTGTGCATTACATCATAGACAATGGGTATGATACCACATTCAGCCATATTATCCTGCTATTGGAACAACTATACCTGGACCTTCTCCTCGGTGTCAAGCAAGGGAGCTACACCAATGTCATACTGAACAAGTCTGGTATGTTGTAACCTGGGAGCAACCCATGACTGATTATGAGAAAGGATGGATAATTGAATGAATCTCAGCTACTGTTTAATCATCAAGCCTATTTCACGACAACACACTGACCACATTGACTTACTTGACAAGGCCTGAGATGATTTCCTCATCCATGTAGGCGGCATTATACTTGATCACACTGATTAGCAGTGACAGGAAATCACACACTTTGTCTCCACTCACCACCGCTGGCATCCACTCCAGAAGAAAAGGACCTATACACAGAGACAAGGATATTCATTACAGATATCAAAAAAAGATGATTTGGTAAATATTTCAAGATTAAAGATTTTGTGAAACAGGTTCCAAACTTACTGCAAAAATAATAGCTTTAACTTATATTACTAAAGAAAGCATACTACCAGGTACTGCCAAATCTAACCTATATTCAACGCAGTTTATTTCCATTTAATTTATTTCTGTTGCTTTTTTTTTCTTATGCCAGTGCTAGTGCTCAATATTTACATTTCCAGATTATCAGGTACAAACTAAAGTAACATTTAATTTACCAGTTTCTTCCTCAAACTCAAGCAGATTCTTCCCATTTTCACTTAGGATTTTGAATAGGGCCAATCTGAAAAAGATAAAGAGAAAAGTATCTTACATATTATTTGTAACTAGTGTATGAAATATTACATATTATTTCATCAAACATTACAAAAATGCAACAATCTCAAGATATAAATCAGTGCCAGACATGCGACTCTTTTTTATTTAAATTAATGATCAACATCATATTAATGATATAACATAAATATTAATAACTTCTGTTGGTCTTGTGTATCAGGTTAATAACAAAATTTAGATTTTTTTATGCGACTGCAAAGTTTTGGTCATATTTAACTTCAAGGCATAATTTGCAAATGGCAAAGTAATATTAGATAAAATGTCATTTGTATCAACCTTTACCATGTGTGAGACATATGGAAAAAAACATGAAACAAGTACAAAACATACTCAGCCCGCAGCAACAGGGGCATCAGGTATTATGTTGTTCATAATTCATATTTACGTCCAAGTTTAAAACATGCTTACACTAAAAATTGCTTTCTATCTGTCCTGGCTATTCAATGGTATATCTTAATATAAAAGGCATACAAGAGTAGTGACAGCTTGAAGTGCTTGTTAGCTTGGGTTTTAATGTCCCATTAACAGTATTTCAGTCTGTGAGACAACATGATACCACACCCAGTCACATTATCCTGACCCCGTGTCAACCAGTCCTGGAACTACCCTTATATGCTAATAGCCAAAAAAGAAGATATACCAATAACTTTTTTTTAAAACTTTATGTTTCACACATACATCAATCCTACAACCTCCCGGTAAGAGGGCCAACACCCATACCAGGACTTTAAATGACCAATGACATGCAGAACAACACAGATTAAACTAAATTCAAATTATTAATTCAAGTAAGCATAAATCAATGTAAGTCTCTACCTTTCTGGAAGGTTTTCCTGGACAGTTAGTCCTTGTATTACATGGAAGAAGTGTCCTCGAAGTATTCCAAGATTTTGGTACTACAATTTGAAAATAAAAATCACATTAGTTTGAAGTCTGACTGCACCTAGAAAATTTCCTCTTTTTTTTTTTTTATTTATTTCTTTTTGCAGCTGCTTCAAATCACTAAGGATATGACTTCAAGATAACATTATGAGCCATAATTCATCAAACTGATACAACACCTGTCTAGATACTTGTTTATGTAGGTATTCTAAATTTTTTTAGGATTTGTGGAATTCTGTGAACAATTTTGCATTAATAATCATGACATTATTTGTAACTCAAAATTAATTTGAAGGATTGATAAAAAATAAGACAGTCTAAATACAGTCTACAGAGGCAAAATGTTTCTTCTCCACGCTTAGGGGAGCTGTATATTAGACAAGGTCCATACCTGACCCTCCAGGAGACACTGCAGGAAGTGTAGGGCAGCATGGCGCTTCTCGGAGGCAGTCTGGGGCAGGACAAGGTCCTGGATGCAGCACCATACTGCCTCAATAGCATTCTGAAACAAGCATTTCCTTTCAAATTATTTTCTTCTATTAATAGAGTTAAATTACTTTAAGGCCAATATTTCTTCCAAAAACAGTGTATATTCTTTGGATAAAAAAGCAAAACGTGTTTTACAGATTTGCTAAGAGATGCAATCTGTACATACTGACAGTTTCCAATACCATATATCCATATGTCTCCAATAACAAATGGCAAATTTGCATAAATTGAGGACATAACAGATAAACAATTTGTGATTCAGTGACAGTTTTTAATTAAATTCAATTTATTTCCAATTACGACCCATCTTCAGAAATACTCGCCAATGAAAAATGTTAACAATGAGAGTATTTTGACATCTATCCAAAATACTTAATGGCGTAATATGATTAACATTTTCCATGCCTTAACTGGTATTTTACAGCAGACATTCACACAACACATGTACTGTTTGCATTAGTCTTCAATATTTCAATCTTACTTTATCTTTTCTGAAATTCTCTTCATAAAAATTGACATATAAAGGGCCTTTAATTGTTTTGTGTATACTCAAAATAGGTAATACTCAATAAGTCAATTATTATTGAAGAAAGGGAATTTTAAAAAATTATTATTGAAGTAATGGGTAATACTCAATTATTACTGAAGTAATGGGTAATACTCAATTGTCCTGCAAAGCTTATCTGTTCCTCTGCTACCTCACATATTCCTAACTTTTACTTCAAAGGGTAGATAAACATTGTATACTCAAGAGTAGGCTAAAATTAACAAAACTGGTTCACAATACCTCTTCCAATCTTTTTCTTTGTACCACATCACTGATTTCTTTGATAGTTTTAATGCGGTTATTGCCTGGGCTCTCTGGTCCGATATCCTACAAAAAAAATATAAAAAAAATGTGTTACTGTTATGTATACATAATGAAAAACATTTACCTGACTGATAACATTCTAATAATAAAAGTTACATCAGACAGTGTTACAATTTCACCTATCACAGAATGTAATTACCAGTATACAGTCAAACCTGTCTTAAGTGGTCAGTCAAGGGAACAAGAGAAAGTGACCACATAAGAGGTGACTGCTAAATGAAGGTTAAATATATAACAAAATGCTAATCTTTGGTAATATAAATTTGACTGCTAAATGCAGGTTGACCGCTTTATATAGGTGGCCGCTAATACAGGTTCAACAGTTTCTCAAAATATTGATATTAATATATTCTCAAACACTTTATCATTATTGATACTAATATTTTTAAATACTTAATTTATGAAATAATATAAAAATAATTAAAAAAGATAGTCAGTATCAGTATAGAACCAAATATTTTATCTTTTTCAAGTCAGGTTTATTAATACATTATCAATTATATATATTTACCTAACCATTTAACAATAGTGGTTATATTTTGTTTAGTTACTTATTTGTTCCATTGCTTTTGACATAAACAGACGTGAGTGAAGTTGATCAACCACAAGGCGAGACGCAATTAAGGGAATTAATCAGTAAGCAATCATTCTACATATTTTAATGAAAACTGGGAAAAAAATGTAGGCCTCTAGTGTGTTCACAAGATTTTTCTAAAATTTGCCCTGGTGACCTACTTTTTGACCCTATGTTGCCAAGTTTTGAATTCATCCGAGATTTGATGTAAACAAACATTCTGACCAAGTTACATTAAGGTTAGTCTAAAACTGTAATCTCTAAAGTGTTCACAAGATTTTTCTAAGATTTGACCTGGTGACCTAAATGTTAACCCTAAGTGACACAATTTTAAACTCATCCAAGATATCATGTAGACAAACATCCTGACCTGCCTAGTTTTTGACCCAACATCCCAATTTCAAACTCATCCGACATAGCATAAAGACAAACATTCTACAAATTTCATGAAGATTGGCCAAAAATGTGGCCTCAAGCATGTTCACAAGATTTTTCTAAGATTTGACCTGGTGACCTAGTTTTTGACCCCACGTGACTTATTATCCAACTCATCCAATATATCATTTAGACAACATCCTGACCAAATCTATTGAAGATTTGGCTAAATCTGTGGCCTCTAGAGAGTTCACAAGGTTTTTTTCGAAGATTTGACCTGGTGACCTAGATTTTGACCCCACATGACCCAATTTCAAACTCATCCGAGATATCATGTAGACAAACATCCTGACCAAGTTTCATGAAGATTGGACGGACGACGCACGATGGACGAAAGGCGATCACAAAAGCTCAACCGAGCAGAAGTGCTCAGGTGAGCTAAAAATCATGGGTTAATCCTGCATATACATGAGGCTTTCGTGTGTCTCAACATTTTCTCATGCTGCGCTTAGTCATATCAGACCAATTATCTTCCTGTATTTCTTCCCCCCCCCTCTCTCTCTCTCTTTTGATTATAATTAAACTAAAAAAAGTACTCAAAGTATGCATCAGTCTTCTTCTTTCCTTTATTTAAACTCACTTTCGCTAAAATCAGTAGATTTACTGAATGTATTTGGAAAGCAATTGTTGTTTAGATTCTCCAAAGCCCTACTGAAATGCAGAGCCTCTGCTGTCAATCGCCAATGGCGCCATTTGCGATCATTTTAAGAATCTGGCACTTAATTTTGCCAGTTGACGAAAACAAGTGGTGCATGGTTTTTTCAGCCATCATATTTTTGTTTATGTCTAAGAATTACAACAGGTAATACGTGGCCTGACACTTTGGCTCTAAAGTGGCTCCAATATTTCTTAAATGGCAAAACTGTTGGCAACAGGTTTGAAAACCCCAGAGGAGGCCCTGGAAATGTCTGGTACAAGTGTGACAGGTGGACACACTCTTGTTAACTCTTGAGGCACACAATAAAGCGTGTTATTTCAGAGAGCTGCTTTTCTCTATTACTTTTATGTCTCTGGTTATATTAATAATGTATCTCAAAAAAGGTATATTTTGATAAATGATTTGGAATGATTCTCTTTAAATTATCATACAAAATAATAGATGTATTAATTTTATGATATCCTCCCGTACCCCATATCCGGCGATGACCTAAATTCAGCGATGTTTTGTTTTTTGTTACTCACTTAAATTCTCGCGTGATTTCGGAAATGAAGGTCAATTATGTTTATGTCCCACAGTCCATTTTTGCAACTCGGTTGATTTTTTGTTCTAAACATGGAGATATGACAGGTAAACAAAAGGAATAAGTACATTACTGTGATAAAATTTTATTTTACCTGATGCAATTTTTACATTCACCAGCCTTAACTTTTTTCAAAAGAAATTGTTGCTTAAAAATTGACAATCATCTTTTGTCCTTTTACTATTTTTACTACCGAGGTCATGCGACATTCTTCGTCACACTCCCAAATAAACCGATCAGAATTGCCGGATTTAGGTTACGTTTTCAGATCAATGTAAGAGTTTACAACTGCCATATTCGTTAATATCAACCGCTGATAACTACAGTGTTTGCCATTAATCCTAAGTAACTTTTAAAAAGTTATAGTAAAATTATAACCAGTATAATTATAGATTACTCTGGTTTGTTTAAAATGCCACTTACATTTGTTCTAATATCGCTGAATTTGGGTTACACCGGGATACTTTTAAAAACACATCTATAAATATAATTAGAACTTTGGTACGTTTTGACTCCATTTGGATAAGTTTTTGACTTGGGTACGTTTTGACTCCTCAGCCACCGGGAACAGTAGTAATGTTCAGTCTAGCTGCACATGCTCTGAATCCGGGTCAACTTGGCCTAATTACCAAGTCGGCCCGGTCCAAGTCGGCCTACTGACCAGATCGGCCTGGTCCAACTCGGCCTAATTTGATTATTATTATGACGTGTATCCCTGTAGTTCTGTATCCCCAGCCTGTTGACATCGTTTGAACATTAAGATACAACAAAATCGAACACGTTTGAAGTATATTTCAAAGGGATACCATTTTAATGATCATGAAAGTGATAAATTAATTTGCTATTTCTTTTGAAGTTTAATACTCTTCTTATTAATAACTGTGTAACACTTTTATAATTTTTAACACCTTTATTATTCGTTGAGAAATTAAAGGATGTTTGTCTCACGTAGGTGTTACCGGGAACACCTTGTATCATTATTCATAGTAGGCCGACTTGGACCAGGCTGACTTGGACTAGGCCGATTAGGTTTTTAGGCCGAGTTGACCCGACACCACAAGCTCTCACCTGCTATAGCAATAATTCAATTTGTCCTACACCCATTGTATTGAGAAGTGCAATGATTTTATGACTGCATACAAACCTTTAAGATTTCTGTGGTAAATATGAAGTCTTTAGTGGACGGTTTTTGGAGTGCTGTTGAAGCATGCTTTTCCTGTTTTATGCCAAGGAAGTTTTTTATTTTATTACTGAATTTTTCGTCCCCTTTATTTCTGCTTGACATCTCGTGACAGTAATGTCTACAGCTATTGCTCCTTAAAGCTTAAGTCATTAACAAAACATTATACTTGGTCCGTTCGGTAAACATCGGAAATTGAAAAAGACCTTCTTGCGGTTCTTTACGGAGATTAACGAGTGATTACGAATTGCGTCGACTAAAACGAAAGTAGATCTACTGTCGATCACGCTAAAAAATGAAAATAAGTCAAAACAATAAAAACTCCCCATTTTGTCTATTAAGACAAAAAAATGTCGCCAGAAAATAAATATTTTTCTTTTCTTTCTAGTTTGGGGACAATTATATTTTTTATATTATTTTTGTGTCAACGACTCATCTTTCATTTCATTATGTTCCAATAATTCCGGTTTCGATATTCACCAAAGTGACAAAATACATCGAGTTTATTGTGCATAATAAGATAATAATAAAATCAATAATTAATCTAGTCACCTTTTTTTGCATATGGAGCTTGCTTATATAAAAACAATACTCTTCCTTATATTCCAACATGCCATTTTCATTTTTAATGAAACACACCATCATATCGCTTATATCATGAATAAAGAAAAACGAACTCGCGACTTTTTGTAAGTATTTTGTGATATTTTTGAAAACATTATAAGTCATTGCCCATTTAGCCTGTTTCTTGTGAAATTTTGTATCGGGTATAGATGCGTTAATTGTGTACTCATATTTAGTTGCCGTCGTTATGATTGGTACTGTTTATGTGGTTGCATAAATTATTAAGACCATGCTAGTTAGCCTGCCAAAATAACTTAGTAGATCTACTAATGTATATTTCTAAACCTTACGTTTTGGCAGTTACTTAAACTTTTGTAACCATTTGAGAAGAATGTGTTGCTAGACCTGGACTTCAACCTGGGAACCCTCGCTCACATGGTGAATGCTATTGGCACTTTTACCAAATGCTTTCCTTCATCTTCTAATGGCTAACATATAATTACTGAATATTGCCCCTATCAATGTTTCACCCCAGAATGTTGGCAGCGGGTGTTCACGGGTCTTTGAAGGAAGACCATTCTCAATAGGCAAGAATTAGACAGATAGAATGGTAACCCGGGGTTCCAGGAGGTAGACTTTGGCAAGAATATAATGTGGGAATAACCCCAAGGTTTGGGATTTAGACTCTTAAAAAAAAAGATTAAAAAAATCAAATTCACTTTGTAATATTGTGGCAAAGCAACGTCATAATATCAAAAAACCTCATGCAGAAACACCCCAGTACATTCCAGTGAAAACAGGGCAGAATTTTTAAGCTGTTATTAGCACAAACATGGGAAATATCTTGAGTAGAAGAAACAAACATTAATTATTCTTATTCCATGCAAACAATTTACTTATGATGACAATGTGTTTTAAACCAAAATCCAACAGATAATTTACTACTAAAAGTAATCACTGATTGGTCAATTTCAAAGCATGACCCTTTTGGTTTTTGTTTTTTTTTTTAAAGAAATTTTAAAGACAACTTCCTGAAATGGGAAAGAGTGAATGACTGATTCCTGTGACTGATGACTTTTTTATTATCATATAGGATATTACGTGTTATTTATTGTATTCAAACATTCCCATATAAAATTAATAAACACAGTCGGTATGTATGTGATAATTCTCCATTATAATATTTGTCTTTTATGATTCATGATTTTTTTAATTAGCATACTGATCTGGAATTGACAGACCACATAGTTCTGTTAGTGAGTACCTGCTGGTAGGGCTGAAACAAGTACCCGGGTACCCACAGATCGGGTAGAAAATTGTCAGTACTCGGGTAGAAAATCATTACCAGTTACCTGATATCTGCCTTTTCTATTATGATACCTCATGTACTTGTTTATTTATAACATGTATACATGTCAAAATTGATATTCTTTACATGATTCTACACCATGTCAAGAAATTATCTTCACATGCGTTCAACATAGTCATAGTTTGGATGATCAAAGTCCATATTGTTAAGCGCTTTGTGAAATGTATTAAAATCAATGAAACAAATAGTTTGTTATTACAGGTAGTAAATTACATTGCATATCAATTGATCGCTTTTTACACTATGACTATATTTAAACAGGGACACAGGTACCCAAGTAAAAATAAGGACTCTTTTCAGCCCTACCTGCTTGAATGTACTGAACAATCTAGGTTACTAGGTCACCATTCAAACTTGATCTTATGTTCCTATAACTTGGAAAGAATGCAGCACAACCCGTGTGTGTGCTAACTGAATGTTCATTATTTCAAGGCTGGTTTATAATTCATTATGTTTCTAAAGCCTTATCATCTTCAAACTTATAGACTTAGTCCCAATTCCAAAATGGTGGCATCATTTGTAATGGTTTCATCAAAGATAAATCTGTTGATTGGTTTTGTGAAGGGCAGAAATCGGTACATTACTTCTGTACTAAAAGCATATTGTTGTGTTGTTTTTTTCAGAATTTCCACATCTCAGCTTGCTTCTTGCTCATTTTCATCCACTGCATTAACTCTATATAACAGCAGGTGCTTCAATAAAAAAATAAATGAGGATATAAACATAACAACATGATTTGTTAAATCTACAGGCACTCAAATAACCATCTGAAAAGTAAAAGAAGAGAAGAAGTAATACTACAGTAGCTGGAAGTAAAGAAGAACTACGAAAGTAAAGATCACTTGGAAAAGTTAGAACCTTTTTCAAAGATCTAGATCAGAGAGATGTCTCTCGCTGATGAATTGTTGGCCGATTTTGAGGAGGCAGGGGAGGATGTTGAAGAAAATGAAGGGGAAGGAATGATGATGGAACTGGCAGAGGTCGATGATGTCTCTGTGGACCAGCAAATTCTCCAGAAAAACTCTGTGCGAAATGTCGCTAAAAATGAGGGATAGTGACGAGGTGGAGTTGCAATTTTATTATTTCAATATCTTATTCTTTAACTGATGAGAATTATATTCAAAATGATCTATAGTGTGATAGTATTATAAAACCAGGTCAGGCTATCGTAATTGCATATATTTGCAAGATTTAATTTTTATTTTTGTACAGACATGGTTCGCACAGGTCTTAAAAATTCTTGAATTTGTTTTCTGTCTTAAAAAACCCTTTAAAAATCACATTTTGCCTTATAAACCTTAAAAAAAAAACCCAAAAAAACTGAAAATCTTAAAAAACCCCTTGAACTTAAAATTTACAAAATTGATAATAAAAAAATGTATATCATTTTAAAAAAATGATGCCCATCCCTTTCAGCCTTGAAATTTAAAGCATAAGTTGTGTTAAAAAAAGTCCTTAATTTTGAATTTAAAGCCCTTTAAAAACCCTTAAATTTTGTTCAAAAATTTGTATAAACCCATGACAGAAAATCTCTTAAATCTTTACAAGTAAAAAACTGACAATATAATTAGCAATGTGGACGAGTGTAAACAAGATAAGCCTGCAACTAATGATTTTTCCTATAGTTCATTATTCCTCTGTACATTAGACATTGGGAAGAAAAACTTGCAAAAATCTAAAGGGAAAAAAAAAAGAACATTCAGTTTGATCAAGCTTTATGGTAGGGTCTAGAAATGCATAATTATGTGGTAAACAACCATTGTTCGTTGTTGCCTTTTAGCTCACCTGAGGAAAGCTCAGGGTGAGCTATTGTGATCCCGTGAGCATCAGCCGTGCGGCATCAACAATTTTTAGTGTTTACACTCTATCACCTTTATTAGGACTTTCTGCCTAAAGTTTATTATTATTATTATTATTCTTTTCTTCTTCCTAACTAAACACTTATTTTTATATGTTGCAATGGACCTAGGACGATGAAATTTTTATGGCTTATTAGTCACGTAAGGAAATTTTGATTTCAATGATTTTCAGCACCCTATGACGTCACATGACGTCACAGCTAAAAATTGTGAAAAATGGTGTTCGCGCTCTACAGCCGTCATTTATGGTCGGATTTTCTTCAAATGTTCACAGATAGTACATCTTGAATCAAAGGTGTGCATATCCTGTCAAAGGAAATTTTGATTTCAATGATTTTGTGGCTGAAAAAAAGATTCGAACATAGGACCGAAAATTTTATTTTAGGATTAAAGAACTTCAGGATGAGATAGAAAGTTGAAACTTACACAGTTTGCAGTTCTGCAGAATTTCTACAAATATTTTGAGTCGGGACGTCATATGACATCATGTGACGTCATAAGCATACTTCTTAATTTTCATTTTAGGGCAATGATTTTGACATGATGCCAGTTGTTCAGAATATTGAAAATTTCAGAGTTATGAAAGTAAAGTATGCGCTTTTGAACAAAAGCATCTTCAGCACCCTATGACGTCACATGACGTCACAGCTAAAAATTGTGAAAAATGGTGTTCGCGCTCTACAGCCGTCATTTATGGTCGGATTTTCTTCAAATTTTCACAGATGGTACATCTTGAATCAAAGGTGTGCATATCCGTCACTAACCGAATTCCGAAAGACCGAAATTCTGTGGCTGAAATAAGATTCGAACATTGGACCGAAAAAATTTTATTTTAGGATTAAAGAGCTTCAGGATGAGATAGAAAGTTGAAACTTACACAGTTTGCAGTTGTGCAGAATTTCTTCAATTTTTTTGAGTCGGGACGTCATATGACGTCATGTGACGTCATAAGCATACTTTTTCATTTTCATTTTAGGGCAATGATTTCGACATGATGCCAGTTGTTCAGAATAATGAACATTCAGAGTTTTGACAACAAAGTATGCGCTTTTGAACAAAAGCATCTTCAGCACCTTATGACGTCATGTGACATCACAGCTAAAAATAGTGAAAATGGTGTTAACGCTCTACAGCCGCCATTTATGGTCGGATTTTCTTCAAATTTTTACAGATTGTACATCTTGAAACTTAATGTGTTCATATCCTGTCAGCTAACCGAAATTCCCAAAAACCGAAGTTCTGTTGCTGAAATAAGACTCGAACATAGGACCGAAAATTTCATTTAGGATTAAAGAACTTCAGGATGAGATAGAAGTTGAAACTTACAGAGTTTGCATTCTGCAGCATTTCTACAAATAATTTGAATCGTGACGTCATAGGACGTCTAAGCATACCATTTAAATTTTAATTTGGGGCAATGATTTCGACATGATACCAGTTTTTCAGAATAATGAAAATTTCAGATTTATTGCAGTAAAGTATGCGCATTTGAGCAACAGTATTTTCAGCACCCTATGACGTCACCTGACGTCAGAGCTAAAAATAGTGAAAAATGGTATTCGCGCTCTACAGCCGCCATTTATGATCAGATTTTCTTCAAATTTTTACAGATGGTACATCTTGAAACTGAGGTGTGAATATTTTGTCAGCTAACCTTATTTCCTAAAAACTGAAGTATTGTGGCTGAAGTAAGATTCGAACATAGGACCTTTAAACTAGAAATCAAGTTTGCAGTCATGTCCTGACGTCATATGACATCATGTTACGTCACAGACTAATACTTAGTTCTTATCATTTGCACTAATTTCGGAATAAAATGTCAATTGTTCAGCATGAACATGAAATACTACCAGAGATGAGTCATTACATGAAACTTCTATCTCCTTCTTTTGCATTAACACAGCTTGCAGAAAGTCCTATCATTCGTTTTCACGAATGACATCTAGTTTCTTAAAATAATCATCTTCAAACTTTTTGACAATGTTTATGACCATAATGTCTCAATTGAGTTCGATTATGGCTGAGATCCGTCCCAAATTTGGGCAGGAGTTATGCCCTTTTGATATTCAAAAAATGCCATATTTCACGTTGTTTACACTCTAGCATCTGCATCTTTTTAGCAATCATCTTCAAACTTTATGGCAATGCTTATGACCAAATTCTCGATTGAGTTCGATTATGGCTAAATCCGTCAATTATCAAGAGTTATGCTCCTTTTAATATTCAAAAAATGCAAGTTTCACTTTTGTTTCCTCTACTGACTCTAGCATCTGATCTTTTGGCAATCATCTTAAAACTTTATTGCGAGCCTTGACCATTAGGTCTCATTGATTCGATTTGGCTAAGGGGCCGTCAATTAGGTCAG
>CM037794.1:14393973-14443973 GCA_021229015.1 Solen grandis
ATCGTCCCTGTGGCGTTAACTCATTTTTTTATCGTGATAAGACTAATACCCTTCACATCGTCTGTTTTTTTGCGTGAGCATAATTGAGAGAAAACTTTTTGAAGACAACCTCATGAATATTCATACAAATTTATGACTTGATGAATATTGATAACCTGAACATAAAATAGTATAGGAAATCATAAACTATTCTTTGCCACAGTGGCTGTGTACAAACTGAGCTACAATATCGTATGAGCAAACAGTGAATACCTGATCAGACAGTTCCTATAAGAATATATTTGCAATCAAAGTATTTTGTTTCATTCCCTTGCCTATATGACAATTTACTTACCTACCAACTTCCAAGAAAATCCTCAATTTCATTAGGCGTTTTCGATGTTAGTAACAATATGGTTGTTCTGTCGATCTGTATTACAGCCAAAACCTGAAAAACAAATTCTGAAAAAAAAACTGACACATTATAGTTCACACATGCCAAACGAACGGAAGCCGCATTCTATTATTAACTGTCCCGTTCCTGGGGATCATTTCACTTAACATTGCCAGGAAGTCGTATCTACACTGAACAACTTTTCAAATGGGTTACGAAGGATTTTGCAAGTTTCTGACAAAGCAAACACTCAAAATATTTTGGTCAATTTTTCATTTGAAATCATATCATGGAGTAAAAGGTTTGCCAATATGTAAATATTTTAATTGATAGCAAGAGGATACTAGAGTTTTGTTTAGCTCAACCACCTATTTCGAAAGTCACCAAATTCACCGTTAACCACTTACTAACGCTGTAGTATAATGCTGCAATGCTGATATTATTTTTGCAAGATAATATTTCCACATCTATGTTCATATTTGTTTTAAAGCTGATGTATTAAATAGAAAATGAAGAAAATAAGATACATTAGCGGGGCATGATAAATTAAATGTAGATACATTTAATCGTGTCCCGCAAGGAAAAGCTTTGGAAAACTCTTATTGATATGCGTCTCGATATTTTTCATTCTATGTTGGTCATTTTCTAATTGATACATCAAATTTCGAACGAATATGAACCCAAGAGGCTACAAATCAAAATAAAAAAATGACAAATCAATATCTCACATTAATATTTAAATAGGTAAATGAAACGTTATGTTATATAAATATAAAACTGAAATTTGAAACGGCGAATATTTTTTAATCTCAAAGCCTAGATATGCACTTAACCAAAGGTTGGTGTATGTAAAGGATGGTTGTAAAATCTTAAACCGTATGAACATGTATTACATAAGGCCAAGTCAATTCTGAAATTAATTTGGCTAAAGCAACTTTGCAATGATAAGAACCTAAGGTCCTTAGCAAACTTTCAGAAGTATATTTGTGCTGCATATGGGCTAGTTTGAGTCACATTTACCTAAATAACAATTTCGTAGAGAAGTGTCTGTTTCATGAAAGATGAACCAAAAGATTAAAACATCAACGATATAAAGTAATAAAACATTTTGTTTTTATGCGTGTTTATTGTTTGAAACTAGATTTTTCGCTGAAATATTAACTGCGACTAGTCACGCTAAGCCTCAATATTTTACATTGGTCTTGACTGAATTTTAAATTGTATTAAAGTGTTGTACATGCATTAATCACAGAAATCTGTTCTTAATTACAAGTCTCGAATTTTAATCATTCAAAGTTTTCAGCAAATATATATGTTTCTTTGTAAATGACTGTATCCTGACTTGCACTCAGCCCTTTACGAACAAAGAATATTTCATTTAATCAAGTGTATCTTCTCACGTACGTTGTCACATGAATATTGTCTGCAACGTGTTCCTGGTATTTTTATCTACATATATGCATGTATACCTGGTTACGACTGTTAATTAACCACACATTATTACAAAAGCTGTAAGGCTATAACTTAAACTGACTTCATCTTTCTCGCTTGGTAACATAAAACCGGTTCAGGAAACTGTTAGAAATATCATGGATTCCAAATTTGCAGTGAGTAATGACGTTTACCATTTTAGGCCATTGTTAAAACATTTTTTACGCTTTCAATCTTTTTATGGAGAAGAAGTTATGTTTATTTAAAATTATAACTTAAACTACAAGAAAGAAATTAAGAAAGAAATGCACTTTATGAATGATGGGCTTTATTGCATTCTTTATTGTTCCACTATAAAAGGACATCCTTATTAAATCAATCTATGTGATTTATAGAAAACTATTTTCAAATCTACTTAGAAAAGATATAAGATATAGTTTCCTTCCATGTTGAATATAATACCAAAAGATATTTACACATGTTATAAAAAAAACATCATTTGTATTTAATATGTTTTTGACGGGCTTATGCCTTTTGACAAACAACAAATCATATATCTATGGCATTTACATCCTCATAGATTAAAGGAGGAAACAAATTCCATTTCATTTGGTTTTATTTTTAAAGGAAAGTGGTTACATCGCTATATGAGAGCGAGTAGTGTATAATAGGCCTTTATGGTGTTGTTGTTGTTGTTGTATTGGGGTTTACCGTCGCTGCGATAGTATTTCAATCATATAGCGACGTCCTGCTAATTACGGGTGGAGGATCCCCGAATACACAGAGGTACCCGGGTAGAACCACCGACCTACCGCAAGCCAGATGGAAGGCTTCCTCACATGAAAAATCCGAAGTCCCTACCGGGATTCGAACCCACAGCGGTGAGGGGCTGAGAGATTTGTAGTCCACGACTGTAACCGCTCGGCCACGGCGGCCCCCTTTATAGTGTTATATATCTCACCCCCGCGGGAAACTTTCTCGATCGTAAGCACAAGATATCCATTCTAACAAAACGCATTCTCGTTGACTCAGTATAATTAAGCATTAGTTTTGCGAAAAATACTTTCTCTTTCACACAAAAACATCTTTGTTGCCTAATAGTCTCGTTCTCACACAGTAGTTTCTCGGTCCTACAAGAAACATTTTCGATCGTACAAACAAATGTTCGTTCCTTCAAGGATGTTTCTATTTTATGCAGAATGTATTAACTCATTACATTAAAAATATTCTTACAATATACTCGGATGTAAAATACAATATTATCATAGCATGTCTGTCCCGCCAAAAATTATCATTTAAACATTGCCTTAATTGATTATGATCTTGTGTGTATTTTTTTTTTCATTCAGAGCCTTGAAGTGATAAAAAATCATTTTGACCAGAAAGAAATGCGACTGACCATTATAAAACCTGACCAATACGAAGATACTATAAAGTTTTTGGGAAATCATTTCATTCCAGACGAACCCCTCTGCAAAGCATATGGTGTGCTATCAAATGCAAGTTTTAACCTCTACTTTCAAAACAGTCTACAAAACGGTACCTCATTAATATTGGCAAATAAAAAAACTGGCGAAATTGTTGTCGTTCTGCTCACATCAGTGATAAAAATTAATAAGCCAAAGAATATGAAACTGGAAGATGATCCAACTAGGAAAATGTTTCAGTTCCTTGAACATAAAAATGATGAAATCAGATTTTTTGAGAGGTATGATGTTGAGGAAGCATTGCGTCTTGGAATTGTTTCAATGAACCAGAACTACAGGCGAAAAGGCATTGGTTTTGATTTAGTGAATGCTGGAATTTTGCTTGCGAAGAATTTGGGATTCAAGGCTGTAACTATAGAGGGAACATCCAATTTTACAATAAAAATTTGCGAAAAGATGGGATTCGACAAATTGGCTGAGATAAATTATAATCAGTATTGGATAGAGGATGAACTGATGAGTGATAAAACTGAACCTCATACTAGAGTTGTTTATTTTGGGAAGAAAGTGTAAACTGGGACATATTTGAAGACAATAAAGAATTCCTCATCATGATGAATAGATTGGTAAAATTAGTAGAAAAACAAGTGACAGTGGATATGCTTTCAATTAAGAACTTTATATGGTTATATATACTCAGGTTTCAAACATAAAGTACTGCCAGACTAAACTATCACACAGTTAATATGTGGCATGACACCACTTTAAGTAAAAGTTTCCTCATCATGGATTTATGCTAAAGATATTTTGAGTGTCAAACACGAAGTTTATTTTGTTAATATTTATATTGACTTTGTTTGGCCTTCGGTGCATTATTTCAGCGTAGTAACACTATATCTGTTTCAATAACTGAAATGGTGTCTTTAGAACGTAAAACTAACTTCATAAGATACTTTCCATTCTGAAGTAATTGATATTTATTGAGTAATTAAAATATTAAGGAAAATATTAATTAATTAATCCTAAATTAATTCACTCACACTAAGTTATTCCATTATTTATTTATTTATTTTTTCCCTTAATTAAAAAATTTAAAAAAATTTTCATTTAAAGACTTTTCTTTATTCATATTTCTTGACTATTTGTACTCAAGAGCTGCAGGAGTTAGGGCAAACTCAGGAGATGAATGTTTGCTTTACAGTTTACTGACTTGACCAACATGTTTGTAACATGTGTATATAATACACCATTGATGGAATTTTTTATTTATTTATTATATTATTATCTAAATTTCGCTTATATTTATATTTTCCCATTTCTTTCTTCTTTTTACTGGCTAGTATATTGCATTTCCTAAATTTAGCGACAAACACGTTTTCTAGCATTATTCTAAAATCAAAGACCATTTATTATATCAGATATATTATGATATAAAACTTTTACTTTCTTAATTTTCAAATCTTTGTTGTTGTTTTTTTCTTACGCCGAATATCTTGTTTAAAAATATTTCTTGATACATTTTACAAAGTATTTAAAACTATATGGCGATATATTGTGCAATATGATATGTCATATATTCAGAAAACGTATATCATTTTATATAATGTATATAATGTATATTCGTTGTAATATTCAGTCACTTAGAAACAGAATGGCAACAGCTGGTCTATTAACACTTCATAATAAACGCAGTTTCTGTAAATAATACTCATAGATGAGGACACCATCTTGTGTTCAGAAGTCATATTTGTCAACGTTTTCGGCTTTCAAACTCACTTTACTATCTCGTGCTCTAAACACATGTCTAGTGATAGATTTGGCAAATAAAAAGAAGTAACAGCAACTAATTACCCCTATCGTCTATAAATTGTATAATAAAGGGTTTAATTCGCTTTAAAACTTTAAGGACTTCAACAGACATACATCAAAGCCATCTAAGCGTGGTGTTAGATTTATTAAAATACGTACATGTTTGATTTATAAAAGTATGAGTACCTTGGAGACGGTCGATGAACATACACCTCATCGTCTGCTACGTGGATATACGAGTCATTAATTACATCAGTTTTCTCTCTCGGTAACGCGAATCAAGTTCACTTACAATTACACATACCATGGATACGCAATTTACAGTAAGTTATTACCTATTCGTTTAAGTTTATTATTTTAAAAATTGTTGGTTTACGTTTGCAATTTATAAGTGGAAAGGAGGGCTGGGGATGTTTACATGATAAAATAGGATTCAAAGAAATATGCCATTTCGAATGTAAAAAAATGAGTAGGAGACGCTTTAGCTAGTAGGTCGCACAAGTGCAAAACAAAGATTTTTAATAATTGCCTAGTTTTCTACCACAGTCAAATGACAGTATTGCCTTATTTGTACACAATTATTTCTTAATTGAATATTCCTATTTTTTTATTCTGTAGAGACGAGATCTTTTCTTTTGTAACCAATACAAAAAGAGAATGAAATAATTACAAAAGATTATGTTTACATAGCATCGTTTTCTTTAAAACAATTTAATTGGAAATGACAGATAAGAACAAAAACGCACATACTGTCATATCAGATTATATACATACAAGATTTGATATATGCACAGTTTAAGAGATGATGACATTCTTTATGATACATGTTTACGAAATATACACGAAGCCTCTTTTAAATTTAACCGATATTTAATGCGAAAAGTTTCATTCATGTCAGCACGATTCAGTGAATTAAGCTTAGTCTGCATGAGAAGAAAATGCTCTATTACCATCATGTTAGTATTTTTCATAATCTATTTGAGCTTGACACACACGCAGTTTGACTTATCAAATCAGCCTCTGTTTACTTCATATCTTTAGAGTAAAAAGCATATACATTTCGAATGGCAAGATTTGTCTGATAGATATATCGCCATACTTGTGTAACGGGGCGTACACATTTCGGATGAAAAGATATGGCTGATAGATATACAGTGTAACCTCCGAAATCCGGACACTCTAAAATCCGGAAACTTCTGAAATCTGAACGATTTTCTTGGTCCCGAAATTTCACCTTCTGTTTATATGGAAATAATACTTCTGAATTTTGGAACCTCTAAATTCTGAATTCCGTACAATTATTGTGTATGTATAGGGTTATATCAACGCTATTTTACATCTGAAATCCAGACAGTGCTACAAGCTTGACAGGTAATAAGACCGGAAATCGTAAGCCCTGCGGCAATTTTCCCCCTCATTTTCTCCCTGTTCGATAGTATATTAATCAGCAGTGATCGTTTTGTTTTTTTTAAAACGTGTTAGAATCACAATCTGTCTATTTTTTTTGACACACACATTTGCGCTGCCGGATGCATGGGCAATTAGATAGTGACACATTGTAAATTATTAAAGTGGTGATGAGTGGTGATAAGTGGATTAATTGGTATTTTTGCAACCAACATCCTTAACAGTTAAAGTGTATGTGCGGTAACGTTAGAAGCGTAATTAATTAGACTACAATGTCTTCATTTACTTCTTGTTTGAGAGAGAAAATTGAAATTGAGAGAAAGAAAGAAAGAAAGAAAGAAAGAAAGAAAAAAAGAAGGCAAATAATGCTTGGAATCAACATTCACATAACCCATTTTGACATAAAAATGGAAAATAGTGAAAGAGAGAGGGAAATAATAGGCAATTAGAGAGAGAGAATGAGAGAGGGAGAGAAGAAAGAGGGAAGGAGGGAGGTAGAGAGAAAGAGAGGTAAGATACATGCAATTGATTATGGGAAATCACATTAACATAACCATTTTGCAAACAAAACATAAATATATAAGGTAAAGCTTCAGGGAATTTGATAATAATTACACTTAACAAACAATAAACAGAATGACACTATTCACAACTATTAAGAACATCAGTACATATATACTGGTCCAATTCATTCCAGACTTCTGAGAATTCCGGAAACTTCCAAAATCCGAACTTTTTGGCCGGTCCCACAGGTGTTCAGATTTCGGAGGTTTACACTGTATCGTCAAACTTGTGTTATGAGGAGAGAAATGGAACATAAGGAAGTGAGCCATTCATGTAGGTGACTTTTACATTGAGGCCAACGTATAATATAATCCCAATTTGGCAAATTGTAAAACTAGTCGTTAAACAGATGTTGGCTAATAACTAGAATAACAACTTAAATAAATTATTAATTTTTTCGAATTTGAAAGACAAGGTACACATCTACATCATAACATACATCTTCTGTGAAAATATCAAGACAAAATATAAAAAATAAAGGCTCTAGAGCGCGAACAAACTTTTGAAGCTGACGTCAAATCTGACGTCAATTGACGTCATTGAACATTAAAAATGATTGATTTTAAAAATTTGAACTTTTTGTCGAGGCAATTTAATTTTCATGTTGCTCAGACACTGACAACATATTGAAATTAACTCTTAGATTTGGTTGGAAAAAAAGGAATAATAATAAGAAGAAGACCTAGATTTCGTTTGTCCCGAACAAACGATAGGGCTTTCTGCTCCTATGACCTAAGTGTCCTTGTGACCTTGACCTTTGACTTTATTACCTCAAAGTCATAGGTTACAATATACAGGCCGTGGGCAATATCCCTACGAAGTTTCACAGACATAGGCTTATTCCGTCTAAAGTAATAAATAAAAACGTTTTTGTATTAAGTGTCACTTTCATCCTGACCTTTGACCAAATGACCTGAAAATTTTAAAAAAAAATATCGTGAACTGGCCATGGACAATTCAGCGGACAAGGATTTTTATATTAAATGTCATGTGACCTTGATTTTTGATCGAATGACCTCAAAATCAATTAGGGTCTTCAACTGAAATGGGCAATTTCCCTACCAATTTCAAAAATCTATGCTTATTCCTTCTCAATTTATTGTGCGGACAAGGACTTTACACTAAGCGTCAATGTGACCTTGACCTTTGACATAATGACCTCAAAATCAATGGTGATCATCCACTATCGATGTCAACTTCTCATCTAAGTATGAAGACAGCACACATATTAATTATCAAGTTACTGAGTGGAAATTGATATGGCTAATGGATGGACAGATGGACAAGCGCCTTATCATAATAAGGGCGTATTACTAAACTTGGTATTGTAAGAAAGCTCTAATTGTTAATCCTGAAGAAATCATAACTTTTTATTCAAAGATCATGAAACTACAGCGTTTCAATTTCGTTAAAGGTACACATTTCGTCTTTCCGCCATAACTCAACAAATTCAACCCCGATCTTCAAAAACAAAATATCACAGATTTTACCCACAGTGTCCAGGTAGAATTTTTTTCGTTTTTGATATACACCTTGCCGAATAAAAACACCAATAACTGACATATGACCTTGACCTTTACGATTTTCTGGAAATGGAAGTGACTAAGGTAAATGAGATGGTATGTTGCACATTCATTGAACATTTTATGCAAATCGGTCTAAAGGTAAGGCATGTAGGGCTAAAAAAAACTATATTTTGGATTAAAAGTTTGTTAACGGGTCATGAAGTCATTTTACGTCATACAACGTCAGTCTTTTTAGAGCTGTAAGAAATTGATTAGTCACAATTCTGTACAAATTTTAAGTTTCTAGCTTATCTGAAAGCTTCGTAATACTTAAATAAATTTTCAGGTCCAAAGTTCGAAACTTGCTTCAGCCATAGATCCTTGGTCTTTATGAATGTTGCAAAATGTATATAATCCTGCACAACTAAGTCGCAATCCATACATTCTGCGAAAAAATCAAGTCAATTGGTCAAGAAATGACGGCTGTAGAGCGCGTAAAAGCTTTGGTAGCTTTTTTCAACCATGACGTCACGTGACATCACATGAAGAAAAAAATGCTCCAAACAAAAGCGCCAAAATCATTGTGCATACTTTTAAAATTTCATACTGCTGCCTTGTCGGTAACCTGTTTTAATTTGAACCTCAAAAGGAAGAAAAAAGTAGAATAAAAATAAGTAAAAACATAACAAACCAAATAGGAATTTCTGCTTGAGGCAGAAAGCCCTAATAAAAGTTTGGAAAAAGCCGTATTGACAAAGGCAATATGCTTATCGGTCCTGGTGTACACCATTGCATCCTAAAATGCCCCTCATTCTCTCAAATACGCATCGCAATTCATCTTTCAACACGGGCACTCTTTCCTGCATAGGAACGTCCGGATCTAGAGTAACCAACTCAATAACCGCCTTCTTTCATTACTTCAAATTGCTAGATTTTCGTATACAAGCCTTCATCCGAAGAACATGAATATCTGCCATGTTATTGACGGAACAACTTGAAATTTTCAGAAAATTTTGCACATTGTAGGTGTCGGCATTCGTACAAATTTCAACTTCATACATCAACATGCCGATTTTATATGATTTTTTTAATAATTCATGCATTAATATTCATGACGTCATAATCACGTAACCAAACAAATATTCCTTGCAGTATACATCACTTCACTTTTAAGCTTGTTTATCCTGAAAATAATAATTGACTCAAAGTTCATGAAGCTACAGCGTTTCAATTGCAATTTTGAAAGTACACTTTTCGTTTTTCTGCCATAACTCAACCGTTTGAACCCCGATCTTCAAAAACTATATATCTCCTGAGAGGCCTTACAAAGCACTACAAATTTACTCATAGTGTCTAGTTAGAATATTTTTGAGATACCGATGGCCGAAATAAACACCTAAAACCTACATATGACCTTGACTTTTGCGATTTTCCGGAAACAGAGGTCACCATCCACGGTGGGACACGCGGTTTCACATAAATTGAAAGTAACATGCCAATCTGTCAAAAGTTCAAGCCTGCAGGTCCTAAGAGCCGCTAATTTCGAAAGCAAAATTTCTTATCACAGCGTGACGTCAAATGCCGTCACACGACGTCAGTTGTCAAATAATACAAAGAAGACCTCAGGACACATAGGCTATCCAATTTTCACGCTTCTAACTCATCAGGAGCCTTTGTAACACGAAATTATATTTTAATGACCAAAATTCGAATCTCGATTTTGACACAAAATCTCGAACTTTTGGAATTTTGAAAATTCAAGAATGTACGCACATCTACATCCCAACTTACACTTCTGTTAAAATATCAAGTCAATCGGACCAATATTGACGGCTTCAGAGCGCGAACCAAATTTGGTAGCTTATTTGAATTGTGACGTCATATAAAGATGAAAATTGTTGCATTCAAAAGGGCCAAAGTCGCTCTGATTACTGTTAAAATTTCATGCTGCTGGTTTATTGGCAACCTGTTTTAATTTGAACCTCAAAAGGAGGAGGAAAAATAATAATAAGAAGAAAAAACATAACAAACCCAAAAGGAATTTCTGCTTGAGGCAGGAAGCCCTAATAAACATAACAAACCCTATACGTTTCCCGCAGGTTGCGGAAAGCCGTAATAAAGCATCGTCTTTTCGAAACAAGTCTCAAGGTACATCTGTAATATAGCGGTATCTGCGTGAAATATCTTTAATATTGTAAATACCTTCCTTTATTCAGACGTTAGTTTATTTCATATTCGCACACATCGTATTTGCAACAGTTCTTTTTTAAGATTACTATCAATATTGTGGAAAAGGATTAGTTTTAATGATTTCATTTTAAATTCAAAAACAGAATAAGACATATTGATAATTAATTTTATTATTATGTAAATAGTTTACCTTGAATTTAAAACGATTTTTTACGGTCATTTTTCCACTGAATAAATACTAGCCACCACTTTTTTATCTTTATCCACCCCATTCAAATGCAAATTCTATATCGATTTATGTCACATTTACATATCGAAGGTATATGCATAAAAACTTAGCATAGTTTCGCTTTCACCCCTCTATACAGTCAACATCGTACATGCGACCACGTGTATTAAACGATATTTTTAAACGGCCGTTATAAATCCCGCCCGAACGTTTTTACTATATCAATTTATCCCATTAAGCGACTTTTTCATTATGCGACCAGCGACCACATTAACCAAGTCCCAGCACATAGGATTATGCACGAAATCAACTTTTTTGAGCGACCGTGTTTGATTCCGTTGCTTATTATCGTGTACGCTGGAGCATGTGTATATTCATCTTTAACACATCCGAACAAACAAACAATTATCCCGATGATAAGTGCTCACCTGAAACCAATTTGTTTTGACCACGCATGACTGCAGCATGTGCAACTAAATTCTAAATATAGTTCCTGGTTCCCGTTTCAACAGTTACTAAGCATAACATAGGTGAAACCATCCCTCCATTTGCCGAATGCTTCGGATTATGGTAAAAGAATATTTGGGAATAATGTAAATTAATACTTCCGGATGCAATTCGTACCTATATGTATGTACATTGCCTCTTATGATACGCGAACAGGGCGTACGGTTGAAATAAATTTTATCGGGGGTTTCTGGATTTATGTTAAACAGAGACATAAAGAAAGCTCATTGCTAAATAATATTTTTTATTGAAATTGTCCGAATCCATCCATGAATTCGATGTCAATGTTGTGTCTTTCCACTGAATACCAAATGCAAACCTCAGCCAATGATCCAAGGTATTATTCGACCATAACAGCTAAAAAATCGAAAGATATGACAAAAAATAAACATGTTGATGTTTATTAGTATAAAACAACAAAACATTGTGTAGTTTAAATCGTATTCATATTGTAATATAATATAACGTCATGATACAATATAACGTTAGCTTACAGTTTGTAGATATGACTTGTTTGCCTGGATTTCCAAAAATATTTTTTAAGAGACCATTTCATTAAGCGACCACTTTTTGGCAGTCCCTTGAGTGGTCTCTTTATACAATGTCGACTGTATATTCTTCACTTAACGTGATAATGTCAGTTTTCTTTTTATTTAGAACTTTGAAGAGATCAAACATCATTTAAATGAGAAAGGAATGCGACTGACCTGTATACAGCCTGAAGAATACACGGATACAATAGACTTTTTGAACAAACATTTTATGTTAGACGAACCTCTAACAAAGCTTATGGAGTGCAACCTAATCCAAGTTTTGACCACTACTTTCAAAACTGCCTACAAAATGGTACCTCGTTAAAATTGACAAATGAAGAAACTGGAGAAATTGTTGGCATTCAGCTCACCGTAGTTGCGAAGAAGAATGAGCCAACGTTTATGGAAATAGAAGATGAGCTAACAAGAAAGGTATTTGAGGTGATAGAAAAGAAATATGATGAAATTAAAGTATTTGAAAGATATAATATTCAGGAAGTATTTCGTCTTGGAGCTCTCTGTTCTAACCGGAAATACAGACGAAAAGGCATTGGTTTTTATCTAGTAAGCGCTGGATGCGCTCTTGCAAAGGAATTAGGATTCAATGCAGTTACCATTGAGGGATTGTCAAATTTCACGATTAAAATTTGCGAAAGGATTGGTTTCGACAAACTGGCCGAGATACATTATGATCAATTTCGGATAGAGAGGGAGCTTCTGAGTGATAAACCTGAACCTCATACTAGATTTGTTTATTTTGGAAAGATAGTGTAAACTGTAACTCACCTTACGACAATAAAAGATCGTCATGATCTTTGTAGAAAAACAAAAAGACAGTGAATGTGCTTTCAATGTTTGGTAAATTTTGTAGCGATATACCTTTATGAGTGTGCGTGTGTAAATTATCAAAACTGTTAGTTCAACTTATGTATATTATACATAACGCCTAATTGATTATAAGCATATTTTATGTTGTTGGTATGTTTTGCTATTTTCACTCAGATATAACCTATTTATTTTCTCCATCATAGATATAAGGGTGTCTGAGAGTCTTCCTCCATGTACCTTACAAACATTTTATTATAAAAGGTGGAAATAAAAGATTTTAGTTTAGCAAATAAAAATATATATGAATGATGCAAAATGTTACATTATATGTGAGACAAACGACTGTACAAAAGCGGTATTTATCTTCTTTATCATTACAGAATGATTTTAGAACAATGTTATTGAATTTGTTTCTTCTTCCCTAATGAAATAAGTGCGATATATGTTATATCCAAATTGATATAAAATAGTATTCATGATGTTTTATTTACATGAATCTATCTTATAACCTAACATAATGTTTTCCTGAGTATTCATTGGTTAATTTATGCCACATTTTATAAAAATAATCTGATAATAGTATACCAGATTTGTTTTAGAAATGAAGAAATGGTCATAATCTTCTATTTCCTTACAAAAATACAAAGTGAAGAATTTCACATATTCCAGTTAAATACATCAAGATTTGTTGAAAGTCTTATACTTCAACTGTTTAACTGTGTTGTCATGAATTGCTTTATGTAAAAAAATACCATGAGTTCCAATTAACTTTTTATTAACTTGTCTCTCCCAATTACTGTGTACGAATAGTTGAATATTTTTTTCTTCACATAAGTTGATAGATATTCCCTATTACTCATTTTCAGAAATATTTGCACTTCGAGAGCTATTTCAGATCTGGTATCTATTTTTGGTATTTACCGATTCTTCCTTTTTTTATTAAGACTAACTAGTGTTTTGGAATAGCGTTAAACAGTATTGTATTTGCTTTAATTTCTCTTTTTGCAAACAAAATATCATTTACAAAGATAAGCTCTGACTTTATCACGCTTGATTAATATATTTCCCCATATTTTATATGTATAAGTATGCAAGTAAATACTTTGCAAAGAATCTATATGACTATAAAATGTTTTTAGTTAGGATTTGTGCTGGATAAAAGGCAATATATGTATTATTATATAATTAACATATATCAAACAGGTGTTTTGTTATTAATTTTCTACTTCCTGGTCTTTGCCTTTCCATTAACATTTTGAAAAACATAGTTTACGTCACAGAACGGTATAACGTGAGACATGGTATTACAAAACAATTTAAATATTCAAGTCACGATCATTTGTAACTTATTGTATTTAGGCCCTTAGTAACTGAATGGCATTATCATGTGTATCTACTCTCCAATATGTTACCGGTAGAATGATTTACGAGGATCGTTTATAAAATTCTGGGATTGGCCCTACTGCGCTTAGGTTTTTTTTAGAATATATTTCACATTACATACTGTACATGAAACATGCAATATTTTGGATCAAACTTTACAAATTGTATATATAAAACATAATTTTTCACTGAGTTGCATACAACATCATCACTGCCTCACGAAGCAGCGGAAAAAATATATATGACGTGATTAAATTCTCAGTCAGCGCTTTTCCTGAATCTGAAGTTCATCCGACTACTTCCTTTGCTTTGTTTTGTTCTTTCCCAGATTATATTCGGACTTCGTGCTCAATACTGATGTCCCTTTAACCGATGGGTTTGTGGGACAGTTTGGCGACTATAGGCAAGAGTCAATACATCTGATCAACACATCAACCGAGTGCTTCGGAGTGGATATCACTGTTTCTTTGCAACCACTTGGTTATAGGTCCGCAAAGGTCCATGACTTTTTGTTTTCGAACCAGTTTTTGTAATTGTTCACTTAAGTGATCTTATTCACTTAGCTTAAATTTCCAATCGGTAAAACATTTCGATTTATGACAATGTGTCTGTATCACTAACCTGTTCGGCCGAGTTTCAGGTCGCAGTCGCTGATAATTGAAAAAAAATACATGCATATACATAGCTAAGATGCTCTAATATTCCGTGCAATACTTAATATTGAGCAAATCAACTTTGAAAAGTGACCATTGGTCTGTTTCTTTCCCTTCCGTCTAGCATTTGCGGGTGTTTATAGCAGAGAATGACCGGTGCAAACGCAGAGAGTCTGCCGATATAGCGATTTCCGCAGAGAGCCTGCCGATATGGTTATGCACCGTGCTATTCCTACTTCAAAACAAATTTATTGCACTCATTTTGAAGGGAAAGCAAATGCTAATGTTTGTTATAATCAAATATTGAAAATACTTGATACGCCTTTAAGTTCTATAAATAAAAACATAAGGAAGGACAGCCCTTGTTTAAATGATTTTGTGTTCAATTTACTAAACTTTTGGATTTGTATGCTCATTTGATGGTGTAACTTTTAAGATGATCATTTTATAAGCTTATATTATGCTCATGTAGTAAATTGAATTAAATTAGCAGTCATGAACACCCTTTTCACTAATCTGCCCTCACTTGCTCTCTCTCTCTCTCTCTCTCTCTTCTATCTCTATAAGTAAGATGCTTTCTGTCTATTTCTTTCATCCCGTTTTAAGCTCTCTTAAGTTATGGTGCTCTCTCCTCCCATCCTCCCGCTCTTTCTCTTTATAAGTAAGATAGCTTTCTGTCTCTAATTCTTTCTCCCCGTTTTAAGCTCTCTTAAAGGTATGGTGCTCTCTCCTCCACCCTCTCTCTCTCTCTCTCTCTCTCTCTCTTTATAAGTAAGACTTTGTTCTATTCTTCTTTTTTCTCCCTTTATAAGTAAGATTTTTTCTGTCTCTTTTTTTCTCCCCGTTTTAAGCTCTTTTAAGTTATGATGCTCGCTCCTTCCCCTCCTCTCTCTCTCTCTCCTTCTCTCTCTTTAGAAGTAAGATGCTTTCTGTCTCTTATTCTGTCTCCCCGTTTTAAGCTCTCTTAAGTTATGGTGCTCTCTTCTCCCACCCTCTTCTCTCTCTCTCTTTCTCTTTTCTCTATTTTTTTCTCTCTTTAGAAGTAAGATCTTTCTGTCTCTAATTGTCTCCCCATTTTAAGCTCTCTTAAGTTATGGTGCTCTCTCCTTCCACTGATATAAAGAGGACTCTATCATGTGTTCACATTAAAGGTTCACAATAAATTACAATAATATGGGTGTAAAGATAAAACTGTTATAATTACAAAAGCGTCGCATGCGGATGCCAACGCTAGTTTGCAAAAAGTTTTTTTAAAGGGGGAGGGATAAATTTGGTAAAAATGGACCTAAAAGTTATGACTCTTAGCAGTTGTGTTCATGAACAAGTATGTAAAGTTTGATGATACAAAAGTTTAATAGGTTAGAAGTTAATGCCAAAGTATAAGACAATACCTAAACTTCTTTATCCTTAAAAAAGACAAGTTGATAACGATAATGTCTTTTGGAAAACTGTTATTTAAGTTTTGTAAAGAAACTGGTTGTTGGCTCTCACCAGGGACATTATCCGTCCTTATATTTTTGAACTGGAAGTCACATGTACTTATCAAGTGTTAGTTAAGTGCCATTAGAATTAAGAGTTCAAGGATTATCAAATATTCAAGACAATGCACATAGTAAAACGGATAAGTAATGGATAAGCAATAAAACAATTCGACAATCGAGTAAAAGCTCAATAATCTTATTACTGAAAGAACGAGCTGAGTTTTGTATCCATTTGGCGTCGTTACGAAATAACACTATGTTAAAGACTATCGCAGATATTCAGTAACCATTTAGTAGTTTTTTATATGTGTTTAAGAATAAATAAAAATGCACAATTTGCGAGAATTCTTAGTGAAACCATCGAAGTTAGTGGGTTCTCCGAATTGTTCAAAAATAGGTAAAATAGCGTTGATATAACCAAATATTTACAAAATTATTGAACGGAATTCAGAATTTAGAGGTTCCGGAATTCAGAGGTATAATTTACATATAAACAGAAGGGGAAATTTCGGGACCAAGAAAATCGTCCGTATTTCAGAAGTCTCCGGATTTTGGAGGGCCGTATTTCGGAGGTTACGCTGAACTGACATATGCGAACCAGTTAAACGACGATGTTTTCCCTATGACGGCCGACTGATCACCCAAGCCAGAACAAAGTCACGTGAGTATTTTACCCACCAAAATTACAGGTACTGTGGATACAGTACATTTTCTGCATTCCGTTAATAAAGGTTAGGATACACTAAATTAAAAGAGCTAAATCAACACTACTACATTCATCATTAACAACATCATTATCTTTCGAAAATAAATTTAGAATTCGTGTAGAATTGGTTTCATTAATAGACAATAATATTTCACTTGCAAACATAGGTGAATTCACAAAGCTATGTTGTCTTTATTTCAATTTGAACATAGACGCACGCGGACACATAACTGCAAAATAATTTACAAATATTTTCTGAACAGTTTTATAACTTTAATAAGGTGTCTTAGATTCAAAGATCAAATCTCAAGGTATCACTTTAATATATCGGTGTTTGCGTGAAAAAAACTTATATATTATAATTACATCGATTTATTCCACCGTTTCTTTTTTCATATCCACAAACATTATTTTTTACAGAAATAAAACTGAGTATACCTTTCAAAGATGATTACTTTCAAAATTGTAGAAAATGCTTATATTTTATGTTTTCACTTTGAATTTACTAACAGAAATCCCTCATCCATCTAAAAAAAATGCATGTTGACATGTATATATGTTTAAATAGTGTGTCATTTTCTTTTCATGACAATAACCTTTATTTGGAAATAGTGAAAAATGTATGAGCCACAAATTTCATAATCTGTTTGGATCTCTGTCATTGTCGAATCTTCCTTTATACAACCAGGTGAATATGAGGATACAATTTCTTTTAAAAGAAATAGATCAACAGTTTGTGACTACAGAGAAACATTTTATACGAACATGTATAGATATATTTGTTAAGATTTGTCGGATTTCAAAACAATCCATGCATTAATATGTAATAAGCATGTATTTATTCGTTGTTTTCTTTTTTCTGCTTCATTCTCTTGGAAATATATTCACATTTTACAAAGTATTTAACACTATCAGGCGATATATAATACCATGTGATGTATCAAATATTTAGAAAACTTAGATATTCTGGTCCCGATCATTTTATAATGTATATTAATTGGAATATTTGTCAGAAACGAACAAAATGGCAACAGCTGATCTATTAACACTTCATAATAAACGCATATCCTGTAAATAGTACTCATAGATGAGGACACCATCTTGTGTTCAGAAGTCATATTTGTCAATGTTTTCGGCTTTCAAACTCACTTCACTATCTCGTGCTCTAAACACATGTCTAGTGATAAATTTGGTATATTCAAAGAAATAAAAGCAACTAATTACCCCCATCGTCTATAAATTGTATAATGAAGGGTTTAATTTCACTTTAAAACTTTAAGGACTTCAACAGACATGCATCAAAGCTATCTAAGCGTGGTGTTAGATTTATAAAAATACGTACATGTTTGATTTATAAAAGTATGAGTACCTTGGAGACAGTCGATGTACATACACCTCATCGTCTGGTACGTGGATATACATTAATAACATCAGTTTTCTCTCTCGGTAACGCGACGCAAGTTCACTTACAATTACACATACCATGGATACGCAATTTACAGTAAGTTATTACCTATTCGTTTAAGTTTATTATTTTAAAAATTGTTGGTTTACGTTTGCAATTTATAAGTGGAAAGGAAGGCGGGGATGTTAACATGATAAAATAGGATTCAAAGAAATATGCCATTTCGAATGTAAAAAATGAGTAGGAGCCGTTTTAGTTAGTAGGTCGCACAAATGCAAACCAACGATTTTTAATAATTGTCTAGTTTTCTACCACAATCAAATGACATTATTGCTTTTATTTGTACACAATTATTTCTTAATTGAATATTCCTATTTGTTTTATTCTGTAGGGAAGATGTCTATTTTTTTGTAACCAATACAATAAGAAAACGAAATAACTACAAAAGTTTATGTTTACATAGCATCGTTATCTTTAAAACAATTTAAGGGCGTCCTTCACAATAATAGTGTGACAAGGCAGGAAAATCTAAATTAGAGAACATATTTTTTTTTACTTTTGCATGATTAGAGAGAATCAAATAGAAACAAATCATTGGGATAAATAATGGGGGTCTTCATGCTACTTTTTTAGTTATCTGCCTCTGAAGGTTAGATTTTAGCTTTTTGTCTCATTTTTAAGGTAACATAACTAAAAAGTTTTGGCCGGAAACACCTCATTTAATTTCAACGCGATGTTTGGTACTCATTGGTAAACGTTTAAGAAATTCTATACAACAAATTTTATACTATAGTCACAAACGGGAATATAGAGAATTTTGTTTTGTTTTCAAGAAAAACGCGGTATGTCTAGCTGAAACATTGTGAGAAATCAACTTAATGGATTTTTTTAAACTTTACATAATGATAGAAGTGTAACAGCAAACAATAATGCGAAGGAAAAAAAAGGTATCGATAGGCTTGAATTTTAGTCATTCCCTTGGAAATGACAGATAAGAACAAAAACGCACATACTGTCATGTCAGATTATATACATACAAGATTTGATATATGCACAGCTGAAGAGATGATGACATTCTTTATGATACATTTTTACGAAATATACACGAAGCCTCTTTTAAATTCAACCGATATTTAATGCCAAAGGTTTCATTCATATCAGCACGATTCAGTGAAATAAGTTAAATATAGCTCTGCAGGAGAAGAAAATGATCTATTACCATCATGTTATTATTTCTCATAATCTATTTGAGCTGGAAACACGAAATTTGACTTATCAAATCAGCCTCTGTTTACTTCATATCTTTAGAGTAAAAAGCATGGATGGCAAGATTTGTCTGATAGATATATCGCCATACTTGTGTAACGGGACGTACACATTTCGGATGGCAAGATATGGCTAATAGATATATCGTCAAACTTGTAGATATCGTCAAAATTGGAACATAAGGAAGTGAGCGATTCATGCAGGTGACTATTACATTGAGGACAACGTATAATACAATCCCAATTTGGCAAATAGTAAAACTAGTCGCTAAATAGATGTTGGCTAATAACTAGAATAACAATTTAAATAAAGCATCATCTTTTCGAAACCAGTCTCAAGGTACCTCTATAATATAGCGGTATCTGCGTGAAATATCTTTAATATTGTAAATACCTTCCTTTATTCAGCCGTAAGTTTATTTCATATTCGCACACATCTTATTTGTAACAGTTCTTTTTTAAGATTACTATCAATATTGTGGAAAAGGATTAGTTTTAATGATTTCATTTTATATTCAAAAACAGAAATAAGACATATTGATAATTATTATTATTATGTAGATAGATTTACCTTGAGTTTCAATACGATTCTTTTACGGTCATTCTTCCATTGAATAATTAATAGCTACAACTTTTTTATGTTTATCCACCCATTCAAATTCAAATTCTTAGCGATCTGCGAGTTAAATACAGAATCAATATTGCATGCCACAAGTAATGTTGCCATTTATGTCACATTTACATCAAAGGTATATGCATAAGACCTTAGTATAGTTTCGCTCTCACCCCTCAATATATTCTTCACTTAACGTGATAATGTCAGTTTTCTTTTTATTTAGAACTTTGAAAAGATCAAACATCATTTAAATGAGAAAGGGGTGCGACTGACCTGTATACAGCCTGAAGAATACACGGATACAATAGACTTTCTGAACAAACAGTTTATTTTCGACGAACCTCTCTTAAAAGCTTATGGAGTGCAACCTAATCCAAGCTATGAACGCTTCTTTCAACACTGCCTACAAAATGGTACCTCGTTAAAATTGACAAATGAAGAAACTGGAGAAATTGTTGGCATTCAGCTCACCGCAGTTGCGAAGAAGAATGAGCCAAGGTTCATGGAAATGGAAGATGAGCTAACAAGAAAGGTATTTGAGATGTTAGAAAAGAAAGAAGATGAAATTAAAGTATTTGAAAGATATAATATTCAAGAAGTATTTCGTCTTGAAGCTCTTTGTTCGAACCGTAAATACAGACAAAAAGGCATTGGTTTTTATCTAGTGAGCGCTGGATGCGCTCTTGCAAAGGAATTAGGTTTCAAGGCAGTTACCATTGAGGGATCGTCCAATTTCACGATTAAAATTTGCGAAAGGATAGGTTTCGACAAATTGGCCGAGATACATTATGATCAGTATTGGACAGATGGTGAGCTTCTAGGTGACAAAACCGAACCTCATACTAGATGTGTTTATTTTGGGAAGATAGTGTAAACTGTAACTCACATTACGACAATAAAGAATCGTCATGATCTTGGTAGAAAAACAAAAAGACAATGAATGCGTTAAATGTTTTGTAAATCGTGTAGCGATATATCTTTATGAGTGTGCGTGTGTAAAATACCACACTGTTCAACTTTTATATATTGTACATAACCTAATTGATTATAAGCATATTTTATGTTGTATATATTTTTCTTGTTTTTTTTTTCACTCAGAGGTGGCCTATTAATCATCTCGACCATAGATATAAGGGGCTGGAGATCCATCCCCCATATACCTTACAAACATTTTATCATTAAAGATGGAAATAAAAGATTTTAGCAAATAGTAAGCATATATGATACAAAATGTTACATTTTATGTAAGATAAATGAATTTACAAAAGCGGTATTTATCTTTTTTATCAGTTTTGAATGATTCTAGAACAATTAGATCTTTATGTATATAATCTAAAATGTTATTGAATTTGCTTTTTCTTCCACTTATGAAATAAGTGCGATATATGCAATATCCATTTCGACCTAAAAAGTATTCATGATACACAAACATGTTTATATATGCCACAGGTTATAAAAAAAAATCTGATAATTCTATACCAGATTTGTTTTTGATAACGACATGAAATGAAGAAATGGTCATAATCTTCTATTTCCTTTCAAAAATACAAAGTGAAGAATCTCTCATATTTCAGTTAAACATATTAAGATTTGTTGAGAGCGAGATTTGCGAGACTTAAATTGTTTAACTGCTTTGTCATAAATTGTTTTATGTAAAATAAATACCATGAGTTCCAATTACCTTTTTATTTTCTTTACTAATTTTAGAAATATTTGCTCTTCGAGAGCTATTTCAGATCTAGTATCTATTTTTGGTATTTACTGATTCTTCCTTTTTCATTAGAACTAACCAATGTTTTGGAAAAGCGTTAATCAGTGTCAGTCCTGATAACCAGTTATTCTTTATTACTATTTTTTTGAAGACTGCTTTGATTTCTCTTTTTATATCCTTTTTAAAGATAAGCCCTGACTTTATCCAATTTTAAATAGTAAACATTTACCATTATGATTGATTAATCTTTTTCCCCATATTTCATATGTATAAGTATGCAAGTATATATTTTGCAAGGAATCTATAAGACTATTATATGTTTTAATTAGGATTTTGTTGGATCCAAAGGAATTTATGTATTATTATATAATAAACATGTATCAAACAGGTGTTCTGTTATTAATTTTCTATTTCTTGGTCGTTGATATTACATTTTGACAAAAAAGTTTACATCACAGAACGATTTAACGTGAAACATGGTATTACAAAACAATTAAAATATTCTAGTCACGATCATTTGAAATTTAGGGGTATTTTAGTAATATTTATGTTCGGATGACGTGGCCAACATGGATTTTCCTCTAACCGGTGGCATTGTGGGACAGTCTGGCGACTTTTGATACGAGTCAATACGTCTGGTGAACACATAAACCCAGTCTTCGGAGCGGACACCATTGTGTATTTGCAGCCAAGAGCCGCTTGGTTTTAGGACCAGCCTATAGGTCCAGGACTTCCTGCTTTCAAACCAGAACAAGTATGATTTAGACTTAATAACAAAGACGGCGAATGGAAATAAAAATGGTCATTATGTGATATATGTTTCGATCAATTTTACAGATAAAGAAGTTTTGATTTCTAACTTCCACTTACCCGATCTATTATAGCTGTAAAGGTAAATTTGATCCATTTGTAGAGGAATCATTGGTTTAGAAGGGGAGTTTTAAGTTAAAGACAAATTAATGTATGAAGTAAAAAAAAATAAACCTATATGTCAAAATCAATCCGAAATACTAGAAATACATTTTTATTCATATTCTGGTGAATTTCGGTGTGCGATTTTTCTCATTCATGATTGCCAGCTTTAACGAAATGATGTTATGTTTGCTTCTTTTATTTTCACCATCAGGCAATCAGCTTTTTTCTTGCACACCTCTAATCAACACGACCTGAGCGATTATCTGGTCATGAAAAAAAGGGGTGGTTGGTTTGATCCTCCTTGTGGGGTCAGCATCATGGTTGAAATTGCATTTGCAGAAAATAGCCCTATATTTGCCAGTACATTAAGTACTTTTTAGAGTTTTTGTTCAAATTAATCTTATTACTTAGCTTAAGTTTCCAATCGGTAACATATTTCGATTAAGGACGATAAATCTCTATAGATAAATAGCCGCAGGCAAAATTATTGCATTAATTTGTAATGGAAAAACAAACTCAAATGTTTGTTACTTTCAAAAACTGGAATTATTTGATACGCCTTTATGTTTTATAAATAAAAACATAAGAAAGAACGTCCAATGTTCAACGGATTTACTTTAACTTTGGATGTGTATGCTCATTTGATGATGCAGTTTCTAAGATGTACATATACTCATTTTAGAAATTTAAATTATACAATTCAATTAAATTCGCAAGTCATAAACTCCCTTCCAAATTATTTGCCCCTCTCTATCTTTCTCTCTCTTTAAAATCAAGATGCTTTCTGTCTCATTTCTTTTTGTTTTAATATCTCTCTCTTTTTCCTCTCTCTCTCTCTCTCTCTCTCTCTCTCTCTTCGTTATCCAGTAGTAGTGTCAATTCTTATGAAAAGATTTGAAATTTTTGGATTCGAATTAGATGTTGGTTCCCCAAGGGAGGGAGGTTGGGCCTTGACAGAGTGTACTAATCCAACCAAAGTACTGTCGAGAATAAGTTGCAAAAATTGATGACACTTGTTTATTGTGTGTGTGTGTGTGTGTGTGTGTGTGTGTGTTTTCTTTTTACCTAAAATAATTTTATTAAAAAGGAAAATATTTCTCCCTTTTCGATAACTTCATACACAGAAGTAATTATAAGGGCGCCTCCTTGGTTTCTGTTGACTTCGGATATAGTACTTGTAGGTTCAAACACTGTCTCATGTTATACTATACATTCGTTGCAAACTTGCTTGTCTGTTAATCCTGGTAAGCAATGGAAAACATCCAAAGAAAGCAGCAAACGTAATTATATTTATTGCATTATTAGCATAATTTCCCTTAATGTGTGTAAAAACAGTCGATGTCTTATAAGTTACTGAATATTCATTACTTCTCAATATAAAATACATTAACTACAAATTATCCGGGATTTATTTTATAAATATTCACCAAATATCTGAATTTTTAATGAAATAGCAATAATATTTTTCTAAAAATTCTTCAATAATGAAAATCATTTATCAAAAGAACAATTATTACACATTGTTTCATAATTCCAAGAAATCAGGGCGATATCCAAATAGCTACCTTATCCGAAAAATATTTCTGATCAGTTGTTTTCCATGAATTCAAATACACAATTGTACTTGCGATTATTCGAAATTTTTATAATTCCCCATCTAACATTTAACTGTTTATAATATTATTGGTACTTATAAGTTGCAACGTGCTTATTAGATAATTAAATTTATGATAAAATATCAGCATTGGACATACACAAAACCACAATAAAGTGACATCATAACAATTTAACAAGATAGAAAAACATCAGATAAACGAAATGAAATTTAATAATAAAAAAACATTTATGGCCTTACATATGTAAAGTAGTTGCATACATATCATGTTACACCCCCCCCTTTTTAACCTTTCACAGTTTCATACCAAAATAAATATATTTTGTATGAGGTTCCGTTCTTAAACTAAGTAAGTCACCCTCGAACCAATATTTGTCATAATATACCTCAGCCAATTTGTCGAAACCGATCCTTTCACAAATTCTGCATGTGAAATTTGACGATCCCTCCATTCTAACTGCCCTAGCACCTATTCCTTTCACAAGTTCTATGGCTGCACCAACCAAACCAGAGCCAATTCCATTATGTCTGTAGCTCCTATTCACCGACAAAGCATCGAAACGAACTGCTTCCTCAACATCATATCTTTCAAAAAATCTGACTTCATCTTCTTTCTGTGATGCAAACTCAAGTAATTTTCTAGATGGTTCGTCGTGCACGTCCATTAACACTGAATCAAACTTTTTGATAATTGTGATAAGCTGAATACCAATTATATCATCTGTTTCTTTTTGCGTTAGCATTATCGAAGACCTTTTTGAAGACATTGTCGAAATATATAGTTTAAACTTGATTTTGGTTTAACTTTGTAAGCTTTACAAAGCGGTTCATCCAAAATATAATGTTTTTCCAAAAACCTTATCACCTCATCGAATACGTCATGTTTTATAACAGAGAGTTGCATTCCTCTCTTGTCAAATTGAGTTTTTATTCTCTCGAAACCCTGAAATAAAAATAAGATATTAACACATCATGAGATTGTGTTTGTTTGTACTGGAAAATGTAGGAGTCCTAAAGATTGCAAATGCAAATTGAATTATCAAGTTTTATTTTATATATAAAAATAATTCAATATTATTATGAATATTGTTAATCCAATATCTTACTTTTATTTTTAGATGCATGTTTTCATTATTCATCGATACACTGTTTTATTAGAACATTTCGGTGATTTTCTATATTCATGATATGATTCCCTTGCTGTTTCTAAAGTATATCAAATTATGATTTTAAGTATTATATTCATCGTGCTTTTCAACATCATTAAAGTGGTTTGACGATGAATACAAAAAAAATGTTGACTAAAAAAAAAAAAAAAGTGTCAACATTAAAACCCATTTTGATAATGCAAAAAGAAACTTACTGCAAAAGAAGTATCCATGAGGTTTGATTCTTTCAGGAGAAGTTTTGCGTGACCGAAAGATGATAAATGACGGTGCCTCCAAACGTGACCTTTACATTAAGTTCAACTCTTGTCGTAGCTGCTGTGTAGTCGGATTGCAGTGTCATATACAAGTATTTGTTTTATACAAATGGAACAGCCTCGGTAGAGTCATATGAAATGCAGACAAAATGATGTGCATGCTATTGACAAATTCTGGAACCCGAAGTCTATGGTTCAATATATTTAAACTAATGCGAAAATATGTAAGTCAAAATTTATGAAATTATCAATTGTCTAGATTTTCCACGGCACTGGCGTCTGCTTCTCAAACCCAGTGATTTGAAATGCCTTTTTTTTTAAAAAAAAAATAATACAATAATCGTTTAGAATCACTTCGTTATTCCATTACTACATGATAAAGATGATCCGTTTTCACACTGTGCCAAAACTGTAACGATTACACTCTCCCTCCGATAATCACTAAATCGTTCTGGTCTGAAAGTTGATTTTACAACACACATCAAACGTGTAAATAAATCGAACGAAACATCCTGGCTGGGAAATCATTTATCTACACGATGACTAAAAGCATCTGTGCAATCAGTTTTTTTGTAATTACCTCGACCTTTCGTTGATGGACCCATGCTCCTTTCCGGTTAAGCGTAGCAGAGCGGGTACCAACTGCATATGTGTATTTTGCGGATACCGAAGTTTTGGCTGGTTGATGTACTTTGATTAGAGATAGGTATAGAGGTCAGAATCTCTAAGTTAGCAGGAATCATCTGAGAGTAATATTCATCACTTCTGCATAGTTTATTTATACTGCAATGAGTGCATAACATTTCTATCAGGTATTGATGATAGAATTATCGTGATGCGGGTGATACGGAGTTAGTTAAAGTTTATTGCATTCAATGGTTATAATATAATAACAAAATTTCCTGAAACATTTCAGTTGGAGATTTTATTAAATACAAATTAACAGGCTTAAAAATGTCAGAATGTTAGCCTTTTTTGCAAGGATTGCTTCGCAAACATTTAACCCATTACGTTCAAAGAATTAGTTGCAATCAAATATGCCAAAGTAACTCTATAAATAAATAATACACCATATTTGAAAGTACATAGTTTAAGGAGACCATTAGAGACATTCTTGCGTGATACGTGTAAGAATTCTGGGCTCTAATTTATCTATCACCTGAGTCTATAATTTGACTTCCTGAGTCTATATTTAGATTCAGACTCAAGATTTTAAAAAAATAAGAACTCAATTTCTTCTTATGTAATGAAGGGATTTACGAAAACCCAATCTTATTTCCTTAGGATTTTATTTATTTATTTAGAAATATATTGAGAATAGTAAGATATTAACAGAATAAGTAAATATCACTTCGAACAAATCTGCACTTCTTGAGTAGACACTCAACATATTGATAAATTAGAGCCCTAATTCTTGTTCAGATAGCTCGAGCAGTAGCTATTTGTTGTTGCAGATTTCTTTACATTTCAAAAGTAACGTGTGAAAAAGGGCAGGTTTTTTGGCTTCTCTGGGTACTTGAAAACATTTGGTAATTACTTATTGAACTATGATATATATTTTTTTCACATTACGTCTTTATACATTATGACAGATTTAGAATTGAACCTAAAATTAAAAGATTTAGTTTATTTACAATATTTACAAAATCTCAAGGATGTATTTTAAAAATAGTTGTTCTCCATCAAACCAGCATTACAGTGCATTTCAATTGACACATTCTAAACGCTAAACGACTAAAAGCAGTATTTCAAGTTAATCAGCACGTTTCTTGAGCCCGTTTCACTAAACTTTGAAAAAAAAAAGATCACATTTTACTTGGGCAATAAATCATTAAGAAAGACAACCAATTTGTTTCATTATGTAAACTCGTCACCTTTTCTGAAGGAAAATCTTTCACATAAACGACGTGTTTTTTTGTTTTGTTGTTTTTTTGTTTTTTTTTGTTTGTTGTTTTTGTTGTTGTTTTTTTCATTCAAATATAAAGAAATGAGCCTGATGATCAGAAACAGTGGTCGCATTCAGTTGCCTGTGTCCCCCTCCTGTGCCTGTGTCTTTGCTTTTTCAGCCAGATACATGTCTACGTGCTCATTGTGTTTCACGAGCTCCCATTTCTCCATCCATGGCCCAGTGATATGGGTATCGAACTCGTCCAGTTGGCCTTTACCCTGCGAAATAACATGACTGTTTGTTTAGCAACATTACAATATTGAATTTTAACATACGATTTCAGTATTTCTACGATATTTTTTCTAGCTTTCTGATAAAGAGATGTTTTTGTTTATGCATATTGCAAATGTATTTTTTTTGGACTTTTTCAATCAATAATCTTTCAGCATAACGGTAATAAAACGTGCTTATTTACTACAAGCAACATGATTATATAGACGTTGTTGTCTAAAATTCATATTCATGTATGTAAATAGAGATGAAGAACTTCTCGAGCTATTGAAGGCTCGCGGTGTGCTTACGGTTTTTTCGATCTCGTACTTCTTCTGATTGACGTATCTGTCCTGGTTGTCATAGAAATCCCAGTCTGGCACCAGGTCCGGCTGGTCAGGGGATCGCAGCAGGATGCCATCCTTCAAGCCGTAAAATCCCCACGGTTTCTTTGGGCTCTGGTACCGGAAGTCCATACCCCAGCGGATGTGGTCCGAGAGATTTGGGATGCTGCAACAGATTACATCACGGAGGCAATGTTGTAAACTACCTTTTTTTAAACGAGCCAGTGGTTGGCACCGTTAAAATATTTCTCTGCCTTCATTTTTAGGCTTATTTTCTTGATTGAATTGTTCATTAACAATATACGTTTTAACTATACAATGTTTCATTGATTGAAACATGATAACTTGATAACTCTAACTCACATTATACATGATACTCATTACAATTATTTGTTGAGAAAAAAGATTCTCCTGCACTGCTTATTGAAACATGGTAAGGAACGGAATCTTAATTAATAAAGAAGGTCGTAACTTTGTGTATAGGAATGTCGTTTTCTACGCACGGTTCGATCAGTCTGATATTCAGTTAACACCTGTTATAACGAATCATTGTCAAACGGCAACCATAACGAAGTGATAACACGAAATGTCAATAGTTTGTTCATCTTTATAAGCCTGCCTCCACTATCAACTTCTGTTTTGTTCTTTTGATTTTGAATTGAGCGATATGATTGGACGATGTGAAATTGACATCCTCAGATTGTGGGAAGTTGCTTGAGTAGCTGCATTACGTCATCTAGTGGGCATTGCCAAAGGAAACGGAAGCTGAGAGTGGAGCAGATTCAAAAATATGTAATAATTGTTACATTTCGCGTTAATACTTCGTTATGGTTGCCTTTTGACAATGGTTCGTTACACCATGTGTTTATTGAATATCAGACTAACCGAAAATTATACATTTGTACGATGTTACGACTTTCTTAATCAAGTGATATCAGATCCCGTTCCTCACCATGTTCATTATACAGTATAGAGAGACCAAGAAATCATAATTCATGTAGTAATAAAACGTAATCATTACCAGTCAGCAGACAAGTTTGGGATTTTGTTTCTTTGTTTGTTGTTGTTATTTGTTTGTTTGTTTCATGTTAAGCAATTAATTGGCTTTTCACTGATATGCTAAACATAATCCTTTACCTTTGACGTTCTATGATGATCATATATGCATGCTCTTTTCAGAGAAACTCATTTATATTACATTCAACTCTTGTTTTAGTGGATTGCCTTTCTATGTATGTGCCTTATCCTGTCTTACAAGCTAAGAAATCTTAGATTATTTAAAAATGACGGACAACATCCTAATAAATACTTGTCATATTTAGTATGATCATCAAATATTTTAAATTTTAATGCAACACGACTCTTGAATTAGTCTTATGGCACATACACATAAATAATGGTCCAAGTAGCTTACCTTCGATGTGGAATTGCATTGCTAAAAAAGACAACACCACCTGGTTTCAAAGGGCACTTGACGAAGTCTGTTTCCGGGTTGGCACCTGCAAACGAAACAGGGAAAATGGATGCTCCCTTGATTACGGGTCCATAACTTTTATTTTCATGTGGGATATGCTTTTTAAATATGTTTCGTAAACAAAATATATATTTCGCAATTAAGAAAAATAGTTTATTAGTGCAATGTCACTTTATGAGATCCAAACTTTCTTCCTTTTGCTAAAATTGATTTCCGGGCGTCATTTTTAGAAATTTCCTACTAAAAGTTAATACACAAGATATAAAATCCGTATGCAATATGCATGTAGAAAGAAACAATGTAGATGTTGGACTTGTTGAAATAGCATAATAGACATATTAAGCTTTCAAAAACGATATGTGTTATTGGTGTTATGAGAACTATATTGCAAGAATATTATGGTCTAACAGGTTTTTGAAATCGTGCTACTTTGAGGGGACATTGAAAAAAAATATTTTTCATTTTTATACATTAGAATGGGTGAAAATTAAAAATAATCAATTTACACAAATAAATTTGGTTTCTACTTTGACCGATATTCGTGAAACCCAAATTAGAAATACATTGTATATCATCATTGGTGAATTTATGAACTTGTGATTTATCAAACAATGAATTTGTGTTTACCTAAGGTTTTGATCATCTCCTCCTCCTGAAGCATCAAGTACAAAGTGTTGCAGCATTCGTGGTGGGCTATCAACCCCTTCTTATGGCCGCCCCTGAAAAACTACAAATGGAAACAATCACTACAACGAATATTAAAGGTTTGGTAGCAAAGACCCTGATTCAGATATTAAAGTGCATTCAGTCTTAACAGTTGTAATATACATTGATAAATACTTCCTTTCGGTGTCCGTGAATGAGGTTCCTTCTGATTAATTACTGAACAATAAGAAAGACACTGACAATCCCTGTAAAAAATACCTTCTTCAAGAAGATCCAAAAGTTGGTCTAGATGAAAATAGACCGCCATACATATTACACGTGGATGACTCACGCCTACCTCAAGGCATCCGTTTTCCGTGGTAACATTGTTGAAAGCTGTCCAAACGGTGGGCAGGAAATTTTCAAAGCTGTCCAGATCGAGATAGGCGCTATCTGAGAAATTCAAGGAGATGCTGCAAAGGTTTGCTTTCAAGGTTGTTGTCGCAAGTTTTGACAGTATTTAACATGTTTTATATCTAATTACTTACAGATATCAATAATTAAGTTTGTGGTGTAGTTTTATACATAATATCTTCATTTAAACTTGTTTTAGATCATTTGTTATGAAACATTCTAAAGACGTTTTTATATAGCTTGATGTTTTTTGTTGTTTTTTTTTTCACCTTTCGAAACACTGTACTTTCTTTGTCCGTACAGTTTTTTATGTTTGATTTTATGATTGTATAGGTGGCACGTTATTTTAAGAACAAGCCGTTTAAGATTATTGAATATTTGTAGTATTAAGTTTAATTTAGTAAAATAAAGAAGATATTACTAAGCTGTCTACAGTCTTCACTAATTCCCCAGCGCGATGGAAAAGAGTGAAAGAAGATAAACAAAGGGGATTAACGTAAAGTATCAGCGGGTTTAAGTCCCACCATTTTACACTAATTTCTGAGCAAGGTACCTTGGTGCCAGGGGACGTCCGAGAGTTCGTGTTGCGGCAGTTTCGGTCGGGTGTTCCAAATCGGATTGGCGGCTATATCCGGTCCTAGGAACTGTTCCATCACATTCAGTAGCTTCTCGTTCTGATACAGGGCCCGGAACTCCTGCATTTGACCAAGCCTTCATGCATAGCTCATAGTTTCAACGATCGTAAAGAAATGCCAAAAAAAAAGAGAAAAAGATAGTAATACAGAAGATGCAATGTACACATAGATAATGATTAGGAAAAATGAACTTCTCTGAAAATGCTGATTATATAGTTTTATTAATTTGCCAATGTATCTGTAGTTTGGCGTAAAGTGAAACCTCTATAACAAAAAAGGAAACCTCTATAACAAATAATGTTCTACTGGAATGAAAATCACTGTAAGCATATTTAAAGATTGATATTTACTGGGTTTACTCTTCTAAAAATAGTTTTAGTAGTCAAATGAGATTGTTCAGCTGATTGTTAGTCATTGCTATAGACGAAGAAAAGGAAGAAGAAATGTGTTTATCAAGGAGACAGTGGTCATCTGCAAATCGAACATAAAAGGTAAATAACTCGACGGTTTAAAATGTATTTGAATAGTAATTACAGGAGTGAGTTTTCCCAGCTTTATCAGTAGCATAGTTGCTCCCGGCCAGTCGTTTTCGAGTGCTATCAATCGTTTGTCGAATCCTTCTTCGCTGTGCACATCTAGATAAAAAGAGATATCATGATATGCTTGTTTTGATTTTGTTGACATATTAGTGTTATAATTTATAAAGGAAGTGAAGCTTACGTTTACAAGTATTTTATATCGAAATTGAATATATGTAATACAAAAAAAATGGATATGGCCAAGTCAAGCAGCAAGTAGTAGCAGTGGTTTTGAAGAAATTTGGCAGGTTGATCAGATGAAAGTACCAGGAGTGGATTTGGAGGAGGTGTGCAAGTTTGGCGGGTTGATGAGGTGAAAGTACCAGGAGGGGATCTTGATACGGCTGACTGCCAGGCGGCTACAAATCATAAAAAATTATAAAATACCTTTTATCCGGCCAGTTTCAAACAACCGCCGGGCAATCTTGTCCACCAAGTCCTTGAAGGACTGGATGACTGGCGCAATCTCTTCCTGGGTGAAGAAGTCCTCAACGACAAGGAACCCCTGCAGAAAACATCATTTCCATGGAAGTGATATAGCCATTCCCGTCTTTAACCCCCAAGTGAAGGCACTGGTACAATGGATTTGGATTATTTTTGTGATATTGTTTGGGAGCAGTTGACCTAGTCATGGATGGGAAATTCCAGTTCCACTGGTAATCCCGTAATAAACCGTCAGATTGACGGTTCATTACGGAAAACCGCAAAACAAGGGCGCGGATCCCTTGTACTTTCAAGGCGCGGACACAAGATTTTGTGTTACGGGGGTGTAAATTTTAAAATTTTCAAAATTTTAACGTATGTTGGAGAGGGACGTAGGGAAGGCCAACTATGAAAATTGCCGTACGTGGGGGCTACACGTTTTCAGGACGCTTCAGCGGGTTAACACTGAATCTAATTTGGGTAGAAAAATAATCTCCTGAAATTCTCATTTATCTTCGGTAGAACGTTAAATGTTTTTTGTTTTTTTTATTGTTTTTTTTTATTGTTTTTGTTGTTGTTGTTGTTTTTTTTTTTGTTTATTTTTTCGAAAAATTTCAGCAGACAGCGTTGTTCAACCATTAGTTACATCAAGCATGGTATCCCCCTATATTTAATTCATATACGTTATGGTGATAGTCTTCTCAAGTACTTCTGTGCAAATATTTTAGAAAAATCTGTCCGCTAGAAAATAACACCCAAAACACTTTTAAAACAATACATTTTGGTCGATTTTAGAGGGGTAGAAAGGAGCGTATGTCACCCCCCCCCCCCTTTAAATCAGCTCAGGCTCTCCGTTTTATTATGCGATCCTCGGACTTACCCTCTTCAGATTTTAATGCCAACATTTGCGAATCCTATAAATAATTAACTTACTCTAGGAGACATTTTAGAAGTGGTACATAAATGACTTGACTTGACTTTACCGTCGCTTCGACAGTATTTCAGTCATATAGCGACATCCAGCTAATTACAAGTGGAAGAAGTCCCCGAATGCACGGAGGCATCCGGGTAGAACCACCGACCTACCGCAAGCCAGCTGGAGGGCTTCCTCACATGAAAATCCGAATGACACTACCGGGATTCGAACCCATGGGGTGAGGGGCTGAGTGAGTGTTAAAGTCAGCGACTTTACCCTCTCGGCCACGAAGGCCCCGGTACATAAATGAAATAATTGGCGTTGTTCATTCAGTTATAGTCAACTGACTTACATATTTCGTCAGACACACACTATTATATTGTAGCCATAAAGAGTACTCACCCATTGCTCTACGTAATATAAGATTCCACTTCCGGTTCGAGTTTTGGAACTTCCAAAGTAAAGTATATGCATTTATGGTTTGATTCAAGAAATAATAACACTTTAAATGCTATCAAAAGAAAAATAATTCTAGCAACACAAACCTCTTCAAAATACTGTTTGACTTGTGCCTTTGTCAACTGCCCGGGTTTTTTCACAGTCGGTTGTGGCGGCATCGTAGTGAACACTTCCGGATTCGCCACGCCGGTAAAATAAGGATATTTCATTTCTTGTTTCTTGTCAGACTTTGGGGCCATTCTTTTGTTTGCTCCTTGCTAGTGTAGGGACGAAAGAAAGCCACGTAATGCAGGTATCTTGAACTAAAGTTTGTATGAAGTCCTTTGTTGATAACAGTGTGCATGGGAGATAATATATGAAACGTCAGTACAGCCTTTTATCTGTCCTCTTAACCTCTTTCACGATAGTGCATATGTACATTCTTGTCAAAAATATGTTGATTTAAATAATACAATTTAGTAAACATCCTGACATATAAATGTTTTTGTTTTTTATTTATTTATTTATTTATTTATTTAGACAAATGGCATAATACCACATCCGGTCGTATTATGCAAACACCGGGCCAATAAGTCCTAAAACTCTGTCTTTTTTTTTTGCCGAGTTCAAATCAAGGTCATATACCAGTACTAATTTAACGACTATGAAAGCCGCGGCCAGGGATCAAAAGTACGACCTCTCGGTTCAAGAGCCGCCGACACGTTGGTTACCAGGCCACCGAGGCCGGTACAGTATTGTATCGATATTGATAATGATAGATGAGTACAGTATAGGGCCGATTTCGTAGGGTTGTTGATCACGTTCAGAGAGGTTGGTGTCATTCTATTGAGATAACTAGGGCATTGCATCTAGATGTCGCATGTCGTTTCTCACGTAGGCTCATCTGGTCCCCTGCCTTGACTTATCCGTATCTTAAAATAAGTTCACATGTGTTGTTGAATAGATAGAATAGTCTTAATGGAGAGATTAATAATACATTGTTGTTTGAATGTTGTTTTGTTTTTTGTGTATCATTGGAATATTTCTAATAAATTTGAGCTATTTCTGAACCTTTCAGGCATTAATGGTTATAACATTTGCAGTTAGCATTCTACGTGACACTCTTACATGACTGATTTTGGTCACACACACACCAGTAAATACATTATTCGTGGACCAAAAGATTAAAGCATTCACCCCATGCAGAGAGGTCAAAAGTTCACTCGAATGCTTAGGAATACCAAGGTCGTAACAAGAGCACCGCATGCGTATACCAACGCTCGTCTGTTTGTTTTTAAGGGGGGGGGGCTGACCTAAGGCCCTTGATGAGAATGTTGCCCTTGTGATAGTGAACAAGTATGTGAAGTAAGTAATGTTCGATGGCAAAAGGTTTAATAGTTAAGAAGTAATGGCCAAAGATAGATACACGACAACGACGCCAACGACAAAAGGCTAAAAATTATAATGATAAATAACTTACGCTCAGCGTAAAGGTTCCTGATGCTGGTGTTCACGGTATCGAGATAATATGACGGGCTATGGTACTATTTAGAGAGGCAGCATTACATATGTATTGTATAAATAAAACTAATCATTTTAGTCGATTTATGAACATTTAATTTCGCTTTTGAAAAGGGAATTAATACATGTGTCTGATTATAATTACATACATAAAATATCTCATCTTTAATTCTAAGAAAAGTTTAACATGTAAATTAAAAGCTATATTTTTTTCTATTTTTTCATACGTTCCTTGTGTTTCCATAGCTTTTGACAACGATCGTGATCTGTAATTTCGACAGGTAATGTTTGTATATGCATTGTAAATCAAAATAAATAATTAATAATTAATAAAACCGTCCATGGAATCCAAGAAGTTACATACGGTGACACATAAAAGTTACATACGGTGACACATAAAAGTTACATAAGACAATACACTCTGACGTCATAGCGATTCTATAAAAACTAAACCTTATCATATGGAGAATTAAGAAACAGATCAATGCAATATTTTGTGCATTTGCCTTGGAATGTGGGGTTCTAAAGTTTCTTCCCCTAAATAATGCTAAAAATAATAATAAATAATGTAAATAATGATATGTTTAATATCCCCCACCACTGATGCCTTTACCTCCATATGGAAATTATCCAAAATGTTAAAGGTTTTTGTTTTTTTTTGTTTTTTTTGTTTTTTTAGCTCACCTGAGCACGACGTGCTCAATGTGAGCTGTTAGGATCACCCTGCGTCCGTCGTCGTCCGTCGTTGTCGTCAACAATTTGTTTTAAACGACATCTCCTCTGAAACCACTGAACAGAATATGATTTAACTTGGCAAGGATGATCCTTGGGTGAACCTTCACAAAAAATGCTAAAATAAACTTGATCCATGAAGAACTTTGGTTGCCATGGCAACGGAATGAAAAAAAAAATGAAAACTTTAAAAATCATCTCATTCAAAACTACTTGCCAGATTCCATAATGTTTTGGTACAGATGTTCCTAAGGTAACCCTCTACCAAGATTGCTAAAATTATTCTGATCAGTAAAAAATATGGCCTCCAGGGACGGGGCTAATTTGCCTTATAAATATGTACATAGTGAAAACTTTAAACAACATCTCCTCTGAAATCACTGGGCAGTATTAGATTAAACTTGTCAGGGATGATCCTTGGTCGAATCTTCAAAAAGTTGCTAAAATAAACTTGATCCATAAAGAACTCTGGTTTCCATGTCAACGGAAAGAAAAGAATTATGAAAAATTTAAAAATCATCATTTTCAAAACTACTGGCCAGATTTTAAAATGTTTTAGCACAGATGTTCTATGGGTAACCCTCTACCACGATTTTTAAAATTATTCTGATTCGTTAAAAAACATAGCCTCCAGGGGCGGGGCTAATTTGCCTTGTGTGTATATAGTGAGAACTATAGAAAGCTGTTCTCCAAAACTGCAGGCCAAAATTCAGAATTTTTTGCACAGGTGTCCCTTGGGTTACTTTCTACAATTGTTGCTAAAATAAACTTGATTCATGTAGAACTTGGTTGCCATGGCAACCAAATGAATATTACCAGATTTTTTTTGTAAATCTTCTTCTCTAAATATGTTGGTAAGAATCTAATTTCATTTAACAAATATGATCACATCATTACCCTAAACCAAAACTGCTAAAAGCTAATCCCTTGAAAATACAGCTTAGCTTGGAATTATTAAGAGAGTAAACTTACACAAACCTGGTGGTAATATTAATGACGATTATTTTGCCAATGCTGACTTGGTATCGGACCACTATCTCCAATTATGGCCCTTGAAGTAAAAAAAATGTCGTATTTAACATTGTTTACATTCTAGCATCCTCATTTATAAAGCAATCTTGATCAGATGTATACATAATGTTAATAAACCAAGGATTATTATGCTTTGTATGGGAGTTATGGTCCATAATACTTAAGGTTGCATATAGAGCCGTGGTACTCAAGTGAGCGATATATGGCCATTAAGGCCCTCTTGTTATTATTATTATTATTTTGTGCTTAACGTGTAAAACCATTGACTTACTAGTTGAAACTCCCGTGGTTAATGAATGGAGAGTAACGGACCGAATTGGCTGTGAGTGTCTGACAATGCCCCCTTTTGAACTAGATTTTATTATATTTTCGCAAGGTGTACATGTACCAAACTGTGTTTCAGGATACAGTACACAATGAGATTTGTTTGATCACTACGGTCTAAAATTTGGAAGAAATAAAAAATAAATCATTTTCTGAGACAACGTGCTGAAATAATCTAAATGGTATGTACAAAATTCTAATATCCAGGTCAATGAATAAAGGAGATCCAGCTGTTGGTGAAAATCGCAATTGTGAACCTCTTTGGAAACGCAAGACTGGTACGGATATGATTGGTTTCATGGTTTCTAGCACTGGCGAAAGCTGAATGTTGTAGATACTGCAAATGTAACGACAATTCCTTTCCCATTTTAATGAAAAATATTATAAAGAAATGACATGGTGTAACAAAATGTAGCAGTGAATATCACGGATCAGTTGTCCTCACAGCACGTAACTTCCGCCATGTTACATTTGGGTGCGTTTATCGTAGGCCTTTCTTCCTTTAGTTCTGATGGGCAACCCCTCAGTTTCGAGAAGCACTTGCACACACCTTGATTTATGATAAAAAGTATTTTAAATAAATATTTTTTTAAATAAATAAATTTATATTTGATTAACAAAAGGCAACAAAGCTTGTACATGTAATGTGTAAAATTTAAAATAAGTCAAACCTTTAATTTTAATAGCTGTTTTTGGACATTGAATGCGGTCACTACAATATTAACCTATTAGGTAAAAATGACCTTCTAATCGATAAATGATAAATAAAATGGTAAAATAATACATGTAATACATTGAGTTGATCAAGTTTTGAATATTAATTTTAAATCTTTAATGAACACTGTATTAGCGTTTTCTTTCAATGTAGTAGTAAAAAATGTCTGTAATAAATGAATAAGCCTTCTGTGACTGTTTTGTTAATAGATATAAGGCCGTACATGCATTTACCCAAAGAATCCACAGAAAAATTCTGATCAAACACGCATCAAACGCAATGTATAGTTTAGAGACATTCCTATTATGGATCGAGTGTAATGCCAATGAAAAGGGTTCTACAAGTTGTAAGGCAGGACTCATACAACATCGTATGTTAAACAATTCATCTGATAATGGAACTATGGATACATATATGTTTAAACCATGGCACATTTCTCGGTAACTTAAGTGTTTAAGGTCTTTTTTGAATGATAGACTCTGTCGGTCTCGAACAAAGAGATAAGTAGTTCACAACGGGCTATTAATTGACATGCTGAAAAAAAATCATTCGTTGAACCAATATGCCGGACGATATACCTCTAATGTCCCTAAATAGTACTAATAAAAATCGTTTGCATTGTTGAGTCAAAAGCTTTTGATTGAAACTCACACTTAAGAAATTGTACATTAAATCTATACTCACTTTTTTTCTGTGGTTCTACATCATTCATTTGGACCACAATGTTAAGCGGTAACGTTGAATTTGATTTGTTGTCAACTTGGCTGTTCAGTCCATACATTGCACTTAACATTTCTAAGATATTCGGAGAAGGCGCTGGTGTAGTTGAAGGTTTGGTCACATTTGCACTGTTCGTATTTCCAAGCAGGTTATCTAAACTGTATAAAGCACCTAGAACGTCTAATAGATTTGTATTTGTAGTCGGTTTGGGTGTAGGATCTGCCGGTTCGTTTGGTGTATTTTGAAACTGTTGTAAAACAGAGAGCATCTGAGGTAGGCTGAAACAGAGAGCATCTGAGGTAGGCTGTTTCCTGTAAAATCACTACTGGGTAAGGTAGGTTGCTGGTATTGCAAGTTTTGTAGCTGTTGTAACAAAAGTTGTTGTTTTAATGCATCCTGGAATATTGGCTGCTGATTTAAAGCGTTCTGGAACGGTTGCTCCATAGGTTTCTGGTATGGTACATTCTGAATCGTATTTGGCATCCGATTGACATTCATGGTTCGATTATTAATTATTCCAGAAACTGGGCGTTCTATCTTTTTTACCTTGGTTGTTATAGTTATTTTTCGTTCTCGTTTCCGAGTATCGGTTTTGTTCGTATTCACCTGTTTATTAATGTCCATTGTACCATTAACTGTAAGGGCGGGCTTTCTTCTGGTGTCAGAAGAAAATCTGGGAGGGTCAGTTGCAATGTCAACTCGATTAGCCTGTACTGGCGATTGAACAACATCTGCCAATGGCAACTTTCTGTTTTTAAAAGGACGTGCTTTCGATGGATTAACCGCGCCATCTGATGATCTTATGCCCAAACCTGGAATTTGAATGGATTCTGTTGTTGAAAAATACGAAAATGGGTGTTGTGTTGTTGCCACAGGAGGCAATGGCAAATTATGCAATCTTGACCCTGGTCGCCATCTTTTGGACTTATTTCTAGGCCTAAACTTCCTCCTCTTCTTTGGACCAGCAGTCACAACGGGATTGTAAAAAGACTGTGTTGTTGAGAAATCCGATAGCGGCAATTCTGTTGTAACGTCAAGAGAAAGGTTGTGAGAACGTGGCAGATTTCGCAATCTCGACCCCGGTCGCCTTCTTCTTGACTGATTTCTAGACCTGAAGTTCCTTCTCCTCTGTGGGCCAGTGGGTACAACAGGTTGATAAATAAACTCTGTTGTTGAATAGTCATACAACGGCAGTTGTGTTGTGACGACAGGGGGCTGTTTGCGAGGACGAGGCAATTTGCGCAATCTAGATCCAGGTTGCTTTCTTCTGGACTGAGCACTAGACTTTAAGTTCCTATCCTTCTTTACGTTTGGTCCCTCTCTTTTTAAATTGTTATTTCGAGATCTTGACTTTGAAAGTCGAGGCAGAGATGAAAGGTTTTGCGGTCTATTTTGACGACGCCTACCAGATCTAGATTTTTTTAATACTGTCTTAAATCGTTTGGGCATTTGTTTTTGTCTTTGACCGTTTGTCAATACAGATTTTTTGGCATTATTATTTATAAATGAATGCGTTGTTTCAGTTTGTATGGGACCCTCTGTTGCAACAACCAAAGAAGCCCTGCTTTCAGCTTGTAATGGTTGGTTTATTAATTTTAAAGTATGTTGATTTGTATCGACCTGTTTTGGAGCTAGTGCTACAAGCATAGAATTCAATTGATTCGACGGAAGCCATGATTTAACAAGACCTCTAGGTTTACTTAGCTCTAATCCTTGATTAATGCCATTATTGATACCCTGTGTTCCCGAAAGAGAAGGGTTGTTATTTATGGATTGTCCAAATTGGGTCTGTGGTGCGGGACTCCAAATGTTTTTCGGTGAAAATAAATTATTGTTACTACTACTACTACCCGCTGCATTCGAAAATGGTGCAGAAGAAGGATCAAAAACTGGAGTTTGACTTGAATCTAAATTTGCATTGCCATTGTTGGACCAATTTTCGAGTGGAATAACTTTAGCATGATTCTGAAACTGCGCTGAATTTTGGTTTACATGGAATGGGGTGGTAATTTGCGCAGGACTCTTGGGTTGAAATTGAACAGATTCTCCTTTCGAAATGCTCATTCCTTTTCCAGTTGAATCTTTGACTATCACATTTGGTCTGTGTTGCTGGTTCTTTGAATTTTGTGTTGTTTTGGTTCCACTTGATGGATTCTTGCTATTCGATTTTTTGCCTGAAAATGAGTTAAATATTTCATCAAGGGTAGGTTGTCGAATGTACTTTGGAAGAATTTGGGTTAAATTGTCCTGAGCATGCATATGCCCTTGAATACTGATTTGGGGGTTGTTGTCTGGTAAAACAGTATTCGTTGGTCCGCCTTGTTGAAAAGGGCTGAGGTTTGTCTCGTACTGTGGCTGTGGACGTATTTCTGAGAAACTATGCCGATTTTGTTTCATTGCACCCGACGGTTGTCTCTGGTGTTTTCCGACTGTTGATTCTACTCCTGCACGTTTTATTGCCATTTCTCGTAACTGTCTTGGAGAAGGTCCAAACTTTATTAGATTTTTAATGCTTTGGGGGTTTTGACTTGTATTAACAATGGAATCATGACTGTGGAAAACTCCAGAAATCCCCGATTGTTGCTGTTGAGACTGTGGGTTATTTTGTACTTGTTGCTGATGTGTTGGCATATTTTTCAAAGATGCCTGTCTTGCCATTTCTCTCAATCTACGTGGTGAAGGCCCCGAAATTTTGGTTTGTCTTCTTTGATTATTTACATTCCTAGCTGTATTTTGTGCTGTATTGCTGAATTGTTGAGAGGATAAACCCCTGTTACCTTTATTCGGAGCACTTTGCAGCTGCATTACTTGTTCTACTGGTTGTTGTGCCATATTTTGTCCAGAAATAGGCTGATTTTGTCTCCTGTGATTATTTTTATTCCTAACTGTATTCTCTACTGAATTTCCTTGCTGTAGAGAAGACCCTAGGTTTTGTTGATTTGGAACGCTTTGAGGCTGCAGTGTTTGTTCTGCTGGTAGAATTGAAAGCCCCTGTGCCATATTTTGTAATGTTCTCGGTGATGGTCCAGGCGTTGGCTGATTTTGTCTCCTTTGAATATTTGCGTCCCTAGCTGTATTCTGTCTTGTATTACTTAGCCGTTGTGAGGAACCTGTATGACCTTTGTCTTGAATCATTTGAAAATGCATTGCTTGGTCTATAATTTGGTCTAATGGTTGCAGTCCTTGTGTCATATCTTGTTGCATTTGTGGTGATGATCTACGAATTGGCAGATTTTGATTTCGTTTATTATTTGCATTCCTTGCTGTACTTTGTGCTGCATTGCTTAGCTGTTGAGAACCCAATTGACCTTGCCCTTTCATGGGTTGAAGCTGCATTGGTTGTTTTACTGTAGGCATTGACAGTCCTTGTGCCATATTTTGTAATTCTCGTGGTGATGGGCCACGGATTGGCTGGTTTTGATTCCTTTGATTATTTGCGTTTCTAGCATTATTCTGTCCTGTATTACTTAGCTGTCGTGAAGAAACGGGGTTACCTTGGTCTTGAGTCGTTTTAAATTGCATTGTTTGGTCTATTATTTGGTCTATGGGTTGCATAAACAGCCCTTGTGCCATATTGTGTTGCATTTGAAGTGATTGTCTTCGAATTGGCTTTGCTATTTCTTGCTGTTGGAAAAATCATTGACCTTGGTTGATGGGTTGACGCTGCATTTGTTGTTCTACTGGTTGTTGTGACTGCCCCTTTGCCATATTTCGTAATTCTCGTGGTGATGGGCCACGAATTGGCAGGATTTTATTCCTTTGGTTATTTGCGTTCCTAGCTGTATTTTGCGCTACGTTGCTTAGCTGTTGAGAAGAACCTAACAGACCTTGACCTTGAATGGGTTGACGCTGCATTTGTTGTTCTACTGGTTGTTGTGACTGCCCCTTTGCCATATTTCGTAATTCTCGTGGTGATGGGCCACGGATTGGCTGGTTTTGATTCCTTTGATTATTCGCGTTCCTAGCTTTATTTTGTGCTGCATTGCTTAGCTGCTGAGAAGAATCTAATTGACCTTGACCTTGAATTGGTTGACGCTGCATCGTTTGTTCTACCGATTGCATTGACTGCCACCGTGCCATGTTTTGTAACTGCCGTGGTGATGGTCCGAGAATTGGTTCGGTTTTCATCATAGATGCAGATGGTAATTCCCCCGTTGCTCTGTTTTGTGGTACCGAGTTCATGATTGCCTGACTTTGTTGTGAATCTTTATTCTGAACAGAAGGCCCTTGCATTGATTTCATTCCAGTCCCGGCGTTTGCATTTGGTTGCAGGGACCCAATATTGGACTGGTTCTGCAAAATCTGGCTTCCAAATTGTTGTACTACCGATTCCAGTCCTTTTAATTCCTTTGCAATATCGTTAAGTCTTTGAAGTGACGAACCAATTAACTCCAAACTTGTTGGTATTTGGTTGTTCGATTGACTTAATTGATTCTTGAGAACAGGGAGAGCAGATGATGGTGGATTTAACTTCAAGTTAAACTTGCCTTGATTTGAACTCAGCTCACGCGTAGGCTGTGTCCCTTGCTGGGCTGCATTCATCCTTTTCACAGGTGATCTTACTGGATCACTAAATCTTCTCGAGCTGCTTGGATGAAAGTTCCACGATTGTTGGGGACCAGTAGCAGCTGATTGACGTTTCCTTCGGATCAGTTTCGTTTTCCTTGGAAAACGTCTTTTTGCGTGATGCCGTCTAAAACTCTCGGAGACAATTCCCTTTACAGCGAGGGACTTTCCTACAGTATTGTCAGCTTGGTATTCAATGTTAGACTGCACGACAGGTTTGTCATCAGAGACGTCACGAGTTGACCTGGCCCCATAACCCTTGCGATATCCATTGTCCCTTGATGAGACACTTCTGATATTTGACCAGCCATTAGATACCCAGAAATTATTCTGGTCTTCACGGGGAAGTATCTGGTTTTCGAAAATACTTGACCGGAAATGCTCTTGCTGACCGGAAGTCACTGCAATTATTATCTGCAAAAGCCAAAAAAAATCTTTACGTTTTAATCGACTTTTAAATCTTCAATGATGATCTCAAATATAAAAGTTGACTATCAAATGTGTAACTGGGCGGAAGCGTTATGATTAAGTCACTTGTATATGATAACGATGGTATTCAGGCGACATGGTCCAGAGGTGTTGTACTTGACTGTGGATCCGAAGGTTATAGGTTCGAACTGCGTTGTGTCATGACTAAACTGACTATTTCCTGACATTCAATGATGCTGAGTACTGGTCCAACCATGGAACTACGGATAAGCATTAGTATTATGTGTGAGTATGAATTAAAAAAAAAACATATATTTTATAAATCATATGTGTCATGCAATTGTAATTCAAACATTGTACAGCATAGCATTTTAGCCATCGGATTTCCTAAATGCATTCGTTAAATAATGAAATTAATTGTTGGATTTTATATATATATGTATCATTTTCAATGAAAACAAAATTCACGCAATGACTATTGCGTTTTATTGATACTGCTTTATCTCTGCAATTCAACGCCTATACTGAAAACAGTTTTAAAATACATTTAGATTTTAAAAATTCCAACATACTTGTGTTTATCATCGGTCTACATTTGAATTCTCATATTTGCCCAGTAAATAACAAAGTGCATAATTAAGGCTTTAATAAACGTTTTTCAGTGACAAAATATGGTATTTCTTAAAACCATAACGTTAAGCTTAACGTTTTCAAAAGAAACTTATAATTGCATTATCGTAAATCCATTAAATGAAACATTCGTTAAACTTGGAATTACAAAACAGAATAAAGAAAATTACTTATATTATGTATAGAAACTGTTTAAACTATATTTATCTTAAATCGCTTATGAAACAGGCTCCCATTCTCGACGGCTCGGGTGGCCGGTTATGCGAATGTTATTATTGGAGGAAACCGGAGAAGCCAGAGAAAAACAACAGCACCTTCTAATGTACGTAACCAGGGCTCGAACCCGGGACGCATCGGTTAGAAGCGTTACCTGGCACCCATTATGATGGTGAAACGGAATGCGCTTATTGAAAATATGCCAAAAAGATTGCACTTACTAAAGCCTCGAAATGGAAGTTTTCCAGGTCATGGAATATTAACAACAACGTGTGAAAAGAATATAAATATGTTAGAGCGTCATAAATGGTTACGAGTTTATTTACCATCTGGCTCGAATTCTACCACCAATACTTAGCGTTAAGTAAAACTTGGATACTGAAACGTGTTGTTGTTGCTGCTGCTGCTGTTGTTGCAAATAAAAAATGCCTAAATTTATCATTTCTTAATAAATAGTGTTAGCTATTTAGGCATTCATAGAATTCGAGCCAGGTTAAGACTGACATTCACGTAAATAGTACATAGCCTACTGGTGTCTCACATGAGGTGTATTTACCCTCACTTAATAGACAATTTCACTCCGAAATGAGACGTAAACCTACGGAAATCAACGAGCACTTCCCGAACACCAAATCTACATGCTAGTGTATAATTCCACATATTGCTCAATGGGGAAAAAATATACATTTGAATTTTTACCCAGTGATTGATTGGTCAATTTTAATCAGCTAATTATACTGGACATTGCCGAATCCTGATTAAATGGTCTATTCATTGTCTATCCATTTCCGTTTCTACCGGTTATAAAGTGTTCCTTGTCCTGTATTTTATCCTTTATCTAACCTATTTTAGCTCTATTTTATTCAGATATTTCTCGAATTCCATTCATTCTTTATTCTGGAAGACGCATTTGTAGATGTCGAATATGCCTTGAGTAAATACGTCAGTTCAGTTTATGTATGTGTCTAAAAAGTACATTAAACAAATAAGAAATAGTCCATTAAGATCTCTATCCAAGGAATTTTAGAATTTTTATAAGTGAAAAAAAAACAGCGTAAAATAGAAATTATATATAAATAGAAATGAAAGCAAATAAATAGATCAATACAAATAGAAGTATGAATAAATAAAATGCATCAAATATTACATTTTAACAAATACTTGATTACGTACGATTGAATCTAATGTTACTCACAACAAAGTCTTACCAGAGTGAGGTGCGGGATTAGAAAGCAGGCAGCCATTTTTCACTGTCTCTCCTCCCTCTGTCCTGCGCGTGATCTGACCGCCTCGTGCGTGTGTAATTATCCGCTCACAAATACCGACTCCTGACCATTCAGGCCATACAACTCAGTATAGAACTACAAAACCTTACGTATGTCAGGTTTGTATTTTTGGCGATTCTTATTTTGTTATTGGAACGAGTAGTCACCATAATATCTGAATCTCTCTTTAAAATATTATCTCAGTTTTGAGCAAATATATCCTGCAAATGAAAAACGGATTATGATATTCATCGATATAGGTGAAATATTAATGAATCTGTGGAGAGGACCGACAAGATGATATTTTATGACTTATTTATTACATTATCTGTCGTCGGAAGTGATGACACTCAGTTGCACGCTGGACTTGTCACATGATATATACAATGAATGGTATTCTAGAACCGCTTTGTAAAACAATAGGTGGTCTTTTGGGGGAAGACACGATTAGTGTTTTTGTATGATTTTGTATACAGATAATATATGCAAGGTCGTAGCTATGTATATATATTTTAATTACGTTTCAATCATTGCGTTATGATTGTGATAGTTATGACAGTTTGGGTGTGACGTTTGAGTGAAAAAATATGTACCGGCATACGCAATTTGATTAGTGATCCGGGGCGATAAATGTCGCTTTTTTATTGATCGGGAAAAAAAATCCGAAAACAGTTATATATACTCAATGACTTTAAAAATGTCCTATCTGGGAAAAATGTCGGAATATTATTTTTTTTTCAAACGATTTTATGAATATTTAGGAATATAACGAGGCATATTTCAGCAACAGATTGGTGTGTGTGTGTGTGTGTGTGTGTGTGTTATCCTACTTTTATTTTAACATTAAAGAAAGTTAAAGTTCAAAGGAGGGGGTCAACCTTCGAAAAAATGACCTGAAATATCGAAGTTTTATACATGAAGCATTTAAGAGTCCTTGAGTATACAAGTAAAATAAAAAAAATATATATATTTCTTGATAATTAATTGTATGTGTGTGTACCCTGCGTTCCATCTTAACCCACCTTGTTGCTCATTGTCTTTATTGGATTTGAGCCGGTTGCCTTGGTGATCATATGGTAAAACAGTCTATAAGAATAAAGTACTCAAATCTGTGTATAGAAAGGCAAATGTGCTGTTGCATCCATAAAGCCTGGATACAATACATCAGAAGGAGAAAAGAGCGATTTACATAAACAAAAAGGTGTGTGTGTGTGTGTGTGGTAATATATGTCTTAAATAACAAATGACCCCTTGTTAAATACATAAAAAGAAAATTCTTGAACTATATGGGGTCATTTACACAATTTGAGGGTCATTATGGGCCACTTTGTGCATCTGGGAAAACCTTAGGTAGGAAGGTAGTCAACATATACAGTCTACAGTCAACATATATAGTCTATAGTCAACATATACAGTCTACAGTCAACATATACAGTCTACAGTAACATATACAGTCTACAGTCAGCATATACAGTCTACAGTCAAATATACAGTCTACAGTCAACATATACAGTCTACAGTCAGCATATACAGTCTACAGTCAACATATACAGTCTACAGTCAACATATACAGTCTACAGTCAACATATACAGTCTACTGTCAGCATATACAGTCTACAGTCAACATATACAGTCTACAGTCAACATATACAGTCTACAGTCAACATATACAGTCTACAGTCAACATATACAGTCTACAGTCAACATATACAGTCTACAGTCAACATATACATATACAGTCAACATATACAGTCTACAGTCAACATATACAGTCTACAGTCAACATATACAGTCTACAGTCAACATATACAGTCTACAGTCAACATATACAGTCTACAGTCAACATATACAGTCTACAGTCAACATATACAGTCTACAGTCAACATATACAGTCTACAGTCAACATATACAGTCTACAGTCAACATATACAGTCTACAGTCAACATATACAGTCTACAGTCAACATATACAGTCTACAGACAACATATACAGTCTACAGACAACATATACAGTCTACAGTCAATATATACAGTCTACAGTCAACATATAAAGTCTACAGTCAACAAGTAAGACATAATAAGTGTGAATACAGATGTAGGCATCCAATGACTTGGGATTTATATAGGCTCTTTTGCTCTAAGTCTACGTCTTGCATTTACTCTAAATGCCCACGATCATTTAATGGACCATGGTCACAATTTAATGATGGATAGATTACCTTAAGATATGTTTTTTTCCCTCTTACAATAGATTCTATCCTATACATAACGACACCCTTTTGTCGGGCTGGAGACAGCAGACTACAAATTGATCGCCAGATGTATCGACGAGTCTACGCTTATTGACATGCCGTGTATATATAAATAGGTCAATTTACATATTTACATATAGCGCGACACTATTAGTATAAAATATATCTACTTTCGTGGATATCATATCAAAGGGACATTGAGCATTATAAATATCATGATTTGTGTCACTCAAGTCACGCGTTTAGCGCTGAGGTAAACCATTAAACATGTACACAGTTGTAAAAGAAAATGTGCACTCAGATTTTCGTTGAATTAAATGTATTATTTCTGTTAGAAATATCTTATGTTAAGGCTGATTTTTTTTTGTTCGAAATAGATAAACGGTCATACACTACTCATATGCTTATGTCAGGTATAATATATTACGGAAAGTAAAATATGTTATTTTCTGAATAACGCGCTATTTTGCAAATGAGTATATAAAATGATGAGCACATTAGCTCTTCTGGATGTCTTCTTGTAATGAATGTAGAAATTACTTTGGCAGCAAAATTCCTTTATCATTTAATCTTTCACCTTATACAGACGCGTTTTGCTTGTTTATTTGATTTAACGTCCCACCAACAGTATTTCAGCCCCTCACCGCTGTGGGTTCGAATCCCGGTCGGTGGTTCTACCTGGGTATCTCTGTGTACTCGGGGTCTTCCTCCACCTGTAATTAGCTGGACGTACGTCGCTATATGATTGAAATACTATCGCAGCGACGGTAAACCCAATACAACAACAACCAACAGTATTTCAGTCATTTGGAGACGATGTCAACTTGAGACAGATCTATATAGTGCTGCCACGCTGCAGTATCACGCCATAGACATGTTGCATAATATCACACGCAGTCACATTATCCTGACACCGGGCAAACCAGACCTGAAACTACCCTTACATGCTGAGCGCCAAGCTAGGGGGTTATACCAGTAAAACTCGTTTTGACGCATTGGCAAACATAGGAGGCTGAGCTCAAGGAGCTGTCAGATCAAGGTCTTCTGTTTGCTCATGCAATATTTAGCTTAGATTTTACACAGTCTACGCAGCAAAGAAATATCCATTGTTTCAGATACCATTTAAAGTTCCAGTAATTCATGATTGCCTTCAAAAAATAAATTAGCATGAGGTTAATATAATAAAAATTCATGAGGTAAATATAATAAATATTCATGAGGTAAAGGCCGGGTTTAAGATATGCACTTCACTTACCAAATTTATTAAGCCCATAAGACAGGCCTCTTTTATGTGCATGGTTGTTGATTATTTCGATGAGTATGCGTTCAATGAAACATCAAAGTGAAACAGGTATACACAGGTATATTTGCAAATGGATAATTCTGATCGTTTTTGCATGTCATTTGCTATTCTCGTTTGCATCAAAATTGCGATATCCCAGGAGAGTTGGCGGAGCAGAGCATCGTGCCTAGTTCGAGGTAAAGGTTTGGTCATTGTGCGTGGGGGGGGGGGGGGGGGGGGGGGGGGGGGGGGGGGGGGGGAGAGAGAGAGAGAGAGAGAGAGAGAGAGAGAAACAACAAAGGGGAAATACTCTCGC
>CM037794.1:14444073-14494073 GCA_021229015.1 Solen grandis
CACTGTGACCTTTAATTTTGACCAAGTGACCCCAAAATAATCAATAGTGGCCATCTACATACCATGACAAATCACCCTATGGTGTTTGAGGAATGTGGGCCAAAGCGTTCTCCGGATATCAAGCGGCAAATGTATGTTGATTTTCCAGAGGAGGAATAATACAATAAACAATTAAAATCACTCTTATTCAATGTTTCGTCAAAATTTTGCCTTTCACAAAAAAGAAAAAAAAAATGAATTTTAGCAAGTTCTACATTATAGACGTTTGAATAGTCGCCATATTGTTATTGCTATGAGCGATGTCCACGTCATACAAGCATACATGAAGCTGATAGCTGATCTTGCGGAATGGGAGAGAAGAATGAGATTGGGAGAATATTTCTTTTCAGATGATGAACAAGTTTCAAATGAACAGGATGCTAATAACCGATTTAAAGTAAAAGAGGAAGGTAATTTCACATCGTCATCTGGCAGACACCATCACCTTGATCTCTATATTGAGTTAGTTAAGAATGACATTGTCGATAACTTAAAAAAACTTACAATGACATTGTCGATAACTTAAAAAAAACTTACAATGACATTGTCGATAACTTAAAACAACTTACGAGTTGTTACATCATGAGGGTATAATTATAAGGCCAGCTGATAAGAGTTCTGGTATAGTACATGTAGTTGTGAACCAAGAGGATTACATTTTCGAAGGGAAAAGAAAAATAATATTAATATGCGGAAATGCATGAATATTAAGCTGGTAAAGAACTCAAAAAGGAAAGAAACTGGTCAACAAAATGTACCGTGAAGGGGCCATTTCGGCAGATCTGAAAAATCTTGATTCCTAGTTATCCTAGGCCCGGGAAACTACAAGGCAACCTGAAGCTGCATAAGGAAAATGCATCCCTATCGTATTATTGTTATTGGCATTGATACACCGACAGAAAGATTAGCAGAAGTACCTGAATGTGAGTTAAAAGCATTTGTAGAATATTCGTGTCTTTGTGTGAAAAACACAACTGAATTCATTAATAAATTACAAGAAATAAAAGAGCCCTTACCTAACGATTGCCTTCTTTTTTGCTTTTGATGTTTGAAAATTGTACCCGTCAGTGCATCGTAAAGAAGGGATAGATGCTTGCCGGGAAGCGATAAATATGAGGGCGAACCCGCTGGTCTATGTTAAGAGCATGATTTCTATAATAGAGACGGTTTTGGACAGTAATTTATTTAATATGGGTGACAATAAGTATATTCAGACTGATGGCATTGCGATTTGTTCAAGACTGGGAAAGAATTTTGCATGTGCGTATATGAGAAAATGGGATGAAGAGCTGCTCAACACAGAGAAAATTCCTATTTTCTATAAAAGGTCTATAGATGATGAATGCGGCATTTGGCAGGGTACCAAGGAAGAACTTGAACGATTTGCAGAGCATGCCAACAGTATACACTGTAACATAAAGGTAGAACTAAGATATTCGTCTCACCAAATTGAATGTTAAGACACGCTGTTTAAATAAGACGCTGGACACATTTACACAGACATATATGTAAAACCAACAGATAAGCAACTTTATCTAAACAACAAGTCATGCCATCCAACGTCTACCAAGAAAGGTCTAGCGTACGGATTGGGTTTGCGGCTGAAACGAATTTGTGAACGGAATGAAGATTACAAGAAACACGGGGCTGACTAAAAGAACACTAAGCAGAAGGGACTACAGCGGTAGATTGACTGAAGATCAATTAAGAAGGGTGGATAGCCTTCTTAGAAATTACCTTTTACAAGTCAGTAAGAAATACAAGCCCGACAATATTTAGAGTTCCACTGGTTCTGACGTATTCCGGCATACTACCCAATGTTCAACATATATTAAGCCGACACTCTAGGGTTTTATATGGATCATAGAGGATAAAGGAAGTCTTAGCACAGCCACTTATGGTGGCATTCAGGAGAGACAGAAACATAGCTGATGTCTTGGTCCATTCAAAGACTCAAAAATCTGTGGCTAAGAAGATATCTGCATGCAATATAGATAGAATGTGAAATATTATTACAGACATGCGTATTTCAGACACAGCAGGCCGCGATTTCTATAGTGTGCAAACTGATGTATGTTGTCAGGTGAAAAACGTGGTATATGCAATATAAGTTGTGCATAACGTGATGTTACAGTCTATGTGGGAGAGACGGAAGGCCGTTTAAAGGAGAGTATGCAGGGGCACCTACGGGGTGTTAGGTTGACAAGGGATCGACCAAGAAACGCACATTTTGCACTAGGAAACCACACTAATGAAGACATGCGATTTTCCGTCTTGCGTCGAGTATATACAGCGGGTAGAACTGAAAACCGATTTCATGAGACAATTTGGATAAATAGACTGCATACTAAGAAGCCGCTTGGCTGCAACATGCAAGAATTGCCTTCTTTGGTATTTAACGTCAATTGATGTCCTAGAGAAAAGGCGCCAAACGTAACGTCATCTTTTAACGTTGTTTTGTATGACGTTGGCGTCGTTCATAGCAATAACAATATGGCGACTATTCAAACGTCTATATTGTAGAAGTTGCTAAAAAATCTTTTTTTTTTTCTTGAGAAAGACAAACTTTTGCCGAAATATTGAATAAGAGTGAATTTAATGTTTATCAAAATATAATTTTCATATTTAAAATAATAAAGCTGATCAATTTGAAATAATCTTCAGTAATACAGAATTAAAAATAAAACCACAGTAATGATTTAAAAACAGCAAGTATTCTTAAATTTCGGCCTGCATTAACTTAAACCTCCAAAGACGGCTGCCAAAAAGAGTATTTTCAGTGCCTATGATATCACACGGGAACTATGTACATGTATAGTGAATTTGTGATACCAGCATGAGACAGTCATGCACACCAATTAAGCACCTACAATTAGGCACCTCTGCGACACACACACACACACACACATACACACGGATCAATTAACCCGAGTAACCCTTTCATTACTCCTTTTTAAACCCCAAATAGTAAAATTACATAATTCTTCTGTTGTATGTGAATGTTGTATTTTCAAAATTATACATGTATGTAACTTAATCACATTAAATATCTTTATTATGAAATTTGTTTAAGGAAACTATGAATTTTACGTAATAAACTTTCTATCTGTCTATCATTATCATACCACACATAAACTGTAGATATGGTATGGATTTTACTTATTTATAAACATGGTCTCTGTGGAAACCCAAAGCAGATACAGGATTTTAACGGAAAAAAACAGGGGGGAGATATGAAGGTATTGCAAAAGAATATTATCGTAACGCATATGTTTGATATGACCAGTAAATTTGTCAGGATTATCAAATAGTAGTATTAGAATACATCCTGATATGATATTTCTTTTCATTGCCCTTCCCATATTAGTATTCAGTATATTTATAGCAACCAGTTTTATCAATCCTGAAGAATATACCATAAAATGTTTGATATTAAAGTAAAATGATTAATTGATCCACACATTTACACCTTTTATCGTTCATTGTCATATTGGATTTAGATTAAAATAAGTTACAGTAGCTGTGAATTGTTCAATACAATATGTTGTGCTGGCAGAGTTTACTCTATCGATGACGTCATAGCAATTGGAGAGAAGTCAGACAATCTTTTCTCACCTGGGTCATTTTTGAAACTTTCAGTACCCGATTTCATACAAACAACAAATAATTTCAACATATTTTTTGTACAGAAGGTTTAACACATATTCTAACAGATAATAATGAAAATGAAATCTTTGTGGTTGGCCGTTTAGGCTCTGCCAAGCAAGTTAGCTACATCAGAAATATTTCGACTGATTTTGTTACGATCGGAGATCGAATCCGAGATGCTTCACATACGAGATAAACGACCTAATTATTTGACTATAAATGTTTATGTTAAACACAGGGCGATAAGTGCAGATGTTTTGAAAAGAACAAGACTTGTATAAAGCGGACAGCTGATAAATGTAACGACAGCTGTCGAAACAATCCGAATGACTGGTGTGGGGGCAAGTTTGAGACTGAAGCCTTGTATCATACAGGTTGTTTTCTTCCTTTTTCTTATATATGTGTCTTAAAAGATTAACACAGTCATATAACATATATACAATTACATGGTGAAGAAATCTTTTGGTATTTTGTAAATAACGATGGAGAATAATTTTGTCAGATCTGTGTATGAACTTGTCTCCCTTTGAATTCTATCGCTTTGGAAGCCCCATTAACATTATCTTGGGAATCGCATTGGTTATTTTGGAAATAATATGTTAAAATGTTTCATGAATGACGTCTTAAGAGAGACGGGGTATTCGGATACTCTACATTTTCTAAATTTGTTATATCGTTCTAATGCTAATCAACGGGATCTGACACAAAAGGTTTTATTACAATAACAATATGGCAACTGTACAAACGTAATGAAGTGGCTTTAAAATTCATGTTTTTTTACCTTTTGCCAAATTATTGGTAGAGTAAATTCAATTCTTATTGTGTTACTTTCTCCTAGAAAACCTACAAATCTGTCTTTATTAATTTGAACCTATCACAAACGTATGGATCTATGTAACAGAAAATCATTAATTGTTCACCTATGCAAACGCAAGTATCCCGCAATGCAACCCGCATCACGACGCTTACCACAATTTTCAATAATATTGACAGGGTTTTGTAAAGTGTAAGTTGCCATACCCCTTTTTTTGCCAATTTGACGAAAAGAAAGAAAAGTTTTATTGATAAATCAATGACTGTGTTGGAGGGGTATGTATACTAACAAACAGACCTAATACTTATAAAAATGTCCTTTTTTTGCAGGCCCATTTGGGAATCAGACATATACTGCGAATAAAAGTATGTTTTGCATAGTTCTAAAAATGGACACAGACTTAAAAAAAAACTTTACGGCCGAGAACTGTCATAAAACAATTAGACGAAGTATTTGCAAAAGTAAGTAGATCAAAATCAAGTGAAACATGCACACAAGTATAGCATGGGGTAATTTAATTTAAAAGTCAAACTATTTTAAGCAGCCATCCCTTAGATTTCTTACAAATTAACCTTATGGATTATAAATAGTATTTTACATCTGGTCTTTGTTTAGCGACCAGCTATTGCCATTACTTTCTTTAAATCCTTTCACTAAGCTGACTTTTCATGGTAATCCACGATAATGTAATCATATCTTATCTTCATGTGTTTTTTCTCTTCCTTTTATTTTACTTTTTTCAAATTAATTAGAAATTTATAAATTCCCCATATTGCGGAATATGGATTTTATCTTACTGATAGGACACAGTATTTCATCAGTGAGCATAAAATTAATTTTTAGGCAAATAATTATGATTTGGAAAAATTCTACTCTTAGTTTGTGAAATTTTATCTTACTATACCCTATGATATTATATTGCTTACATATTTCTTTCCTCTTCATAATATATATTTTAACAAGTATTATTGTATTGCTATTATTATATATATGCACATGCAAAATGAGCATATATTTTTGCATGTGAGTCTGGCGATAAGTAGTTCAGAGTAAGTTAAAAAAATAATTTATGTTCTGTTCCATGTTCTGAAAATGTTAAAAAATGTTCCATGTTCAATATTCACACATGGTATTCTATAAAATATAAAATATATATATATTTATATTAATTATTTTACTCTCTCTCTCTCCTAATTTAAACAATTAAATTCAACATATCATGCTTTCTGTTGTTGTTTCTTTTTTCGTTCAAGAAATAGAATCAGAAGATGTAGAACCTAAAAGCAAGGACACAGACCTAAGAAATTGGTTTGAATCATTAGATGTTTGCAGAGAATACAACGCATATCCTTATTTTGACCTACAGACAAAAATTCGACAAAGGAAAGGCTGACATATTGGACGTCTTTGAGAAGAGGTATCAGTATCAAATGGACAAAGAGGAATGGTATGTAATCTTTAATGGCCGTACCTGACTTGAGTGGCAAGTGGAAATGAACTTAACTAAGTAAATGGACGCTTAGAACAAACAGCCATTGAAAAACACTGATATACAGAGTGCCAACAATGTTATTATGCCACTGCTTTTTATCGGACCATGGACTGAACCAAAAACCTCATGGCTACGAGGCGAAATAAAAGATGCAATCCTTTTAAAATGTCATTTTCTAAATTATGTTTATCGTTTATCTATATAACGGCAGCGCTCCAATGCTTGAACTAACGCGTGCGCATTCATTAGTTATTGAGTGCTAACGTGATAAAAATGTATCTATCACGTTTGTGCGCATGTGATATAAAAAATATATTCCATGCCCCCTTTATTCCATCGTAGAATGATGTATATATTTCTCTCTAACTTACTTTTTTCTCAGATACGGAGTATCCATTCTGTGTGTCCGCCCGACTAAACATGCAATCAAAGCTGATGCTGTATGCTGAAGACTGTGACAATCAAAAGAGATGTCTTATTCTGACAGGTTAGCATAATTTTTCTTATTTATACGACGGTAACTTATCGATAAAGTAATCGTCTAAAAAGCGAGATGTTTCTTTTTAAAGAGACAAACAGATAGTGAAATAATTGCATAAAAAAGCATCCAGACTTTATCTACATATTAAATGAAATACAAACTCAAGGTAAGGTGAATGGACCTTTTATCAAAATGAACTAAAACTACATTTCCAACTACAAATGCGCGCAAACACAATAATATGCATTGCATAAATCATATACATTACATGCATATTTGACAGTTCAATAAAGGCGCTTAAATCTTATACATAACATGATTGATTGACAGTTAAAAAAAGAGCATAAATCATATACATAACATGATTGATTGACAGTTCAAAAAAGCGCATAAATCTTATACATAACATGATTGATTGACAGTTTAAAAAAGGCGCTTAAATTTTATACATAACATGATTGATTGACAGTTAAAAAAAAAGCGCATAAATCAATCATGTAAATTCAAAATGCATATCCCTATATCAAAAAAGCAGAGTGCGAATTCAGATTTATCGTCCAACCCACCAGGATGTAGATGCAGTACAAAAAGTAGAAACTAAGTCATAAGTCATTTGACTATTGAATACTCGCGAGTCTTCACATGATTGTTTAGATAGTTTGGTAACAGGTAGATTTGCAATCACCGAGAAGGTTGAAGGCATCAGTAAACAGTCCAATACTGCAGCAAAATATAACCCAACCTCTATGGAAAAGTGTGTGCTAATCACAGAAGGGTCAACATTACACAATTCAAGGCAATTAAAAGATAACTTGTCAGAGCTTTTCATTGGCCACATACACTGTACACAATGACAGGACAATCCAAATCGGCAGATTTGCTCACTTTGAAACAATGAAACATGGCCTGCCCTGAACACAAGCCATTGTCTTTCATACGTGGTAATGGTACATCAAAGGTCCTAGACGGATATTGGATAATTGGATATTTGCTCCACTTGATATGCAATAGCACTCCCCATTTAAGAAATATAATGTCTTTTCGCCATTAATTCCTAATAATTGCACCTAACGATAGGCTGCTGGCTTTAAAATTAAAACCATAAGATTATTGATGGATAAACAGGTTATTTCTTGGAACCAAGGCATGTACACAAAATCACCCAGGTAAAACCCATCGGCTGAGAGTTTGCAATAATCAATAGCCAAGGACGTTGACGATTGGCATTATTCCATTAAAAGTCCCCATAACTGATCAACAGCAATACATATCGAGTTTCATGTCCTTTAATATACGCGTTTTGTACCTTGGACATTTTAATTTGTTACACCGATTTAAAAGGCATTGTATGCAAAAACGTTCGCCATAGACGCACTTTGTCATTCAATTATTTAACCATTTCACTTTTAAGATCGCGTTTCGAAAACATTTTTCGTCCCAGAGTTTTATTCAGGACGGTGAAGATTTCGTTAACTTTGAAGATGCATTCAGCGTCGAAGACCCACGAGTGCTTATGTTATGATGTTTTCTTATCTACTAGAACCGGTGGGGGTAAAAGCATAGTGTACCAAGCATTTCAGTATATGTACAGTGAACAACATGGACGCGAAGAACAGTGTCAAGTTTTAGTTGTGTCTCCTTTGCTGTCGATCATGAAAGAACAATCTGACCGTCTAAATACGCTGGGATTCCGTGCAACATACATAGGGAGAGATTCCGCTGAGGATGCTGAAATTCTTGAAGGAAAACACGACTTTCTATTTTCCTCCCCAGAAAGCATTCTTGGTGTAACCAAATGGAGGGATATGTTACGATGCAGTACCAGTATACGATTAATAGTAGTGGACGAGGCACATACAATAATTCACTGGTAACATGTTTTTCATGTATTTACTTCATTTCTGTTTAAAAACTATTCTTAATATGTACGAATGCCACAAATCTTTGATTAATAGTTTAATAAAATATTTTGCAAGACCCATGCTGACCATTTTAATTGTGCATGAGCACACATAATGGTATCTACCAATAGATTAAACATTACTAAAATGTATGGTATATCTTGTATGTGACATTATAACTTGATTCTGTAGTTTGTTGAGCTAATAGGAAGAGACAAGTTTTCAGAAGTTTTTCACCTACATGAAAGAATAAACTAATGTAATGAATATCAGTATACTGTTTTCATACAACAGTTTTGATTTTTAATGTACTGTGCGAGCAGTATCATTACTATTCGAGAACGAGTAGTAATCGTGATTTGCTTATAAAATCAAATATAAAGCTGTATGGAAGATAATTTGCCTTCCACATATTATGGCGATTTTTAAGTAAGTGGAACTTTGTCCCATACAGCATTATTTTTGACGATATTATTTATAAGCAAATCACAAAAGCTGTTCAAACCCCAGTGTACTTGTATATTGTGACACCCTTGATCATTTACAAATAACTTTAAGCATTTACATTTTCCTTTTCAGGGGAGAGGCAGATGGTGAAAATCAGCCTTTCAGGGAATGGTTTGGAAAGCTGGGAGAAATGCGGTCTTTGGTACAGTGTCCTTTTCTCCTTATCACTGCCACAGCAAATAAAGCTGCAAGGGTAAAAATGCAAAAACGAATGAAAAATTCCTACCAAAGTATTGAAAGTCCAGACCGAGATAACATAAAACTGTTTTTGCAGAAGTACAAAGGGAGCCAGCTTTTAAGTTCATTGTTTCATTTTTTAATAAGTATGTTTAAAGATAAAAAGAAAAAAAAGTGAAAGACATATTAAATTTTGTACATCAATAAAATCGTGCAGTGAAATATTCACAACATTCAGGCTGGAACTTGGTAATGACTTCAATCATGTTCAGATGTACCATTCTCAGACAATCGGAAATGTTAAAGACAACATTAAGAAGACATGGAAGATCCAAATGGTATCATATGTGTTTTAGTGGCAACAAGTGCGACTGGAATGGGTGTTAACTTTAATAATGTTAACATTGTCATCAATTTTGGTGTCCCGAAAAAAAAGAACAGTTTGGAAGGGCTGGCAGAGATGGAAGCCAAGCCAAAGCAGTGTTTTTGTTCTGTGGAAGACAGTGTAAAGGTGTTGACAGTGACACGAAAGAATATATCACTAAGACATCAAAATGTCGTCGGATAGTGATTTTAGATGCTTATGCCACTGCTTGCAATAGTAAGGTAGCTCATTTATGTTGTGATATTTGTGACAAATCCTGCATCTGTGGTAGCGACAATTGTGATTCTTTTATGAACCCATGTTTTGAAGAGACCAATGAAGACTCTTCAAATGATAGTACATCTTGTAACAGTTTTTTTTCTGATGACGAATTGAGTGAATTGACGAATTGGATTCTTTTGATGGGTCATTAAAGTGATATTAAGTAATGTGGTCACAAGTGGTAACATACCTGACTGCAGGTTCAAACCGCATTGGGGACTACTCACTAGTATAAGTTGTATGAACTTGTAAATAAGGTTTTAACTTAAATATCAGGAACTTGATACTGGATTTATTATTCAAGATCAATCTTTATCAACTTTCTCTGTTGTATGCCAGTAGAATAGGTTCAAATGATTACAATTTCATGTAAGTATTTAAAATTTTATTTTACATTTGATATCATTTAACAAGATATGAATATACATGTATATCATTGTAGATTGCATTTATACCTTGAGTGAAATGTTAAATTTCAAATTCAAAATTACAAAATGATGTCCATTAATAGTTACTGGAAATAAAATCATGTACCATCTTATAAAAAAGATCATAATAATATTGAAATCCTTTAGATCCCAAAAGTGTCCGCTCAATTTGATCTTTTTGCATTACGAAATGGAATAAAGACATTTTATAATTTCATATTTATGCTCACTTGACCAAAGTTTTTACAAGTTTTGGATAAATATACAGTTGGACTTGATGAGAAAAGAAATAGTTAATGCAGTTGTAAAATGGGATTTCTATTACTCGACATTTTAAAAAGATTTCAAGAAAAAAGATGACATGTGGAAAAAAATACGCTGAATTTGCTGTGCACATCCAGAGCTCATTTTTAGTTCTAAGCATTCCTCATTATGATCAAGATTTTATCATTTTTAAAACATATCATGTCACATATTATGTTAATATCATTTACATACTCTTATGAAAGGATCAAGGAAAAAGCATTCAGTGATTAAAGGGTGACAATAACCCTTGAGAAAAACAAGTCTTCAGTAAAGAGATAAATTATCTCCTGGCAGGATACAATTACTCAAGTGAATATGGAAAACTTGAAGTAAAAGCATGAAATAAAGAGAACATTTGTTGATTTTTCTTGTAAGATCAAATTTTCCTCACAGAAATTGCATACTCATAAAAATAATGTTTCCAATATGCTTGAAAGAAAACACAATCTTACGAAAAAAATCAACAAATATCTTCATTATCATTCTATTGTCTTTAACATACTTGTCATGTGCCATAGAAGATGTCACTTTCATGGATGACATAAGTCACACTGAAAGCTGGATTCAAGACTTAATACAGCAAATCAATATTAAACTGACATCATATCGTATAATTGAGGCTCTCAATAAGGAATCTTTCCCTTGAACATAATTTTCCCAACTGTTTCTTATTTTGATTTCAACAATCCAGCTTATCCCTTTCATGTGTTACATATAGTAATACCGGTAATTTTGGTAAAAGTCTACCAGCTATTTCCCTGTATTTCAGTTTTTGTAATAATAAGAAACTGAATGAACATTTAAAAAATAAAACATACAACAAAAGGATTAGATATATGCCATGCAAAAGTTGCCAATGCAATGAAGGACAGATTGAAAATAACTGAGATTTTACAACAATGAATTGTTTAAAACTTCTTAATCCTTTACTTCATACTCATTTTGACGCATTGGCAAACAGGGCAGACCCAGATCAGACAAAGCTCATACAATAGTGTAACTCAGATTCTACACAGTCTGCATGGCAAAGAAAAAGTCTTTGTTTTATATACCAATTGATGTTCAGTCAAATGATATTCATGAAGTCAAATTTCTACATGAATATTAATGAGGTAAAAACTAAAGAGTTAAACACATTTCTGAAAAAGAGGTAAAGGTCCAGTGGTAGCATACATGACTCAAAATATTTAAGTATGAATTTTACTATGAATCTTCACATCCTTCAAAGGAGCAAAGTACTGGTCCAACCCAGGAACTGTCAAGGACTAGTTGTAAAAAAGAGGTTTAAACAAATTATGAATGTTGCTGTAAGTTTCATGCTATTACATATACATATGCGCAATTTTTTTTTATTGTTTATCCAGCTGTGGAGTTCCTCTGAGTTGATTAAGTCTAACGGGTCTTTAAATGCCGCAAAACTTCCCCACCTCAAGTCTTGTGTGACACCTCTCTGCCGAAGATACTGGACCATGCTGATAATGTCCACTTGCTTGTCAACCTGTGGTCTATCCCTCTGAGATCGCGCTGTTTAAGTTGTCCTCATTAGGTTCTGTTTAATACTATCAACAACTTGCGTGGTCATACAAATCTGTTTAGCAGATTCATATGACTTATTTGCCCCTTGGGTGTTAAGTGTTCTTTTGATGGTATTTACCTGCAGTTCTACAGCATTGTCATTTGGAATGTCATTGCTAAGTCCACCCTTTAAGTTAACACTCATATTCCATTTGTACTCGAAGCTTTCTTTAAAGCCCAGGATTAACACTGAATAGGATAGCATCCGCCACAACCAGATTTTATACTTTGAATGCTTCATTGAAGTCATAAGCAATTCAAACTAGGCATTACACATAGCCATATCCCCATCTCCCATACGGTAAGAGTCACATGTGTGTCTAAAAAGTAGGGACATGAAAAGAAAATGCTTAACAGCATTACTGGCTTCCACATTATTGTTAACCTTGTGAAAATTCCAATGATGTTTTTACTAAGGTGTTTTCTGAACCAAATCAAAGATGAGTATGTTTTATCACAAAGAGCACAAACATAAAGGCCATTCACTTTCATAGCTCCAAGCTCTCTTTCTTCTACATATAGGGCTTTGATGTCATCTCTTAGATGCTGAATACTTTTTACTTCACCTAATTCAAAACTACCTAAAACTTTCTTTGCCATTGTGTTCACAAATTCAATATTCTGTTCACTACTCATCAGGTGGAACTGTAGTGAGTGTTTTACTGCTGATGTCATATTTTCCATATCCATGATGTCTAGAAAAGCAGCCACTACATATGCATCTGTTACATCTTCTACAAACTGCTGATGTGGTATGAAAATAGCATTAAGCAGACTGGTCAAGGTCATATAATTCAATGTTTGGTTAATCCTATCAGTTTTAAAAGGTAAATTTGCAAACTTTAGTATCTGCATATGAAAAACTGACATCAACATAGATGATTCAGATTGTTAAGTTCATAACACCACAAAAGAAAATTATTAAATCTTTATGAACTTGTTAAAATTAATATTTGTTAATTATAAGTTAGTATCTGTTTATTAAATCTGTTCAAAATCTACATCAATGGCAATCCTGGTCATTTTATGGAAAAACAAGTTTGTTTGTTGGGTTTAGCATCCCACCAACAGTATTTCATTCATTTGGAGACGATGATACTTGAGGCAGATATAGTGCTGCAACGCTGCAGTATCACGCCGTAGATAAGTGGCATGATTCCACACTCACTAACATTATCCTGAAACCAGGCCAGCCAGTCCTGGAACACCCTTATATGCTGAGCATCAAGCAAGGGAGCTATACCAGTACCATTTTTACGACTTTGGTATGTCGCAACCGGGAATTGAACTCACAACCTCCTGCTCCCGAGGCAGACAATCTAACTAGTCGGCCACCGAAGGCGGTGAAAAAACAAGGCTCTGTCAGTACTGCATTGACCTTTCAAGGTTGCATATGTTTGATGTTCGTGACACACCCTTATTTTGCGAGGATCACTTCTGTGTTACTGAAATCCATCCATGGATGTACAAGTTATGGAAAGGACACTAAAGCGTGACAGATGGATGGACGGACAGACGGAAAGATGCACGCAAATCTATAGTCCCCATCCAGTATCACCAAAGGGGACTAATAATTTGTTTTAGATATGTTCAAGCAAAAGTTCCAACTGTTTTCCTCACAAGGAAAAAAGTGTTTAAAGTGTTTGATTATTTTGAAGTATGATACATAACAACAAGAAAATTAATGTAGATTTCTACCAAAACCTTGTGCCCAAGTGACATCCCTCCGGTTGATTAGATTTCGTAACTGGTAAAGGGAACCATGGTCCATGGAGCTACTCTCTTTGTAGATCAGTTGATAGATGCACTGAAAATATATTTACTTCATGTGAATTCAGTTTCAGCAAAAACATAATATATTAACAGAAAATATACTTAAAATATTAAATTGTAATCAAATATGGAAATCTTGTTCATTCAATTAAAAAAACAGTTTTACCATTGTATATGATGTCTGATGAACAATTATGATTTGAAAAATCTTGGTAGGCTACCATGAGACAATGCTTTACACAAAATAGCTTAGCTCTAGGATATTTTGTTTTAGACTAGAAGATTTTCAAAGTTTATATATTAAAGACAACTTCGCATTATTTTGAGAAGAAGATTGTGAAGGTTTTCGGTTTATACATAAAAGGCACATTGGCCCCAAGGGCCATATTTTCAACAGATCAGAATTATTTCAACAAACTTGGACATTGGTAGAGGGTTACACAAGTAACATTTGTGCCAAATTTTTTTTGAAATCTGGCCAGGAGTTTTGGAATATGAGATTTTTAAAGTTTTCATGTACTAGTATAAGAAAAACTAAACCCCGACCCTAGCAGCCATTTTTTAACGAATCATAATCATTTAAATAATCTTGGTAGATAATTACCCAAGGAAATCTGTGCTTAAATCATTTCATGAATGGACAAGTTACAGCCCAAGACAGACAAGGCTTATAGCACACATTATGGCCTTCAACCTTGAAGAGTGACCTTGACCTTAGAGTTACAGACCTGGGTCGATCTCAGTTGAACAATTGTATCATCAAGTCATTACAAAATGCATGACAAAGTTAGGATCCGGACAAGGAAAGCTGACACCCATCTGCCAGCCCACTTCGCCAACTTAATGACCTGATAACCTGATTAAAAATATGGGTTTCCTAAATTATTTCCAGATAGTTAATTATTAACTAATGTAATCTAGATTTGATTCTAGATGTGTTGGGCATGTTGCATGTAAATGGTTATTTGGCAACCAAACTGACACCTGTCCCCAAGATATTGAAAATCATACTTAAATTCAGACCTAAGTATCATGCTTATCTAAGTTTGATGGATGGCTGGTTTTCACTAATACTTTTAAGTACATTCTCAGCTAAGTCAAATTTTGTCCTCAATTATGTTTGAGACAGTGTTTGAGAATATTCCATCTAAGCATGATTTTTATTAAGAATGAATTTTTCAAGAACACAGCTCAAATATCATACCCAGGCTTGTACTCAAATAGCAGATATTTGAGTATTAGACTGAGATGTAACATAGATACTTTTCGAGAACATGGGGCCAGAAATTAAGGATGGATGATATAATGCATAAATATAATACACATAAATGAGATTCAACAATACATCCTTTAAAATAATAATAATCAAACCTGTCTTACAAGAGAAAATGACAGCTTAATAGAGGTGACCGCTTAATGAATGTTAAATATATAATAAAATGTTATACATGTAGTTTGATAAATGTAGGTTGACCGCTTAATACAGGTGGCCGCTATTACAGGCTCAACTTTTGTTTAAAGTAAATCTGCCTTTATCTTCAGTATACTTTTTTTCGATTCATAATGCATCAAGAAGAGAAGACAACACTTTGGCATCCATGGTAATAACTGTTACGTCATTTTCTTCTGTATGTTTAGGTAGCGCAAGGATATTGTATCAATTGTTTGTGTATCATCTCATCCGTATTAAAATACAGGATACATATATAACAACAAAAATAACTTACATGCAATAGACACTAACTTGGAACAAGAACTGTATCAACTTTGAACTCTTTAAATTATTAATAGGAAGTTGAACTCTCTGTGAAGTCCTTCAGGTCTGTGTATTACTCCACGCAAGCAATCGAAATTTGATTTATTTTGCATTGCCTGCTGAGCTGAGAAGGCACGTTCATTTGTAAGGACATCTCCTCCAAACACAACTTTCTTCAGAACTTCATCATGTACATAGAGGACAGCTAGTTCATGCACTTTTTGCATAATTGTGATCATGCCTTGTGAAGAATTCTCACTTGAGTCTATTAAATCACAATTAAATATCACAGATTTTTTCTGTGTCAGTTCCATAAAAGGATGTGAAATATGTTCTGGATAGGAATCTTTCACTGGTTGCAGAAACTCAATGTATTTGAGAAGTCCATGTGCAATATGGAAAATGAAGTTTTGTTGCACCATATCCACTTGGGATTGAGAAGGAATCCACTTGTCTGTGGTTATTTGAAGAATTTCTGGCTGACTAGGTTCTGAACCAGGAATGTTTAAGTCCTCATAAGTCACCCTTCTCTGCTTAACCATAGTTAAAAACCAATGCATGCTCTTTCGTTGGTTCTCCTTGGTCATATGAGCTGGTGAAACAGTGATATCAAAATTGTCACCAAGAATTTCAACTGTTTTTACAGAACGAAGTCCTTCATTGTTATCTCCAATACAACCATCTGAAACACTGTCCACAGTTGACTTGTCCAGAGTCTAAAACTGTTGTACAAGATTCTCAATATTTTCTTCTTGTTTATGTATCAGATGTTTCCTCTTTCTATGTATGCTTGTGTATGAGACAGCCAAGCCCAATTTATGCATGATGTTCAAACCCTTTGAAAGAAAAAACAACAAAGAAAAACAGTAACTAAATAATGTCCTAAATTATAATTTATATTTGCATAAATCAATATATGCATAATTTAAAGAAAAAAAAGGTCATTGATAATCTGGCTATATGTTATAGCCATTACTATGATCATAATACTAGTTAAGATTTAATGCTAATGATAAATGCAGTTTTTTCCCTCTTATTATTAAATTCCATATGTTTGTTTATAAATTACAATATTGGAAACCTAATTTAGGGAATAGTGATAAATTTCTTACAGTTCAGTGAACAGTGAACATTATGAGTATTTTGCTTCAAAACGAAAAAATATGTAAGATGTTTGTAACATATATGTCCCCTCCCCTCATATGCAGACCTTGGCCTTTAAGGTACCATCCTCAAAATGTATATGGGCTTTCAATAAGTCATAAACAGTCTAAATAGCATTGTATAAAGTTTCAAATCAAACAGTAAGCAAGCCTTTTTTTTTTTTGGAAATGATGTGACCTTTGACCTAGTGACCCCAAAATCAATATGGTTCACCAACTAGTCATGACCATACACCCTTTTAAGTTTGAATGTTGGCTCAAACCTTCTCAAGGTACTGATCAGAAACGAAGGACACTGTGACCTTGACCTTTTGAGCTAGTGGCTATAAAGAGTACACTAAAAACTAGGTTACCCACTTTAAGATTGTACCTTTTGCTTATGGTGTAACATAATAGCAAGACAAGCAAATTTTATCTACAAAATGGGCAAGAAGTAAATTAACTTAAGTCTATAAAATGCACTGTACTACCGTAATTTTTTTTATCTTACCTCTTTATTCAAGCCACAGGAATCAAATACCATGTCAAGGATGAACTGGAGAAGATTCAGCAGTTGACATCTTGCATACAAAAGTACACTTGTAGTAACTATTATAGGAACCAAATTTTGTTCACCTGCAACACATTTCAAAATCAATGCCAGTGTTGGAAGTTCAATGTTCAATCACTTCTAAATGTTCCTTCCATTTGAAATTGATAAGGTCATTATTGGACTGAACCTTAGATACTGTTTCTGATCTCTTTGAGAGAACAGAGATCTCTTTTTTATGTCCGTACAAACATTTTTGGAAAATGCTGTTTTATATTCAGCAGATTTGGCCAGATTTTTAACAACAGCATCTGGTTCATTACTGTTCATCATGGCCTTGATTGTAGCCTGTTCCACAGGATCTGTTACTATCTTTGATCTTTCTGAGTTGTTGTTACAACTGTGGTAACAACTGTTACCTGCAAAAACAAAGAAAAAGAATAGTGCAATACTGGAATACATAATTAATAACATGTTACTGTATGTAATTTTTCTATTACAAATTAAGCTTTGCTTAATATGATATCATGGACACCTTTGGATCAATCTGTATGACAAAGATGATTGGTTTAATTACTGTTTGGTTTATTGTTTTAGCCATTTTGCAATGAGATGGGTATAGTGCCACCTAATTGTGATATGAAACTGTAGTTAAGTGCCATGAAATCATACCAAGTCACAAACTATCATTATCCTGACACAAGTCCTACCTGGAACTACCTTTATTTGCTAATCACAACGGTAGATATACTGTATGCAGTACCATTTTTAATGATTTTAGTATGTCATGGTCAGAATCAAACACATGACCTATGTACAGGACAGATGCTCTAATGAATCTGTACCAGTTCATTAAATTGTTAACTATATGTGATTGGTCATAAATAGTTACAGATTTATTTTTAGCTGAAAAGAAAATCTTTTAAAATATATACGAAAGTGGATGTTTTGTATATATAAAAAAGTGGATTACATAATCATCAGATATATGAAAAATAAAATAAAACACTGTATCTTCTATGTTCTATTAAAAATGTGTTAATTTGTTTTTGTTAAATTGAAACAAGAAGTGTTCCTTAGAACACATGTGTTACCTGTTTAAAGAAGCGTGACAGAAAAGTGTGACGGATAGATGGACACACAAACAGATGGTGGAAAAGTAACATCACAGAAGTTGACACAAATAGTGTGCCATGCTTATTTTGTAAACATGTTTTACCTCAAGCATGATAAATGACCAAATTACTAAATACTTGAATGCTTACTATGAAAAAATATCCAACATACCTTGACATCAATGTGTTTTCTTGTTACTGTGGTCTCTGTAGACTTATCAGCTTTACAATATGGTGCATCTTCCTTCATATGGGGTTGTCTGTGTAGATACTGGCTGGCGCATTTACCTTTTGGGGGGTTATAAACAAACTCTTTTTGCTTTTCGGTGTTGCACCTGTGGGAGAGTTCAACTCAATGTGTCGTTTTGTGCTTTTAATACTGGTACCTGAAAAAAGAGGCGGTTTCATTTTGATAATTTAATTTGTACTTTTAAGCAATCAAAATAATTATAAACAAAATTAGTTCCACATTTCATTTTATTTTCAATTTGTATCAAATATTCATGAATATCAGTCAATCTAGTTCCTAAATTTATAAACATTAACAAGAGCTATCACTAAAGGTGACACATCAACATAAAAAGGTTTGAACTTTTTTATTTGGGACATGAAGCAATTAGATGACTTGTGTGATCCCTTGTAGCACAATATCACTTTGTGTAGCACTTGCCTTTATTCATTACAGCATTACAATATGTGAGACAGGGTTTTCCATAGTGCACAAATTTGCATCTTTTGACCTATAAATTGTGTAAATGACACCAACTAATTCAAAATGTGTCTCTTTATTATATATCATGGGGACATTTGACCCCCATTTGAAAAAAGGGGGTGGGGAGGCGGATTAATTATTTATTTTCTCATAAATGGTACATAAATAAATATAGTCTTCTTTTAATATTGTGGAAGTAAATATTTTCGATACCTGGACTAAGGTCTCTATACAGTATATACAGTACATCATGTACCTATAGTTGATGTATCTATTGGCCGTAGATATTCGACGATGGTGAACGACAAACTCTTAAGCAACCAATGGTACATAAATAAATATAGTCTTCTTTTAATATTGTGGAAGTAAATATTTTCGATACCTGGACTAAGGTCTCTATACAGTATATACAGTACATGATGTACCTATAGTTGATGTATCTATTGGTCGTAGATATTCGACGATGGTTAACGACAAACTCTTAAGCAACCACACCAATATTATTGTTTCTATATACTTACATGAATAAACATACGCCCATCTGTAAGGTATACGTTATTGTCTTAAAAATATATTGTCAACATACTTAAAGAATTATATAGGTAATGTACGACACCCTATATTTCGAGTAGAAACGATATCTTACCATGTGGCGTAACTTGCACACTGCTCTGTTCACCGGGTAAAGTCTTTCTATGTTGTTTTTCTTTTACGCCTGGTAGTTCATGCAGTTATGAATACAACAGATCCCTCTCGTTGCGGATTTTCTGGATTCGAGTTTTTTCATCCTCATTTAAGGCACAAATACGGTTAAGTTTATTGACACAAACATTGCAAATTGAACCACTGCATGAAATTGCAAGATGTGAAAAAATTCCACCGAACTGTGCAATGCTCGTCTTCGAGTTCATGCGGCGATAATTCTTCCCTTTTATGTTAGAATAACATAGGCCAAATTTTTCAATGGGCGCAGCCATTTTTACCGACTCACAGATTTTAGATCTCCAACTGAAGAGTACTCATTTGTGTAAGCAGCAATTTGATTGGTCGACGTACCTCCTTATGAATTTCCGTATAACGATAAAGTGCTAGCCAAATATTACATCTGTCAGCCGTGGGTTTCCGACGCTGAGATGCATTGTAATGTCCAATGAATTCATTTCGTTGCCGAAGAAAACCATTTTTGTACGGGTCTTACCTTCTGTCTTACCTTTTATTTGGAAACCTTATTATCGGAGTAACCGCTAAGGTTCATTTAATTTCATCTTACAAACCTCTGTGCCATTATTGCTGTCACAGATTGCACAATACGATTAGATATCTGAGGGGAACGTGCCGCTACAAATTAACTAAACCTTTGAGGATTTTTTCTTGATGATGACCCCAAGGGCTGATACAATTTCTAGTTTCTTGTCAACTATTTGTAATGACCATTTATTTTTCGAAACATTGAGCTACCGAGCGCACGTGTCACAAGTGGCAGATAAGTGATTATTTACCTCAGTTGTAGAGGACACTTTATCAGCGTCAACAATATAAAAACCGATTTTGACCCCAGACAGGATAAATTTTCTATTATGATCGAGAGGTTCCTTTCCCATGCTTCATAAATGAGGCTTGTAGATCATTTTAATAGTTGTTGTTTTTTTTAAGCATGGTTCTGTGCATATTCGTGAGGATTTTAGTTTCGGTATTTTTCCCAAATAGGCAGCTGCCCTTTGCCTTGAACATCCGACAGTCTTCCTTTGATTGTCGCGATTTCCAGGTAGTTTGGGATTGATACTGGTAACGAGGTCGTTTCGGTGCCAGTATCTGCATTTACATATGTGGAGAGAAGTTCCCCACCTAAAACCGTGTTCTGCCTGCATTTCTCGTATTTAAGGCGCTTCTTTATTAATCTCCGCAATTCAAAATTCTCAGTCGGGGTCACTTAATAATACATATTTTCAATGCCTTGACGCTTTAAATGACCAATACAAAGATGTTTAAAATGCGCATGTTTGCAGCACCCCATTTCTCAATGTATATCCCTTAGTAGGGGTGACCCTCGTCAGTTCTTTTTCGTTCTAACCAGAACGCAGATGTGTTCACTACGTTTGTTCTACATGCGACATGGCTGATTACGTAACCGTCAGTTCAAAGTCGAAAGCGAAGCGAAGCAAAAATACTCAAATGTGGCGCTTCCTTCCGTCTTTGATTAGACGGACTATTAGATATGTGAAGATGGTAAGGCTTTCAAAAAAGCAAAATTGTAAACCAACCAAAAACTAATTTTCGAGCGTTATACTTGAATAAGGAGGGAAAAGACCCCTACTTCATTTGTAGCATGGCCTGCTTTCATTCTTGTATGCAACTAAATCTCAGTGCTAGGGACATCGCAACAGATGAATTTATAAAGCAACGTGAAGCTACGACAGTATGTCTCGCTATTATGGTAGCACCTCCGATTCTCTACTAGCATGAGCCTCGCCGGTATCTTTATACGGTGGGTGGTCTCTACAGGACCAGTGGCAACGGGTTTTAAGATTGACCTAGCTTCATAAGGAGAAAAGGGCGATAAATGAAGTAATATGGTCAAGTTTACCTTCTAGCTTTTCCAAAATTGCGAAGTTAAGCAACGTCCGGTAGCGTCAGTACCCTGTGATAATTGGTTTGTAATTTTGCGTTTTTTTATATAAAGTTAAGGAATGCACTGGAAGGAACTCTTGGAAACCTTGCAGAATATCAAATGTCTTACCTGCGCCTGTTAACGTAGCTTCCAGCACATTTATATCCTCTGTGTCCCTCTGTTTGTCACATACTTTGTTTTTATTCATGCCAGCCTGTATAATTTTAATGGCACCTACTTTTAAACCAGTTTCCTCTAAGTCCGTTTCTTTCACGAGTGCAATGGCTTCTCTTGTATTTAGGTCATCTCGTTACTTTCCTAGATCATATCAATTCACTGCACCGGTTTCCGAAATTAAATATTTTGGATTGCTCTTTTGGTTTGTCCGTTTAACTTGTTTTGGTGGTTCACTTTGTTCGATTTTTTAATTTTATTTTACACTATATATAATTTCCTGTTACGTAAACTTATTGAATGATATCCCAATACTGTAATCTTTAATTGAGGGCAATTTAAACAATGGTTTGCTTCTGGCAGGTAGCGCGCAACTGACAGCGCTGCTCCCTGAACACCCAGACGGCCAGGACCTATCAAGTGACCAAATCGAGTGCAAAATTTTGTTTATCTTAATGAATTTAAGAATTAAGTTCTACATATACAAAGGATTCACTCATTGAATGATATCAATCATATGCCTAAAATTTTAACAGTTGTCAATACATGACGATGATAAACCACGAAAAAAATCTTTGAAGAATTGTGTACATGTCACAAATATTACTGTGGTCAAAAAATCGTCCTCGACTGTATATGGGTCTATTCACCTTTACCATATCGCCCTTTTTCATTTTCATATTCGGACTAGATTCATTTGCCATAAAATGGATCTCCTCGCCCTAAGATAATTTCAATAAGTTGATTTTACCTTGTTGAACTTTACTGTTGTACTAATGTATGTGTGTATTTTAGCTTACCTTTGCCAAAGGTGAGCTATTGTGACCGATGAATGTCCGTTGTCCGTCGTCATTTGTCTGCCGTCCGACATCAACGACGTCTTCTCCTAAACTACTGGGCCAATTATCATAAAACTTCACAGAAATGTTCCTTGGTGGTCGTCTTTCATTATTTTTTTCAAACAATTAAAATCCAGGCCAAAATCTGGTTGCAATGGCAACTAAAAGGGGAAATGCGGAAACTTCAAAAATCTTCTTAACAAGAAGCTGGAATTTAAAATAAGCTTTTCTGGTCACTATCTACCAATATTGTATAAATTGCTTTGCTCCTTCGAGAAACATGACCGCAAGAGGCGGAGCCCGATTTCCTTATAGATGTATATGTATAGTATAATTTAAAAAATCTTGCCCAAAAGTACTGTCTGGATTTCAAAGTATTTTGGCAAAGACCTTTCTTTGGTGACTCTTATTTGGATCCGTCGGAAAACATGTCTGCCAGGAGGCAGAGCCCATTTTCCATAATATCATAAGATATTTGCTGTTTCCTTTCCGCTCACTAATACTTGGTTCTCAGGCAAGCGATTCCAGAACCTTTACGAACCTCTTGTTTTATGATTGAAGTTAGACAATTGAAGAAAAAAAAACCTCGAAGAAAAATATCACGCTGCGACTCCCTCCGTCCTAATTCTAATAAGAATGCTAATAGTCTGCCAAATAACTAGTTATTTACTTGAAACTGACTTTAGACATGATGTTGCTGATTTTCTTTAAACACTCACTTATTTTTGTTGGAAAGGATCCTCTTTTTCATTAAGGAGGAGGTTTTTGTACCTTAGCGTGATATATTTAAAAGTCAGATATAGTAATACAGTTATATCAAAATTCGAAAAAAAGGTAACCTTTCCGCAGATTTCGTTAATGAATTTTCCATTTTAATTGTATTTGAAAAAATGATTTAAAAATGCATATATTGTTTTCGACAGGAAGAAAAGAGGACACATCAGATGATGGAAAGAACAATTGGTTAATTGGCCTTCTCGTTTTTCTTGCCATTTGTCTTCCGACTGTAGGGTTGGCATGTTACATCTCGGGAAGAAGGAGGTATGATTGATTGATTGATTGATTGATTGATTGATTGATTGATTGATTGATTGATTGATTGATTGATTGATTGATTGATTGATTGATTGATTGATTGATTGATTGATTGATTGATTGATTGATTGATTAATTAATTGATCGATTGATTGATTCATTCATTCAATCATATGATTCATATTCATCATTCATTTTCATTATCATTCATTCATCATTTATCATTCATTAATTCATTCATTCATTCATTAGAGAGTGAGATTTGATTTACATAGATATAAAAAAATGGCTAAGATGAATAGAATTAGCGATATATTTGTTGCTTAGACATTTAGGGAATTGATTTACATAGATATAAAAAAAGAAGGGTTTTAATTACAAATACAAAGCAGAATTTTCTTTAAAAAAATAAATTTAAGTATGAAACATTTTATTGGCTTCGATCATTGTTCTTTTCAATCTTAAGTCATTTGCCTAAGTCATTGAAAATTCTATCATTCTCTACTACTTGATTTTTAGTCAAGACAAAACAAGATATAAGCATTTGACAGAGAGCCGAGTTTTGGGAAGGAACAGACTACCACACAGATATAGACAGCTCGGTCCGGTTCTCTGCTTTGATTTTTAATAAAGTACATAACCAGAAACCAATTATTATTATTGGTCCAATTATATCTTGGCCTTCACCGTTCTGTTATTAATTAAGCAAATGCAGCTTTGAATACATAACTCTTTGAAAGAAAAAAAAAACTAGATAAAACTTAAATATATAACACACATATAATGCTAAACATCACTTGCAATCATGCGCCAACAATGACTGAAAGCTTATTTTAAACCTAAAATACATTCCACGACACATCACGGGCTATTAAACCGGGCTTGAAGAAAATCAGTTGATGACAAATGCTAAACTGAACAAGACTACCTTTTAAAGGGAAATGTTATGACTAATGAAAAGTCAAACTCGTATCAACAATGACCAGTTTCACAGATATATTTGCAGGTTCAAGGAAAAGCATAACTTCCCGCAAGTCAGATATAATGCCTCAAGAAGACAAACCCCAACTAGGCCCTTGTCACCGCAACTCGGGACACGACCACACCCGAACAGACGTCCGGAAAATGTGACTATCGAATGTGACTATGATTACGCCACTGTTGCAGACATGGTCTTTTGCGATAACGATAAAAATAGCAAGCTAGAGCCCCATTACAGGTAAATATAACAAATGTATTATCATCCTTACCTTGGGTATGATCGTTTGCCGCTGAAGCAAGTGGTCGTGGATTTGATCTATAACTGCGACATTAAACAAAATTCATGACCATGGTACTGGTAGCTGTGTGCTTAAGCTCAGTATCAATACATTTTATTGGACATCGTCGGAGCCCATGTTATATATTCAGTTATCACTACCGTATATACCGAGGCATTTACAACTGACCAAAATGCTTCGACATGAATATTAATAAGCTATTTCCTGATCACTGCAACCACACGAAGTATTCTGAGCACTCTTCATTGAAGCTACACAAGCAAAAGTTGGCTTTCGAAATCCGAATAACTATATGTAACGCGTCGTTTCATTGGTTAAATGATTCATACTGTCTCCGCCACATTGATCCAATGAAATGCCTAATTAAGAATTCATAAGTGCGAAGCTTTGCTTAATAACCCATGGTCGATTAAGGAGAGACGTGAGTTCCGACAATGGATCCAGGACAGATTCACTTCATGTCAGGATATTGAGATTTTATGTGGTATCTTATCACAATGTCAAACATTGTCTTCCTGAAGGAGACATAGATAGTAAACATACTGTCGATGGAACATGAAAATCTGCATACAAACTACAAAATGGGAACATTGACATCTTTGTTTAATAATTCGCCCGACAACTTTTATTCTTATAAGTGTTCATGAAAAAACGACACTGCATTGAAACTTGAAAAAATACCATTGACCTTGCAAAATATAACCGAAGTAACCTGCTTATTTTGTATAAGAGCTTATACCTTGTTCCTCTATCAAAATTATCGAAGTACTAAATAGCTATAATTGTTGAAAATTGTATGTTTAATCTGATAATCAAAAATATATTTACTTTAATTTTTTTATTTCACTTTAGTGCAACTGGAAGGGTTCAAAACCGTCCAGACTCATTGTACGACAACAAAACGTTGCCAAGTGGCCGTTTAGATGATTTCATCAGCCCAAACGTATACAACACAATAGATTGTGGCTATAGAGGAAGGACACGACGCACAAGCGGGAAATCACTGTTGAGGGATGAAAGGAGTCAATCACTGGATAGAAAATGTTCATCTAAGCCTTCGTCGAAGCCTTTTTCCTCCTATGAGTTTGCTAAGTATTGAACGTTCAGCAGCATCAACGTGACAGTTACATGTGTCTGTATAACACACTTTGCATTTTTTAGCTTTAATACAAAACTCACATTTCCATGCGCCATTTGTCGCCAATGGATGCTGTTCTCTTCAAATTGGCGCTTATTTTATCCATGCAGATAATGGTTTGACAAATTTAAATTTGCTAAATTCAATGTGTGTATTTATTGCAAGAATGTTTTCTTGAACCAAGTTGTAAACCAATGGATGCAGTTTGTGTGATGAATAAGTGTTGATTATTTTAATACAAAACATAAGTCTATTCCCATCATAATTACAGGAAGAGCAAAAAGAATTAATAAGAACATATGTAACCTTATAGGTACCAAAAAGAATTAAGCAATTTAGATATGCAGTCAAAGTTGTCGTAAGCGGTCAGTCAAGGGAACAAGAGAAAGTGACCGTTAACAGAGGTGACTGCTTGATGAACTTTAAATATATAAAAATATGCAAAAGTTTGGTAATATTAAAATTGACAGCTTAAAACAGATGGGTTCAACTGTAAATCGTTTTATTTTTAAGATATCATTTTTATTTTTGCTTTTTGCAATGCAGTTCAAAATACTTTCATTTTGCAGTGATGTCAGCGTGAGATAATATCATTTTCAGTATGCTATTGTATTGACAAATACACCAATTATATATGGTTATGAACACCTACCTATCTATGTCATGTTATTTTATCTAAATTATCGTTTTGATTAGTCGTTTTCTTATGCAAACGCATGTTTTCTGAATCAAAATGTTCAGCATATCAATCGATCAAATGAAATAGCTATATTCGAGATTAAAATAAACGCTTGTTTTTTGGTTCAAAATCTTCAGCAAACCATGAAGTAATCGATGAAATGAGTAAAGGCATGCTGATTGCTTTTTAAAATTCAGTTAATAATCAAGTGGCCAATGGTATGGATAAAATGACACACATTAGAGTGTTCAACGCGTGAGTGTAAAGATGATCATTTTTGGAATATGCGATACATAAGTAAAAGTAAATATTGCATTCCTTTTTATTTTATTTTTGTCATAATGGTAACTAAACAACAAAATAAAGTTGAAGATACAAGTAAGCAACGGTCTGACCCTACAATATGTGGAACGTTGTTACTTAGGTTTAGTATGCTATCATATTTATATATTGATTTTTGAAATAGATACTGACTTCTATCAAGTGAACAATATTAAATTTAATTTTGTTCTCAAGATTTCAACAAGACATATTCAATAATAAAAAAAACTACAAATTAGCAATGGTCTGAGTTCGCATCATGTATAATATATCATACACTTAGAATTACAGATATGTTTTCTATTGTAAATATTGTTTGTGAAAGTATGTGCATGAATCATTATTTTACGATGATGAGTATTTATAGCGTTTGTTTATTTATAAAAATTTAGTTTGTTTTCGTAAATGAAGCTTAACACTTTTTTCGCTTTCCCAATTTTAAAGTTTACTTTTTTCATATTTGTTAATCAGAATTGTATAAGCAATATTTTATGAACAGATATATTAATGAATTTATTTGTAAAAGGTGTGGAAAACATACGTGGCAATTCTTCTCTTTAATCTTGCTTAATAAACAGCACTAGATAAAAAGCTGTATAACTTTATATAATACTTTCTAGTTATGTTTTTTTTCTTGTGAAATAAAGAGAAATGAAAGTAGGCATTCATATAATAGCTTCAATTCAGGTTTGTGTGTAAAACAAATGCATATAGTGTCAATTCCATGAACCGAAAAACGTTTTGCTTTTCCCATGTAAATATGAACTATTTAAATATTTGTAAATCAGTATTTAAGTTCATGTCGTATTTTAAATCATGCTGTATTATAAATCATATTGTATTATGAATTATATCTGTAATTCTTTTTCTTAAAAAAAGCTTAACAGTCTTTGCTTTTATCAAATTTAAAGTTTACTATGTAAAAAATAGGAATTATTATTATGTATGACATTTTGTGTGTCTCTGTGTTATATTTTATTTAGGAAAAAGAACACGCATTGGCAATGGTCTTATGACATGCATTTTGTCAGTGAATCGTTATCTTATGTCGGTTGTTACATTTGACTTTGGTAAAAAATCCATGCACGAAGAAAAGATCAGTTCTAAAATTAAATACTTACCTAATACAATATCAGATTTTGACGGACAGCTGTTTTAAGTGAATCAACCGAAAAAGAAATTGCGTTGTACGTTTAATGCATCTCATGAGATAAAGAAATTGCAAGTTTCATTATCACCCCCATCCCACCTCTAAACGTACTGCTGCTGATTATGATGACGATGGTGGTCGAAATGATAACTGATCTCAAGCTTCAAAATCTAATTTTAGTATGTAAATAGGCATGCAATTATTATGATTTTTTTCGTATTTTAAGTGTTATTATAAAAAAAATAATTACAACTTAAATATGTTAGGGGTAATTTTTCATTATGTTTTTCAGTACAGAAAAAGGTTTGTTCGAGAGTACTTTCGAGCAAATAGTACTTAATCAAACCCTGACACACATTATTTATATCCACATGTACGAAGTTTATATGTCAGTTAAGAGTTATTTCCCTATCATCTTTTACTGTCACCAGGTCAGTAAATTGAATGACCATGGCTCATGTAGGATCGCTCAGGACAATGTATTGTTTAAAAACAAGTAAATTAAAATGAAAAATTTGTCAGTTTCTTGCAAAGGTTATGTCGATGGTTTTGTTTTCTAGGAACAGAGAGTTCGGATAAGTTTTTGTTACTTAATGACAAAGCATATCAGAAGACTGTCTTGAACCAAAGCACTCTAACTCAATAAATAATAAATGTTGATAAAATGAGCTTCTTACTGGTCACATATTTAGGTTAACATCTAACTCTGAAGCGATCTTTTGTGGTTTATACGCGGGCAAACGCAAATTGACATCACATCGAATACTACGGTTCTAGTGCCAGTAGGAAGTTTACTATAATGATTCACTGAATTTTAATCTCTGTTCACGTATTTGATTTGAAATTGTGAAACAGTTTTGAATAGGTTTTAGACAGTCATTTGTTGTCTTCTGCAAATATATATTTGATTTTGATTTTTATATTTAAAAAAGAAGCTATAGACTATTTGAGTGTGACATTATCATGTCACGACAGTTCAGTAGTATAACTGTGGTAATTTTTGTACACCGGATATTGCCGTGATTCTGAGCACAAATCCGATTTACGTCGATATAATCCTGAAATTACCAATATATTAATTCGGGCGAAATTTATATTACTACAAACACTTATCTATCGGCTTGTATATAGCTTTTCACCATACTATGTCAACGTAATGGTATTTATATGTAACTTAACAAACGATATGACTGTAAAAAATCGGACACCCGATACCTTGGAGACAGTTCAATCAGTTCAACATGTACTGATTTTAAAACCTCAATTCTTAGTTGTTCTCAGACAACTGATCAGCATTGATGCAAAATACAATTGAAATAAATGACGATAATACTTAACCGATATGGAGACAGTAGAGATTTCAAAATGGGTGATAAATTACGGGGTTGAAATGCACCATTATATTTATTTATTTTTCTCCTCAGTATCTCCGATATTAGCTAAACACATTCAAATATCAAATAAGGGGGATATTATCCAATTATGGATATACCACGCGTTTATATTTACATTTGAAGTTCAACATATAAACAAACATTGGCGATAATTTAGCAACCAACTAACACCATGCTAACGTTTAGTACTAAATGTGATAAATGTTTGTGTTGGCAGTGGGCCGTTTTGATCTTCATCCTCATGTCTGATGCTAAAGTTGGCCAACATAAAGCCAATATTATGCTAACAATTAAGTATACTGAAACATTGTGTCCTTCAGGTTTGCCTCCCACATGGCATCAAAAGCCTCGTTCTGAGCCACCGTGAAGTAATATTTCCAATCACCGATTTCTCCAATAAAAATGAAGATTCTCTTGTCAAACGTAAGGTATATGATTAAATTTACTTTTTACCTTATTTTCACTATATAAACATATTATTGTTTAGACTTACCTTTCATTTGCGTAACGATAAAAATAGCCTCATATTTAGATTCCGTTTAATTTTTAAACACATGTATGATATCTTTATCTGAAAGTAAAAGTGGAGGAACCGTGTTCGGTAGACGAAAGGTTAGAGCCCTGACACTGGGAACTGGGATATTCTGAGTACGAACCCCGGGCGTGACATACCAATACCTTTAAAGTGGTTATGATATATTTATCATTTGCACGACACTAAGCAAAAAGAGTTGTTCCCTTGCGTCTGCCCGGTGACAGGATAATGTGACTGTGTATGGCATCCTACCAGTTGACTACGCGTGATATCCCAGAGTGGCAGCCTTATATCTGCCCCATGAAGACAACAACAAACCTATATAACTGAAATACAGTCTGTGGAATATTATATAAAAACAAAAACTGGTTGAAAAGGAGATGTAATTACATTAGATTAGCTAAACCAGTGTAAGGGGTGTTTGTTTTAAAGCTACAAAGCTATACTAGTGACCTTTAATTGCATTGCTAAGTAACAACAAAATGTACAACAGTGAACAATAAAACGGAAAATTTTACATTTTCTGTAGAGGATTGATTTCCCTTTTTCATCTTTCAAATAGGAATCTGTTTTCCCTTTATCGACACCACTCCTCAGAGTCTCCAGCGAACATCTGTCAAGAATTCCCTGTAGTCGTACTTCTCTGTGGTTAATACCAAGGTGTAACTGGAGCTTTCGCATTTTGACCGTTCTTCATTTTTTTCTATATAACTCACAGCATTTTAAAACGCTTCAATATTATCTGGTGCCTCAGCTCTTCCAGGGCTTTTTGTTGTTGTTTTTTTACAGGGACCAACACTTGTTTTGAACTCTTTAGGAAGCTAGCGCTTTGTCCTGAAGTTAACACTGCATGTTTGATGGTATAATGCATTGGCTGCTGGTAAATTAATCATGCTTGCGATCCTACCAGAGATGTCATCGGCCCACTGGCCATTTCTTTCTGAACATACACGTTCAATGGACTTCTTAAAAGGAAGTATTCTAACTGGTACAACATCATAGCCCCTTTTTTCTGTGGTTCACCGTTGCTGCCTGTGTACAAAATATGCATCTATGTTTGAAGTCAAACACACCTTATGACCTTGTGGAACAAATAATATTACTATTGTTGTTAATATTAAAATTTCTATTATCATTTCGTTTGTGGATAAAGTCTCTTCTCCATTCAACGTGAACCTCCTGTCCAGGATTAACATGAATGTTTAAATGCCGTTCAACACTGGCTTTATTTATTGACTTGCTTCCTTTCTCCCGAATCTTCAGTGTGGGTAGATCACTAAGAAGGATTGCTGCAGAATACACAATTGTCCATCTGAAACATGTCCATTTGTAATATTTCAGTTGGGATAAGTTCTACGTTAGTAATGATTCAAAGATGAGTATTTAACAGACGAGCCAGAAATTGAATGAGAAAGTATAAATGTTCAATACCGTCTTAGAGCCTCAGAATTACTCCTTTCCATTTGTTATAACGTTATTAAGATGCATCATTATTATAACTTTTCATAACAAATCATTTATTTATTTATCTATTTATTGCTGCTGTGGTCTATAATGTGTGTGTGTGTGTGTGTGTGTGTGTGTGTGTGTGTTTTAGTACAAAAGTACAAGACATATCTTCGCTGACTGACTCATCAGCATAAAGATGTAAAATTTTATAAACGTGTTACATCTCATAAAAGAAGAAAATCATGATATACATGAACGATTGTCTTTGATTACATATATCCACTAGATGAGTTAATATTAATAATATAATATTAAAAAATATAGATTCGCATTTAATGATGTGAAACAAGCATAATTATAGGCTGAACAAAGAGTCAAAATGTGTAAATTAAGTCATTAAACGAGATTCAGTTTCGGTAGTCAGTTAAAATGTAGTGAATTATGGCAAAAGCGGTCTTCAAAATTAAAGAAATGATCGAATAGGACTGCTCTTGAAATACATTTTCATTTCAAAATATGTCTAAAATTGCTTATTTTGAATATTTCTATTTGTTAAGAACAATTATTAACTCTAGTAGAAGCTGAAATTGACCTGTATATATGCATGTTTATATGAAATTCAACCTTACCTAAATTTCGCTATGAAACAAGATTTGTACACTATTGTGCATATGTAACACACAAGCATAATGGTATTCATGAAATATAAACAAAAGTCGTCACTTTCCTCGAATATTTTATCAAAATGAATAATAATAACACGTTTGCATGGTTGTTTTGTATTTCAATTGGACTCCGCAATTGAACTTTAAAACAATCTAAGACGTCATTGTACCAACGTTATTGAAGAGTACTTACTATGGTAAGCTAAACCCCCCCCCCCCCCATAAATTTCTTGTTATTCAATTGGATTTCTTTTTAATTTTCAAAGGTCATTATTTTATTTATTTATTTTATTTTATTTTTTTATTTTTTTTACCAAGGAACATAGTCTGCAACTTTGAGTTCGAAGATACATATATCAATTACTGTCGTTTAGTATGATTTTTTTTTTTTTTTTTTTTTTTTGCAATTTGTCCGACTGAAATAAATTTTTTATCAGCTTAAAATTGCGTTGTACGTTTAATACATCTAATGAGATTAAGAAATTGCAAGTTTCATTATCACCCCAACCACACCTCTAAACGTTCTGCCGCTGCTTATGATGACGATGGTGATCGAAATGATCTCTGATCTCAAGCTCAAATCAAATTTTAATTTGTAAATAGGAATGCAATTATTATGACATTTTTCGATTATAATTGTAATTATAAAATACTAAATACAACTTACATATGTTAGAGGTAATTTTCATTCTGTTTTTCAGTACTGAAAAAAGGATTGTTCGAAAGTACTTTCGAGTAATTAGTACTGTATCAAATCCTGACACATATTACGTTTCATATATTTTCTATCCACATGTACGAAGTTGAGATGACAGTTAAAAGCCATTTTCTTACCCATCTTTTACTGCCGACAGGTCAGTAACTTGAATAACCATGGCACATGCAGGATCGCTCAGGACAATGTAATGTTCAAAAAGAAGGATATTAAAATGAGAAAGTCTGTCAGTTGCTTGCAAAGGCTATGTCGTTAGAACAGAGGGGTTAGGATAACTTTAATTACTGACATAACATATCGGAAGACTCTTTCGAACTAAACCCTCACTCAATAAATAATAAGTGTTCAAATAAAGACATTTTAACTGATAGAATTTACATAAATTTAAATTTTTTGAAAGATCGGAACGCAATTTGTGAAAAATTCTTATATAGATATATTCATACGCGCTACATGTACACATGCCATATGTTCATATTTTATTTTGGATGTGTACAAGTCTCATAGTATTTTTTTCAAATTTATAAAAAAAAGAAACATAATATAATTAAAACAGACTTATTTGTATTTTTTGGCAAAGAAATATTGGTTTTAAGGGTTTTAATGTACATAAATAAAGCAATTCATTTAAATGACGATTTTATTTTTGTCAAACCATCACTACATACAGGATTGTTTTGAAACATTTGCAAACAAAGCAGATCCAGACCAGACTGCTCCACGAATGAGCTGTCAGACCAGGTTCTTCTCTGTTCCTACAATTTTGTAGCTCTAATTCTTTAAAGTCTAAATAGATTGTTTTACATACCATTTCAAGGTAAGTTGGAACTGGTCAATCCTTGGTCAAGTGAATGTGATCGGGTAAGATCTCGAAGTCTCTTTAAATGAAAAGCCCCAGATGTCTCAAGTACTTTTTATGAATCGTTTGACCTATTGACCAAGTAAACAAAATGGTCAATTACCAACCGCGTCGGATTTGATGGGTCGTTGGTTCGAGCAAATCATGGTCAATTAAAATATATAAATGTATACCGAGCTCAGCGCTCAGCATAAACACGGGGAAGCTGATAAGCTGATTGATCGGGTGTCAAACGGCATCTTCATGTTAACTCTATTTCATCGATCATACAATTTCTTTACGGGAATGGGAAAATAACTGTAACATAGTTTTACATCAATATCAAACTAGTTATCGATCTTATTTATGATTGAAACTGATCGAGCTACAGTGGATATAAATTAATATTATGTTAAGTAAGTTCAAAAATATTGTGTTTATGTTGATCCCGTTATGTGAGAGAAAATGTAAGTAAAGGCAGTACAATAGTTAGGCATGTTTAGTGAGTCTAACGTTCCATCAGGCAGTATTTTATTTGTGACAGATTTATAGTATAGGACTCCATTTAGAACGTACGCTCTTAGATTTCGGCTTATATTACATCAGTCTCATTAAAATCATATCCTATTTGCGCTCCTCTAATATACGCAAATAAGATCTAAAAACATCGCATTAGGGGTCACGTCAGATTGACTTTTTAAGTATTTTATACGCATAAACAAGTGCTCAATTTTAAATCAATCCAATAGGACGTTTCAAAACTTTAACTTTCAGTTGTTCTCACTGATCTTGTTCCAAATCTATCGAAAAGAAAATCAACAATCAGAACATTTGTCACTCGAAGAATATAACTCGCGTAAGGTATTCTTACGATAACATGTTTTTGTCACTGATTTGAATGGGGTGACAGGTATTGAAATCACAAACCGTGACTGTAGTGAAAATATATACGCTGTTGTTAAATAACCGAAGTTGCGCTGTGGGATGACAGCCGTCTTATAATCGAAAGGTTCCTTTATTATTACATGATTATTCACTACCGAATTTTCGTTAGTACATGTGCACTATTCAAACGTCTCAGAAATGAAGAGTGAACTAGATTTCAAATGTATAAAATCGTCAAAAATATTACGAAGGCGACGGAAGCAGCAAGCGAATAATCTGACTACTCAAACACAGATAGTGCTTTTGAATGAAAATCTGAATGTATTGAAATGTTCGAGAATTAATATTTAAATGATGAAAAAATGTGCCATAGAAAAAAAAAAGACAAAATATTATGAATAAAATAAAACTCGAACCCGTGCCTCCGTGCTTGCCCTGTATGGAAAAAAAACGCCTTTATCCACTAGGTTATTATGGTTTCTATTTAATAAAGTTTTTTATGGGAACAAACTATATATTTTATTTTAACAAAGGTAGACACACTGACTAGATTTACCTGTATAGAGTGCAATTTTCTGAAAACGGTTACGTTATCGTTTTCGGTTTATACAACTTTTCAGGCGTGTTTTCTATCACAGTGGCTGAAACTATGGACAACGCCATCTTGTAATTTGTTCATATATATTGATACGGCTATTTCCTCTGGTTATACCTAACGATTCTGTAGTCGCCGATTTAATTAACTTATACAAAGGTCAATCTGAGACAACCGTCTATAAAATGTTGTCAAATTCAGTTAGCGATATTGATATTAATGAGATTTACCTTACATTCACCTCTTTGGTGGACTCAGAAAGTAGTTCCAAATTCGCACATAAATATAAATAGAGATTGTGATGTCATTCAGACCGTTATTTACATTTTGAATCTCATGTGTTTCACGCTGTTTGTCTCTCAAGACAAGATTCTCGTCGTAATGACGCACAATGCTATTCAGCCTGTCCATTTCATTTATTTACAATAGGACATACATTTTAATAAACTATGAGATATAGAGGCAATATTCATTCTCTCAAAGAGCTGTCAATGCAAGGAATGTTACCCCTCTCTAATCAATTACATATCCGATTAAATCTTTAAATATTTACATCTACGCATAGCTCCAATCTGCGCAATAAGGAAATAGTTCCCATAATAAAAATAAAAAGTATTATTTTCCATAAGTTTATGATGATTCAAAAATTAATCCTTTAATGTCTCTATACTTTAGATCCTTAAGTTCATCCCAACGGGCGTTAAATAATTGTGTTCCGTTTTGACAAGATTCTTGCTAATAAGCTCAAAGTGAGGAACGAACGACAACTGTGCATTGAGATTGATCAAACTCTTGGTTCCCGTCGTACAATGCTATGTAATAGTACGTCTGGATGAGGCTGAAAATGGTGGTGTCCAGTGGAAGTGAAACTGAAACTGTAAATGTAAACAATAGTTGTTATAGATCCGGCATATTTGTTAATGTGATTTAGATAGTACATAATTGAACTGACATTAATTATTAATGTAATAGTTTGTTGTTGCCTAACGTAAATATATGAAAACGAGTTCAATATAAAAAGTGTAAAACTCCTTTTCGATTTAGGACGATGATGTTCACAAAACTTAGTTTAACCATGTAATATTATTTCATGTTCAACTATGAGTTCATATACTTTTAGCTTTTATTTCTGACAAGAAATTCTAGACATTACCACTCAGCCACCTATAGACTCATACCTGCTTCTACAGACTTTGCGCGAGCTGTCTTTCATTGGAACAGTCTACCATCATCTGCTGTTTTTTTTTTGGTTTTTTTTTTTTGGTTTTTTTTCTTCTTTTTGTTGTTGTTTTTTTTTTGTCTGACTCAATAACAATTCAACCAGGCTGTCCCCAACAGGGGATTGACATTAAAGGAGGGTAGATAGATATACAGTCAAAACGTCCCTCGGTTAAATCGTCACTTGTTTTTGGTCAAATTGTCATCAACGATCAAAATTCACTAAAAATGTCCCACTTCTAAATATCTAATATATATATATCTTTATCTATTTGTATATTTGTTAAATTAAATTAAAATAAAAACTGGAATGTGTAAAACTGTATAATAAAAAATGCATAGTTCATTTTGAAGAAAATAGTTTATGATATTTGTTTTCCTTTTTACATTTCATGCAATAAGAAAAAAAACTGTTTTGATATTAACAAATTTCTTGTTTGTTATTTTATTATCGCTTATCATCACATAGTTTACATTTTTAATTATTTCTTTATGGTATTAAGTATAAAGGCGGCATTAAAAAGTTAATTTTATAAAACAAAGGGTGTGGGGAATAAAGACTGCTTTTCGTATGTAATATTCAGGGTGCACTTTACAGTCATCTAACTTAAATAAGTTTCACTTGAAACTAGATATATTTCATAGAAATATTGTTCATACTAGCTATATATGATATATAACTATATATATTTTGGTTTACTTCAATACACTTCAGAGGAAAAAAATCATATAAAATACCAAATGCCCTCATACACACTTTTCCTGTGTATCATTAAAATGCTCGTATGTCTATGTATAGGATAGAATATATTAAGACATTTCTACAGAAGAGCGAGCTTAGGCTTCTATTATCTGGAGAAATGTCTTATTATATTCTATCCGACTTAGAAGTTTCCCGGCTCAATAAAAATCTTTTGCACTGAAGCTGGGACACAATATTCACTTTTCTCTCTGCCAATCCAATGTTTCTCGACTGGGCGGCAGGAGGGAAAATGAGCTGTGAGACATCAAATTGGACGATTACATTCTATGCAGACAATTAGGGGATTTCATGTTACATCAACATGTGGTGTGTTCAATTTTAATCGACAGTAGAGAAACGCCCCACCTTTTCGATATAATGGACCAAACATGAATGTAAGTTTCACATTGCTTTAATTATCATTTTCTGCTTGGGCATCAAGTGTGGATGGATTGCAGCAAATTTGAATTAAGGTAGATGAACCCTAATGGGCTTGACAAATTACGGCAAATGTCGGAAAAGATCGTCCAACTTCGGATATTATTCGTCATAACACGCCATGATTCGAAATGTGATTCTTTTTCATTAAGAAGTTCAGTTTATGGCATCTTATATCATTGTAATCAAATGTAATAGCTTTGACTGGTATTCAACTTATAAAATGTAAAAATATCTTACCTTTTTTGAAAAAGAGAGAAGAAAAATTACTTCCGGTTACGTCAGTTTTGGAATTCCCCATTGATCTATCAAAAGGCTTAATTGTGACATTTCGAAAAGTTTTCCATATAAGAAGTAAATTTTAAAAACAAAGGGTATCTTTATCAGCCATAACTACAAAAACACAAGTTCGTATATTTGAAATTCGTGTAAAGCGGAATATTGTAATAGTGATTCTTTCGTACTTAGATTGAACGTACTTGGTCACATATGTTTTTGTATAAAACTCTTCAGATAATTTTTATTCAATGCTTAGACCTTTAATTCTTAAAGCCAAGTAATAAATAAATTAAACTAAATCTATAGTTGTACACGTGTTTATGTTCAGTACAAAGTGAATTTTATCTCTGAGAACCTTCACATATAAAATTTGTGTTTTTTTCTTTGAAATAATTACATTATCTCCTCATTATTTCACTTAACAATGATTTTACATAAATCATTTAATTGAAAAAGGCACTAAAAATGATAACCATGCTTAATATTTCAAGTATGGGCTCACATTTGACCTGAAAAGAACTTAGGAAGCAGTCAATACCTGATATTCCTTGTATTTGTAAGCTTGAAAATTAGGGGGTTAGGTAAAACATACTTTTATAACTTGATATTGTTATGGTAAACCTATATAAAATTTTGCATTTTTATACTTGATACAGTATATGAATATTTTTTAATAGCTTGTCTTTAGAAATGTTTACAAAAATAATGTACTTTACTCGGCATTGTTCTGTTGCTATTTTATACATGGAGAAAAACATCAAACTATAGTATTAAGAGTTTCTATATAAATGTATAAATATACATTTTATGAAGTTCACTATTTTGATTCTAATGTGTTTTCAATTTGCCATATGCCTTAGGAATATGAAAAATTAATTCATGAGAAGAGAAAAAATTGGAAAATTTTATAGCTGTTTTTATACGTAAACCACCACACAATTTGCGAAAACATTCAATCCTAGGTTAGATAAACTAAAAATCATAAATATTTTGGAACCTGTGGTTAGAATTTTCTTATCTTGTACAAAATGCGTTCTTTAAATGTATAGAATAGAAAAACACAAAAGAAACCGGAATTTGAAAATTAATGCATTAGGGTGCCACTGCGTTATTTTCTTATTTTCGATTTGATCAAGATATTTCAATGTAATTAATTCATTTTCCTACAGTTTATTGTCTTTTTCTTAACTATTTAATTTAAACATAAAAGAAGCGTCTTGTAATGGTAAAACGCCTGTCACTGGGGTTGTGAGTTCGAATCCCGTTGGAGGCGAGATTGGTGTCCTTATCTATCATATCGTTTGACAGCTAAAATTATGATTGGAGAAAGAAAAACAATAAAAAACGGATGCATATAGATGAAAAAGCATAAAAATATATTTGAGAGTTACCTGAAAGGAGAGAGGGTGATAGAAGTGTAAAAGACAAGAGGAAAGAAAAGGTAATATGATTAGCCTGGTTTTCACTGTCTATGTATGATCACAATTGTAGTATCATTTTAGACGAAAAAAAATGCAGTTCAGACAAACGAGTTGCTTTACGTTATCAAAAAAGGACGGCCATGATGGCGGGGTTTGTTACACAAGCGCACTTGAAACATCGTTCTATTTTGTTCATTTAAGAAAGAAAATAGAATTTTCAGAGCTTCTGACTGGCCTCATATTTAGGGTAACTTCTAAATCTGAAGCGAATTTTTGTGGTAAAAACGTAAAATTGGCAACAAAAGGTTCAAGTGCCAGTGGGAAGTTTATGACAATGAATCACTGAATTTTAATCTCTGTACACGTTTTTAATTTGAAATTGTGAAACAGTTTTGAATAGGTTTTAGACATTCATCTGTTGTCTTCGGCAAATATATATTTGATTTTTATATTTAAAAAAGAATTTGCAGAATACTTGAGTGTGACATTATCATTTCACGACAGTACAGTAGTATTACTGTGGTACTGTACGTACACCGGGTATTGCCTTGATTCTGAGCACAAATCCGAATATTTTTACGTCAATATAATCCTGAAATTACCAATATATTAATTCGGGCGATATTTTATCATTATTACAAACACTTATCTATCGGTTTTTATATAGCTTTTCACCAAACTATGTCAACGTAATGGTATTTATGTGTAACTTAACTAAAGACAAGACTGTGAAAAATCGGACAACCCGATACCTTGGAGACAGTTCAATCAGCTCAACATGTTTTTTATTTTCGCAGAAAATTGCACAGGTAATGTTAATGTCCTGATTTTAAAACCTCAATTCCAGGTTGTTCGCAGACAACTGATCAGCATTGATGCAAAATACAATTGAAATAAATGACGATAATACTTAACAGATATGGAGACAGTGGATATTTCGAAATTGATTATAAATTACGGGGTTGAAACGCACCATTATATATATTTATTTTTCTTCTCGGTGTCTCAAATATTAGCTTAACACATTTAAGTTAATATCAAATATTTTCCAATCATGGATATACGAGTACCATGCGTTTATATTTACATTTGAAATTCAACATGCAAACAAACATCAGCGATAGGCTTTAGCAACCAACTAACATCATGCTAACATTTAGTACTTAATGTTATAGATGTTTGTGTTGACAGTGGACCGTTTTGATCTTCATCCTCATGTCTAATGCTAAAGTTGGCCAACATAAAGCCAATATTATGCTAACAATTAAATATACTGAAACTTAAACATTGTATCCTTCAGATTTGCCTCCCACATGGCATCAAAAGCCTCGTTCTGAGCCACCGTGAAGTATGTCATCTATAAAAGAATTTACGATACTCTTGTCAAACGTAAAATATGAATGAAATTTGTCTGTTTCTTTATTTTCAGTATATAAAACTATCATTGTTTTTACTGACCTTTCATTTGATAAAGTAGAATAATAGCATCATACTTATTTTCCTTTGAATGTTTAAATACATGTATGATATCTTTATCTGAAAGTAAAATTGGAGAAACCGGTTTTGTTAGCCGAATGGTTAGAACCCTGAAACTGAGATGTTCTGGCCCGAACCCTGTACGTGACATACCAATTCCTTTAAAGTTGTTATGGTATATTTCTCATTTGCTTGACACTAAGCAAAAAAAGGGTGGTAGAATGGTTAAAGTTGAATGGACACTGTTGCTCTGTGAATCGCGTCATAATTACAGAAGCACCAACAGGACATGGTGTTTTTCCTTTTTAGACTGCATGCGTATGCGCAAGCAGTCTTTAGTACCACACTTTCAGATCGATTGACGACAGCTGGCACGTCAATTTTAACATTTCGTAGTATTACTTTGCAGAAGAAGTTCTGCGGTTAAAAATAGTTCATATTGAAACCTGTCGGTTAAGAGAGAAAACTCCAATATTTTCAAAATTTCGTTCAGCACTAGACAAAATATAATTATCTATTTAGTATATTCGCTACAGTATTTTATCTAGAACATGTAACGTAAGTGGCATCTGTCAAGTTAGGTCTACTTTTGGTATAACGAATGTAATTGTAGAACTACTGAAATCAAATTAATACCGCCAAAATAAAAGCTACAAAAGCATAAATTTCTCCAAAACTTAAAAAAAAACATATGATATAATTTCAATCAAACGTGTGATGAAATCTCGAAGCTTTATTAATCTTTGATGAAAGTTTTTAGCTAAAAATGTATAGCTATAAAGTAAGAAGTGCATTTCGGTTTTTCTTGTATACATTTCGGTTTTTCTTGTATTTCGTCATTTCTAATAACTACCATCCCACCAACTACGTTGATAAGCAAATAACAATGGAATGAGAGAACATAGTTTCAAGTCAAGTTCGAAGAAAATATATCCATTAGTAAGAAAGATGCAGTAATTTGAAAATCAGTATCTATTTGATAATCGAGTTTCCCTGTCATTGTGATTTAAAGGTTTGCTCTTAAATTTGTTTTATATTTTATCGCCATAACAGTTAGCTAGATCTAGTCTTTTAGATTCAAAACAATGGTGTTACCTTTAATTTTGCATTTATTATTTAGTAGTGTCTACATCTACATTTTTTATTTGTTCATCTTTCTTTCTGTCGCTCGTCCTCGTACCTTCCGGATTTCTGTTACTATTTAAGCCTTATACTAGAGCTATATTTATGCAGGGTTTCTGTAGATCTATATGCATAATGCATAACTGGACCAAACAATGAATTAATTCAGAATAATTATGAAAAATGATTGATTTAACTATTACTTGGAGTAATAGACTCGTTTGCTTTAAGTCTATAAAGGCTTGCATTTACTATAAAATTCCCACCATCAATTTATAGACTGTGATCACAATTCTATAATGGATGGTATGCAAGTTTATCCCTTAAATGTTGGGTCCCAAATATTTAAATTTGATTCTTGTATTTATTCCTCTAGATATAAGGAACAGTTAGCCAAGAAATTTATGATAAGTCAGGACATTGTATCATGTCACTTATTTAATGGCCTGATACCACAGAGAGGCAGAGTAATATGGTTTTAACATACTGAAAAAAGTCCACTTCAGAAAAAATAGCTAGAATTTCCCTGACTGAGTTTTCTACAGAGTATTTTAATGACAGATCAGCCTTTGACTTGAATGAAATAGATACCTATAAAAGTTAACTGCCGCTCACATGGTTATAATCATGGGTGATTGATTATGAAATTCTGAAAATTTTGTGCTTATGCTGCCCTTGCACTTTACTTGGACTACTCTTACAAAAATAGTAATTATTATACTGTATTCATGTGAGGCTGATGCTGTTGTTACCATAAGACAGGTTTCAGGTGATACCAGCACTTCAAAAAAATCATTTTGCACATCATATGGTATTATATGAAAGTTTTAATACCTGTCCAGACTTTATGTGTGTTTCTTCTTTAAATGTTTATAAATTTTAATTTTTTTAATTGGCCTATTACATTTCTAATAGCATAGCACAGGCCTCTGTCATTTACATTTATTCCAAATTTCATGTAGTTTATTTATTGAATTAAATATTGTTACATTTCATTCCCATATTAGAATTCCACACTGAGCAACTGCATCCAAGATAAGTTTTTCTTAATTCTCTAGTATATTGGTATTTTTTGGTTTTTTAATTTGGGCTATTGCTATATCTGATTTAAAATGTTATAGTACACACAGTTTCAAATAAATGCTTAAAATGGTATAGCCAAGCTTATTGTGCCAGATAAAATTGATTTATTCATGATATCATCTTGTTGTTGCCTACTATCTTTAGAAATTAATATGAATAACAAATTAACCAATTGATGTCCAATTAAGACATTGTTTACGTATCAGTTACTTTACAACTGTAAAAAAACTTTACTATTGTAATGTGACATCAAAAAGGATCTAGATAGTTCAGCAGTAGAATGCATAAATCCAGGTCACAGGTTTGTGGTTCAAATTTTGTCGGGTCACCACTTAATTGTTGTTCACTTCCATCCAGAGTCCATGCAAGGATTGTTTGCGTCATGCATGTCTCGGCTGATTTATGAATAAACACAATGATCAGGATGTTAACGTGTTAAGTCAGCTGCATGACACTAACTTTAAAGTAGATAATAATTTCTACATTTTAATGGAGATTTCTTATGAATCATTTTATGACTTAAATCTTACAAATGGATATTGGAGATACATATTCATTGATCTCTCTCTCATACCTCACTTGATTTGTTATAACAAATTATGGATTAAGGAATAGGTGTCATGTTTTTCAAGGGTTTCTCTAAGTCTCTTTGGGTCATACAATAGCAAAGTCCATCACAGGTGGATATCCTTACTTTTCTTTGAAACCAACATTATTGTAAACGTGACAAACTCAGTATACATGTCTTAAATTTCTCTTTCGTACAGTTATGTACAACTCACAAACTTGTTACATTGAAGTTTAAGTGTGCCTGGTGCTCTCTTTTGATCTGTTTCACTTAAAGGAACAATGTATACCCAGTATACATGTAAAGAGAGTCAGTGATAGTTTTCTAACTTGTGGGACACCAATTTTGAAAAGAAAAAAAAAGATCTATTTTAAAATAGGTTCTGGAGGAGGCAGGTAGGCATGCTTTTTATTCCCCTCACAAACTCAGTTTGCGGGGAGAGGATATATATAGGAGTACTGCGTGGGTCGGTCGGTAACTTGGAAAATGGGAAGCATATAGCATTGCTGTTGTCTGTACTGGACCAAAAATCTTCCGACCATTGATTGGAGAACGCAAGGCCTGGGTTTGTGAAACCTGGAAGGGACATTAGCCATGACCAGCAGATGAACACTTTTGATTTTGAGGTCACAAGGTCAAAGGTGTGTATATTAGTGTGAAATCTTTGTCCGATCATTAACTGGAAACCTGCAGGGCCTTGGTTTGTGAAACTTGATAGAGACATTGGCCATGACCAGCAGATGAACCTATTGATTTTGAGGTCACTTGGTCAAAGGTCAAGGTCACAGTGTACATAATATTTTTTGTTCGATTATTAACTGGGGAACCGAAGGGCCTTAGTTTGTGAAACCTGGTTGGGACATTGGTCATGACCAGCAGATGAACCCTATTGATTTTTAGGTCACTAGGTCAAAGGTTAAGGCCACTGTATACATTAGTATGAAATCCTTGTCTAATCATTAACTGATGAACTGCAGGGCCTGGGCTTGTGAAACCTGGTTGGGACATTGACCATGATCAGCAGATGAACCCTAATGGTTTTGGTTATGGCCACTGGAACCTTTAGTATGAAATCCTTGTCAGACTGATCGAAGGTTCTTGACATGCTATCATTCAACAAAAAAGCAGTTGTTGGGGCATCTGTGTCCTATGGACACATTTCTAGTTTATCCATGCAATTTCTCATTAACTACTGGATTGATTTCAATCAAAATTTATAGGAAGTTTCACTAGCATGCACAAATTTGCACATTGTACAGTTGATAGGTTAAATGATTTTTCTTTGAATTATGTCCCTTTAATGAATTTATTGAGCTCGCTTTGCCCACGCTATTTGTCAATAACTACTGGATGGATTTCAATCAAACTTCATAGGAAGTTTTACTAGCAAAGACAGGTGTGGATATTTTACAGTTGTTACGGTTGAATGATTTTTCTCAAATGACATTTCTTTGTCGGCGATATTTCTAAATAAGTACTGGATTGAATTCACTCAAATTACATATGAAGTTCCACTAGTAAGCACAGATGTGCATATTTTGCTTTTGTTACGGTTAATTTTTTCTGAGTTTTTTCTGACTCTTTGATTCTTTGTCTGCGCTATTTCTCAATTACTACAGGAAGGATTTCAATAATTACTATGTTCTTAATCTTATTTGTCTGCACTTATGCTAAGCACAGATGTAAATAATCATACTTTTAATATTGTTAAATGTTTTGTTGTTTTTTTTTCGTTCAATAATTTATTACCATTTGGAGAATATTCTCCCCTTTACCAGTTCTCAGAGCAATAGCATCTTTTAGCAAAATGTTACCATTGGTAGCAGAGTGCACAATGGAATGTTGGCACATTTTAGGTTGCTTTGCAAAGTTTCTGTTTGATCTCCCTGTAATTGTCATAGTTTACATAAACTGTTTCAAATTCTGTCACTTTGTGGAGAGCAATTTTGTGAAGCAGTGTGGGGGTATTTATCACCTTAAGTGTTAGCTCCAGTTGCTACTTTGTACAGAATCTTATTAGGGCCATTGTCATTGAATGTGTTGATATAAAACGCGATATTCGATACTAAGATGACGAAAACGCGACAGCATGATACTGGTCACGCAACAGAACGATAATGAAAAAGCGACAATACGATAGTGCGATGATGATAATGCAACGTAGTATCGTGTTTCATCATAGTGCTGTCGTGTTTTCACGATCATAATATCATACTGTTTTACTGTACCGGTATCATTATTGCGTACTTATTGTTGTCCTATCGCATTATCATAATTGCATCTTCGCGTTTGCGCAGTCATACTATGATCTTATCGTTATCCCTCCATCGCTTTCCAGTGTGCATGTGAATGCTGATAAAAGAAGATCTTTAAGTACAGCAGTTCAATAGGACGAACTTGTCTCATGTAAATGAAATGTTTTTGATATTCATATCATGTCAGTTTTGACACTGGAGTTGAAGTCCGCTGCCAAGTTCTAGAGCGACATTCCTAAAATGTTAATTGGAGGTTTAAATTGAGATGTAGTTGCATGTGTACCTGCACTTTCAATTTATTGTATTCAAATATTTTAATATTGTATGGTCAGTTCAAATTTCGATCCATTTTTATCAGATGTCTTCAAATACACATAAAGGTATGGCCCTTGAAAATCTATGTTTAAACTCAAGCATACTATTTGTTCTATCTTGGCTGATATCGGCCCAGCTGAAAGGGAGTTATGGCCTTTGTATTTATTCTCTAACATTTATGAAGATTTTTTAAACACGAACTGATCAAAAAGTTATAGGTGGTTAATCATTTATCTATAAACAGTTTCAATATGTATAAAGTACAGGTTTTACGATTCATCCCTCATATTTTTGATCACGCATGATCCTCAGCGCTTTGATTATTATCTCAAGACCACGAGAAAATAAATAAGAAAAAAAAAGAACACGAACTTGTCGAATTCGTGACCACGAAATATAATTAAGAAACGAATTTGTTTAATACGTGGCCACGAGATTTAACTAAGAAAAAACATAAAAGCAAAAAAAAATATTTGTGGCCACGAGATTAAAGCAAGAGAAAAAATCTCGCTAAGGAAAAGGACTTAATTAAAGAAAAAAAAACGATCAAAAAAGAAAATATAAAAAACTCGTGGCCAAGAGCTAATAACTAAGGAAAAAATACAAACTCGTGGCCATGAAATAATAACTAAGACAATAAGTAAGAAAATAAAACTCGTGGCTATATAAGTAAGAAAAAATTCATATCACGAATTAGAAATAATTATCGTTTTTATTTTCTTTTTTGTTATATATCGTGGCCACGAGTTAGCAAGGTTTGTCTTTTTTTTTTTTTTTTTTTTTTTTTTTTTGTTATTATCTCGTTGACACGAGATAATAATGAAAAAACAACATGCCCCCTCTGTGCTTCCGTACATAAAAATAACAAATTTCAATATATAGATTTCATTTGAAAAACACAATTAAACAGTATAAAACCAAATGCAAAATTTTGAACTGCGATTTAAGATTCAAGTTTTTAAATGGTAAACTATATGTTCAATTCAAGATTCGTTGTACTTGTAATATCATGACCTATAGATGCAGGATTTATTGAATTCTACTATACTTTTAACATGTTCCGTAATTACATCCCCAGTTTATAAGGATCAAATGCGGTTTTATTTTTAACATTTCACAGTATGTACTTTTTTCAAATCTTCAAAATAAACCAGGGGAATATCCAAGCCGTTGTCTGCTTCCATAGTCTTCTGCATATCCTTCAGTAGTCCGTGTAAGCACCCATAGCCACTGTCAAGGTTGTAACATTTCCATTTCATATTTATGAGTTGAAGAAAGTGTCATCCAATTAAGTACATGATTATGTAAAACAAAATCCGACATTTTTTTCTCGAAAAGAGACAGGCTAGTTCCTCTGTTCTTCATTCTGTCAGACAAAACGAATATCTAATAATTTCGTTGATTTTGGGTGTCGTGTTCATGGTACTTCCGTACATAGGTTTGAGTAACATTTAAAAGTTCCGATATTAATTTTCCAAAGTTAATTCGTCTTCATACAAAAATATAAAAAGATAATGAAACTCATCATTTCTTTCATATAATATACTAAATAAGGAATCGACAATGTATTTATGATACAATAAAGATACATTTGCTTCATCAAGAACAGTTCATAAATTAGACTTCGAATTGTACAATGCATATTTCTGGAAATGCCATGTTACAAGATATATATATATATATATATATATATATATATATATATATAATTTACTAAACAAAAAATGTGTGTATCCTTTTGGGCTAACAAGCCCAATAGAATTTGAAAAAGAAAATAAAACCTATTAAACTAAAACTAAAATATTATCATAAATATACTTACATTTGCTTCATTAAAATAGTAGATAGAGTAGATATCATTTTTAATCAGTAAGATCTAATTCAAAGTTATAGCACCATTTTATTGGTGACAAATGAATGCAAAATACAGAAACCTCGCTTCTTTGTGACCTCTGATCTGTATTACACAAAACATCTCAGATTGATAATTTCCTCAATTTAGAATATTAAAGACTAGAGCTCGCTTGGTCACTGTATTTATCACATACATACGCTGTTGTAAGCATGCTTTTTTTATTAATTACATTTCATATTTCTCGTGCAAAGAACTTTAATTACAAAATGAATCGTGACAATTTAGGTCATCCATCCGTCATTATATCATAACCATGGTCCTTCAAATGCTTAAAAAGACATCAGAGAAGATGCAATCATCTATTAACTTGGAGTTAAAAATTCAAGGTCTATAAAGGCTTGCATTAACCTTATAAAATTCAAATGAATTGTTACCTAAGCCATTCTTGTACATGTAAAAAAAAATCATCCCACGTCGGTTTATTGATAACAACTGAAAGACCCTTATAGTTGTGAAACAACGACACGGCTGCATCCTTCGGATTTCGAACGACAAGTATGATTTTCCCTTTCTCTTCGTATTGTGTCGGAACGCGGTCTAGTTTCAGATTGTGTTCAGAATTCTTGGATGAGAAAGCGAGGAAAATCCCTCCAGTGAAAATAGTCCTATAAGCAATGGTTGGTATGAAGGGGAATCTTCGAATGGACCTTCCCAGTGCAGCAGAGAAACCAGGATTGTAACCCAGCGTGTTCCAAGTGAAAGAGACAAAGTAAAAAAGACAGTCGAATGGCCTGACGCTATGCAATTGACATGAAGCCAAATTGCCCCGAAATGTATATACATCTCGGTTTGAATTGTAAATAGCTTTAAAAACTTTTGACAAATATTGTCTTTAATAGATATCTTAGTTCAACAACCTCCGACAACATTTGGAGCGTGAATATAAATTATACTGTTTCGGCGTCATGGTAATTGTTTAACGATACATTAAAAAGATGTTAATACATCGACAAGGTGTATTATATTCTATGCAATACATAACTGTAGAATGCCGACATGATAAGTCATGTAAGATACACAGTAACGTCATAGAAATATACAGTGAAACCTCTTTACAACAGCATTCAGTATAACAGCATCCTCTTTATAACAGCAGTAGTCTTTGAAACTAATGTGCATAATCTTTCTTTGTCTCTATTCTTTACAACGGCAATTTCTTTATAACAGCAAAATTCACTGAAACAAACACCGCCGTTGTAAAGAATGTTGACTGTAGTTCATTTATGTTGGAGACCTAAGCTGAAATTTTATTTGGCATTTATTCGGATTAGATAAAAGATGGGTTTTCTTAATATTCTGTCGTGTTTCCATAATATATCACACTATGTCTACTTAAAACGTGAATATAGCATATTCAAGTAGCATATCTAATACTATTTTTTTTTAAAGAAACCAGGACAGTGTATAATTATTTAATATTATTTAAAAAGTACATTATGGATGGATGGATAAATTCAGTTTGGCAATGTTAATCTGTTAGCTGACCTGTTATAGGATAGGAGCATATTAGGATATCCCCGTCAATGTATGGCAACGTTTTAATTTTGTCCAGTCTGTGGGGAATTGAACCATTTGAATATTGGTCTACGAAGAATTTTGGAAGGATCAGGTCCTCGTGTTGTATCAGGGCTGGGTGAAGTTCCAGGCTCTTGAATTCATCCGTGTATTGTTTCTAAAATGTTTGATGAGGATAAAAAAAAATTTTGTAAGGGTTTGTTACATAGCAAATACTTTGACGTATACAGTTTAAAGAAGCTAGATATATACACATGTATTTTGATAACGTATATAACGTATAAAGCTTAT
>CM037794.1:14494173-14544173 GCA_021229015.1 Solen grandis
CCAATATAAAAGCTAAAGTAGTAGATCACAGGAGCTAAAAATAGATTTAGAAATTGCAACTTTGAAAATTTTCTCCTTCAAAACTACAAGACCTGGATCTTAGATATTTGGTGTGTAGGATCATCTAGTGGACCTCTGGCAAGTTGACCAAGGAGTCAAAATTGGCTCTGCCCCAGGGGTCACTTAATTTTACATAGACTTAGATAGGAAATTTGAGAAACCTTGTCAGAAACCACGAGGCCTAGAATTTAGATATTTGTTGTGTAATGTGGCCAAAGAGATCTCTTCCAAGTTTTTTAAATTCATGACCCTGAGGTAAAATTTGCCTGCCTCAAGGGGTATTTTGATCATATATAGACTTAAAACATGGTATGTCTTTTTACATTTGGAACACACAGTTTGTTTGTGATATTAAAACGATCTTTCATTTTGAAACGATTCATTCAGTTTGACTTTGCTATAATATAGTAACTTGTACAAGTAATGAAGACAATTTTCCTCAGGTGAGTTATTTCAGGGCCATCTTTGCCCTCTTGTTGTTGATTTCATGGATGACTTTATCCATCAGTATTAATCCCTGTGAAAACGATTCCTTTAATAGACCTCAAGTTTTCATGAACATGAATCAACTAAATATGTATCAACCGAATTGGCTTAATTACAAATTCCACGAAACTCAATGTCAACGAAAATTTATGATTTTACAGAATCGAATCACAGAAAGGTGAATCAGACTGAATCTAATTAACATTCAGATCCTTGTTAACCATGTTTTTCTCCTTCTCTCAGAGCCTTAAGGTATTGACAAAAATCACAGAGTTTCATCAAAGGCATCTTCCAGTATTAGTAATCAAGAACATGGAATTTCTGAATCAGAACCTGTTTGGTCTTTATTTTCTTCTTAATGTAAATTTCCTTTGATTATTGTTTTTGTAAAGGAAGATGATTCATATCAAATAATACATTGAAGGCATAGTGTGTTATTGTTACTGACTCACAAGATGAGGACATTGGTGGTACCTAGGTGCCTCTGTGGACTCAGGTCTTTCAGCCATTTTATAATGAGCCGGAAATCACTGTTTGACTGTTTGTCATAGTGACTGTAATCTCCCAACACAACCTCTTATTTAAATTCACCAAGATATATTGATTGCAAGTAATTGTAAAAGGTATTTTTTGTTTACATTTCAATGCATGTATGTTCAATAAAAATCTAAAAAAACAAATACTATTTCTGTTCCTCTTTGTATTTGACAGGCTATCCTGAACACAGTTCTAGAGAAACACCGAGCAGGTATCGTTGTGAAGCAGGTGGCGGCAGGACGCGAGTTCACAGGATGTCCCTTCTACAGTAAGCCTGATGTCATTCACTTCAAGGTGCGTGTATCATTCAGCAATGTTGTTTTAGCAGCAATTTAGGAGTGATTTCAAAGTCTAAGCTTTTATTTGTTTTACATTGTTTATGAAGCAAGTACTCACGACTGATGTAAATCACTTTTAATGGCTCGGATGGCAGTGTTTATGTGGGCATTATTGTGGGGAGAAAACCAGAGTAAACCCATGTGTCTGGACATGCAACCTCTGTACCTTCTCATGTACATGACCAGGAATCAAACCCAGGACACATCGGTGAGAAGCAAAGTGCATTACCTCTATGCTATCCAGGCACCAAAGGAGTGATTTACTTGTAGGGCTTTTTTCCAACATTATCAGGGGCCATTTTTAGGTGTCTTTCTCTTTAAAATTTTCTTGAAAGCTATTATGATTGCTGGGTTGTCTTTGTTGTTGTCCTTATTGTGCGAAAAAAAAACAGATGAGCGTTGGCTTCTGCATGCAGTGCTCTTGTTAAACTAACTAGAGTAACCAGCATATATTGCTATATCTACTTCCAGCTATGACTCTGTGAGCAGCTGTTTCTACTAGTTTTCAGAAATCAGAGTTACTCAATTAAGTTGATCATAACAAATTTATGCAGCAGTAGTACTGAGTAGCAATGAGTATCTGCCAGAACATAAGAAATGTTATATGAAGCTTACTGAGTTAATTGAGTCTTCCAGATTCTAATTGAGTTCTGTTACCCACTAAATGGAAAATTGAGTACTTGTCCTGAGTACTTGTCCATTTTTGTTTGAGTTATTGCACAATTACAAAGGTTGTCTGTTCCTCTGATTTTGTTTACATGTTTTAAAGTTCCCAATTCAGTGGATCAGAGATGATGATATCTGATTGAGAAAATGCTTGAAAAAGTGTAAAAAGAAAAAGGAGTGGCACATGCATCATGAATATCTATCTTTAAAAATCATTGAATATTAGCAATGTTGAAAATACAAACAATAATATTGAAATGAGATAATCCTAAATGAATTTTATAGATTTTAAGTCTCAGAAATAGAAAAAATACCAAATTACTGAACCTCAAACCAGAGTGATCAGTCCATGTTGTATTTTTACAAGGTTGAAAGATTTGCTGTAATTCAGAAGGAACATGTTCTAATCAATCAATTTGAACTCCATGAATATGTTCTTAATATTCTTGCAGGATTTTGATGTTGGGAGGACGTACAAGAAGAAGGTCACATTGACCAACGTTTCCTACAGTGTCAACTACTGTAAATACCTGGACATCACAGAACGGCTCAAGGATTTTATCCACATACAGTAAGTACCCCGTCCTTAATAATATTCACCAGAAATGTCATATTTGAAAATTCAAGATATTTGTTAAATTATGAATTTTCAAAAAAGAAATATTTTTCTTTCATCATAGGATTCATGATTCAAACAAATTTTTATATTATAACGTAATTATATACATGTATTTTATCATATGTAATGTATAATAATGTGCTCCAATTGATTGTATAAACAAAATGAACACAACATGATTTGTAACAGAACAAGAGAAATAAGAAGAGAAGAGCAATAGAATGTAAGAGAACGTAAGGGAGAGTCATACAGGGATAGAAAAAAGAGAGCAGAAGAAAATTGGAGAGATCTGTATGTGCAGAGTATACAGACAGTTTTTTGTCTGACATTAGAATGTGTAGGGGACATTTTAAAGACTTGATATGATCTTGTAAGGGAGAGTCATACAGGGATAGAAAAAAGAGATCCTAGCAACATAACATCACCTGTCAGTGTCTAGATCTCTTTTATATCAATCTCTGTTTTCAGTTTTGATCCCCCAGGCCAGATGTCAGCTGGTCTCACCTGTGAAATGCTAGTTACCTTCAAACCAATGGTAGGAGAATTTGTTTTCCAGAAATAATTTTTTGTGTTACCAGCTGTAAGCAGAAGTGACGGATCACTTCCCTATTATCTGTCCGTCCATCTGTCTGTCACATTTCTTTGTCTTTCTGCAGGTGACACATGTGTTCCAAGGAACACTCCTTTATAAACTACTCAGTGTCATGAAGTCAAAATAATATCTTGAATCGTAGACAAATGGGGAATCAAATTCATTTCCTGTATACTCCAATACTTCACAGATTCAAAATTTTAGCTTGAACTTATTTCTTTTACTTTATATGGGAATTAAGTTGTTACAGCCTTAATATACTAAACTCTCTTAAAGGTTCTTTAGTTTGACCAGTACTTTGCACCAGGAAAGCCATGAAAAAGTCCTTGCCATCAACAGGTTTGAACCTACAACCTTTAGATCCACATCTGTTTATATTACCATAGTGTCCTTATTAAATGTTTACCCCAAAACATAACTGATTCAAATTTTGACACCAAGCAAGCATATATTCAAGCTACCCGAAAAGACGTTTTATATCTGATGAGAGTTTCCGGTAAATAGGTAGCGCAAACTTTATATGAGCAGTTTTACTGCTGATGTTGAGTACTGTGTATTGTTTGATAATGGTCTTTATTTTATATTACAGATCAATGAAGACTTGTCGGGTGAGGTGAAGTTTCTGTCACAGACTGGGCCCTTCTCCATACCCCTCAAGTGTACAACGAAGAAGTGTGATGTAAGTATAGTATTTATATATTAAATAACATTAGAATAAGGAAACAAATACAAAAACAAAACAGGGCCTCTGTGGCTGAGAGGGTTATGTCACTGACTAACAATCACTCAGCCCCTAAATGCATTCGAAATCCCAGCAGGGTCATTGGATTTTCATGGAGGAAGCCTTCCAGCTGGCTTTTGGTAGGTATGGATCGAATCCCAGTAGGGTTTGATTTTCGAGGACCTTCCGTCGGTGGTTCTACCCAGATTCCTCAGTGCATTCGTGGTCTTACTCCACCTGTTATGAGCTGGACATTGTCATATGATTGAAATCCTGTCACAGTGACGGGAAACTCAAAAAGCAATTAGTCAACCAAAAACAAATACAAAATGTAGCTGGAACCAGCATGATTGTCTAGTATTCCAAGAATTTTGGTATGCTTGGGGTCTGATTTTCTGAGGTTCCTTTATATGAAAATGATTTGGCAGAGATGTTCTTTAGGTAACCCTCTACCAAGACTGTCAAAATCATTCTGATTCATAGTTAAGCATGGCTTCTAGTTTGTCATATATGAAAATAGTTAAAATTTAAGATATTTTCCATAACTTCTGGCCAGATTTGAAAATTATTCGGCTTCCTAAAAAACATAAATTGTCATCAGGTGAGCAAAGAGGGTTCCATAAAAACTTCCTGTCCAGAATTTAACACATACCACAACTCGTGTCTGTCATATTTACAGCTGTCAGTGGATATGGACACTATACAATTTGGAACCACAGTTATTGATGAAACACTTAAGAGGACCTTCACCCTGACAAACAAAGGGGCCCTCGGAACAACATTCGAATTCTTCAAAGTTACAGGTATGATTATCATTGTCTTAATCTACATTAATGGATATTACATGTCTAAGGTTTTAAGGGGTGGAAAAAATCTGATGAAGTATGTGCTGTATTGCGTGTGCTGATTGTCTACAGTGACCTTCAAAGGGAGATACGTGTAGAAGAAAGGTCACTGAACACACGGAGTAAACATACACAGACTTTTGTTTTAGGATGTTCATTGCATAAGAAATTAAATTATTCTAGTATTGCATGGTTTTCGTTACAGAAACGCTATACACTTTTGTTTTTGTTATACATGTATATTGTTTACGTTTAAATGCCAATGGCAAATATTTATCTTCACAAACAGTAATGTTGTAACAGATGTGATTGGTAAATATTATTGATATTTGACAACTAATAAAAAAAAGTCACTATCAAAAGTCTGATTTGATAGAAAAATAGATTTGGGAAGTCAAATTTCGTGGTCACTAAACACACCTAGATCAAAGAGTTGCCTGACCCCATACCCTCATCAATATTCATGTGCAAGTTACAGACTTGATGAATATTAATTCATTGGATTTTAAATGGTATAAGAAACAATGGATTTTTTCTTTTCCTAATGTCACTGCTCTGGATAGGTTTATCAAAAAGTTTAATATTTTACCTTATGAATATTTATGAATAAAATCATGACTAGATGAACATTAATTTACTAAACTTTAACCCTTTCCCTCATATAGACTCATTTTGACGCCCTCAATAGGTATCACATAAAGCCTGATCTGCAGAAAGCCAGACTCAAACCTTACCAAATTTAATTACAAAATCCTCATTTCCAGACCACTGAGGAGCAGCGAACAGCATAAAACCTGATCAGCCTGCGAGTTACTCGCAGGCTGATCTGGTTTTATGCTGTTCGCATAGGTCTTTTCATGGTGTCCTCTATGAGGGAAAGGGTTAAATGGTATTTGAAACATTTGGTTTTATTTTTTGGCCATGCAGACTGTATAGGATCGGAGCTATAATATTGTATGCCCAAACAGAGGAGACCCTGATTAGACAGGTCCTGGAAGGAAGGAGCTATCTAATCTGGATCAGCTCCAATTGTTATGGCGTCAAGACATGTCTGTACAAGGAAAAGGATGATACTTCTAATGTTAACGATGAGAATAACAGTTATGATGAAAATTATGATGACAATAATTATGATTACTGCTTAGTGTCAACATATTACTGCACTGCTTTTGTTTGAAACAAAACTGTAACATAATTTACAATGGTAGAAAACAAAGAATTTATATGACTATTATATGAAACTTATATGAAATAAATTGACAACTTATCTTCATTTTTTTAGGGATGAAGGCAAAAACGGCCACAACAGCCCAAACCTCTTTGGGCAGAATGGTGAGTTCTTTCTGTTTTTTTTTACTACAATTTTTGTCTGTCACACTTTTTCCGTCACACTTCTTCCCAATGACCAAGTGGTTAGAGCGTCTGCCCTGGTCATGGGTTCAATGCCCGGCAGTGACATACCAAAGTTGTAAAAAATGGTCCCTTGCTTGGCACTCAGCATATAAGGGTAGTTCCAGGACTGGTTGGCCCGGTGTCAGGATAATGTGACTGGGTGTGGTTTCATGCCACATGTCTACGGTGTGATACTGCAGTGTGGCAGCACTATATCTGTCTCAAGTAGACATCGTCTCCAAATGACTGAAATACTGTTGGTAGGACGATAAACCCAATTAACAATAAACAAACTTCTTTCAGCAGTTAAAACTTCCAAGGAACACTACTCTCTTTTCAATAAAATGATGATAGATATTTGGTCTCCTTCTACAAATATATGCATTCATACTGGTTCCAAAAATGTTATCATTACCCATGGTTGAAAAAATATGTCATGCTTAGCACAAGTCATGCTTAGCACAAATTAATTCTTAGAGGCAAATTTCTTCTTTTGTGATTCTCTATTATTTCATTTCTTAACAAATATTGTCAGTTAAAAAGGTGATAATTTATGCCGGCTTCATTAAATACTTGAACATTCAACAAAGCAAGAAGGGTGGAATGCGCTTCCATCTGATGTAAGAATTTAAGTATTACTTTGCACTAAGTAGTGTTTGTGGAATTCAAGCCTGGTATTTAAAGGTTTTTCCTGTTTTTTCCTCATTTACTGACCTAATAAAGGTGTAACCTGACAAATTTAGAGATATCTGTTCAGTAAAGTATTCCTACGGACTGCAAAACAAAAGTCAACAACTCTATGTTATAATAACTGAATTTTTTTTTATACTTTATTGCCCATAACAGTGACTTTTCAATTTTTTCTATCTCAGTTTCCCCAAATTAATGGTATGTGTAGAAACCTTCATACGGAAAACAACTCAGCTTGTAGTGGCAAATTCAACATTTTGTTGAGATATAAAAAAAAGGAAAATAAAAGAGACTGGAAAAATAGGATAAATCAAATAAATGGTTCAGCTCGAAACAGAAAGAGGGCTCACTGAAACTTGCCCATTTCAGTTTTCTGAGCCACACCTGATAAACTTTTTCCATTGTAGCGCAAATCGTATACTCTCTATTTATATGAATATCATAGACTGAGTCCCAAGCCATGAGTCCAGAAGTAACTGAGCAGGAGAAATCCAAGAAAGAGAACACCTCTACAGACAATGTGGACAAGAAGGCCGCAGACACAAGTAAGCTGAGGTCCATCCATGAACATCAAGTAGGAAACCAAATCTTAAAACATGTTTCTAACTTCATTTTGAAAAATCTTGAGTCCTTGACAAAGATTTGCCAAAGATAGTCGTCCTGCATATTTATTCAGGAACTGCTCAACAAGAGCCCTGATCCCCAATAAATGGAGTACTGGCTGATTTGCTTACAGGAAGAGTTTCTGTGAGTTGTGACACAGTTTTCTCTGTATTTCTATGCAAGGGGATGTTGATAAAAAGTTTTGAGAGAGAGGAAGGTACTCTTCAAAGCTGCCTTGTACAGTATCAGTACACGGTAAACCAATAAAGCAGACAAAATTTTGATTTTCAGATTCAGAATAGATATTTCTTAATTGTTAATAAAATATTATTAGACGCCATCTTTTAATAATTTTACTGAAAACAAATAGTAAAATCATTACATAAAGCGTGTAGAAACAGGAGTATATGAAGTTGCAACACATTGTCTGAGCAACTCATCCCAGTATTTCAAATTAGAACTTGATGAAAACCCGCTAACATTTCATGAATTATGCTTTGTATTAAAACTAGTTTATTAGCTGTAACTCTAATATCAAGTCCTAGGTTTTGTTCATTTTGATTCAATCAATTGTAACAACCAAACTTCCGTCACCAAATGCTGAGGCTACATAATGATTTACATGGCATGGTGATTGCAGCTGAAGGGACAAAGGTCAGTGAGGATGGCGCCACTGAGGGTCAAGAGGGGGACCAGGAGGGGGCAGAGGAAGCCAAGCCAGAGGCTCCCGAGGGGGAAGGTGATTTATTTTATCATGTTAATTGGTTTATACTTAAAATATACCCAGTAATGATCACAAATTATTACTGAGCTTAACCCTTTACCTCATGAATATTCATGGATACAGATCTATAACTTAATGAATATTAATTTACTTAACTGTAAATGATATTTGAAGCAATGAATTTTTCTTTGCCATGCAGACTGTAGAATCTACAATAGTGTATGAGCAAACAGGGGAGACCCTGATCAGATAGCTCCTTGAAGGAGCTCTGCTCTGTTTTTAATGCATCTTTATGAGGTTAAGTGTTAAACTGTTTTTATTTGATGTATATGAAACAATGCATTTTTTTTTTATTATATTTTTTTTTTCTTCTGATTTATTTTCATCGATATTTATCCATTAATTCCCTGCTGGCATTTTATGTCATACTGTCTTGTATTTCTTTTTGCATTTGGGAATTAATGTTTCCCTATCTTAATATAAATAATACTTCTGTTTTCTCCCATTTATGATTTACAAGTCCTGCACATTCATAAAAGCACTATTTGAGGGCTAACCACAAAATTCTTCTATCACCTTTTATTTCTACATGCACTTTGAATAGTTTTATCGTCAGCCCTCATTTTAAATTTGTACAATATTTTCTATCTGCACCCATTTATTTTTAGCCTCCCTACCCTCTGACCTCCAATCCTCATCTTATGAGTTTTCAAGTGAAAGTCTGTGCTCCATGGAGCAAGGGAGCCAACTCTGTTCTAGCCTTGCTAGCATGATTGTAGTTACCTTCCCCTCCCAGTGCTCTAGTAAGGTTACCATTGTCTTGTGAAGATCACTCTGTATGACCATGTATCAGCGTTGTTGAGTCTAATAATGCATCATATTTTAATTAAATCTGTCACCATTTCTTTTTTTCATTACAGAATACTATTTACTGAACTTTTTTTGGCAACTTTTGTAATCTGACTCTTTATCAGGATATATTTAGATGTTAGAACAAATGATTCAATTTTACCCTGTGATAGACAGAATTTTCCCCCAGTCTGTTCATGTTGGGTTTGATGAAATTTTTACTCTTTTATGTAATGATAATTTCAAATTTGTATCAGTTTTAAGTAGCCGTGAAACAGAATACAAACATGTAGCTGAATATTTAATTGTTCGTTGTATACTGCTTTAAATAGATATCTTCAAATTTCTCCAATTTTGATGAAATTTCACATAAAATTTTCCAATTTGAAAGCTATTTGCATTTTTTTTTAAACACAGTTAAGTACAGGTAGAAATAAAGATATTGTCTTGGTTATTGTAATGCTTTCAGATGCAGAATTGATGGTGTTGTGTAGGTTTTCACTTGATTTTGTGATAATGTTGGCGATCAAAATTGTTTTAATGTTTAAGTATTTTTCATGTATTGTTTGTTTATCTTATATTTATTTATTTTCTTTTATTGACCTTTCCAATGTTAACAGATGTATCCAAATTAATTTAAAGGCAAGGCAATAGCTACACTGGGAAAATAGGTAGTCAATGGATGACATGGTTTACACGAAAGAACACATGGTTTTGTTAGTGGTTATGTTTATTATCTATTGACCTAGCTATGAATGGTTTCATCCTAAGATCTGGAAAGGTGCATTTTTTGTAAAATTAAAAAAAAAAAGTTACTGTTTTATTCATTGTTATTCACTGTTTTCTTTGTCATAAGTATCACCCCCTAAAATGAGTTTAAGGGCCATTACTCTGTGATCTTGTATATGTCCATATCTAGATATAGGGACTATATCAAACTACATAATATCATTATATCCCTGTTACATTTTATGACTTCAGGATTGTACTACACTTATGGATATTCCTAGCTTCTAGATCTCACACACTGTACTTAGTGTCTTAACCCTTTCCCTCATGGAGGAAACCATGAAAAGACCTATGCAAACAGCATAAAACCAGATCAGCCTGCGAGTAACTCGCAGGCTGATCAGGTTTTATGCTGTTCGCTGCTCCTCAGTGGTCTGGAAATGAGGATTTTGTAATTAAATTTGGTAAGGTTTGAGTCTGGCTTTCTGCAGATCAGGCTTTATGTGGTACCTATTAAGTGCGTCAAAATGAGTCTATATGAGGGAAAGGGTTAAATGTTGATATTGGTTCAGCAGTGATACTTGAAAGAATTCCTCAGTTTCAGTGAAAGAAACTTAGGACTTTTTTGGATTGATTTGGGATTTATACCCTCACTTCACAGACATGAGAGTTACTGTAAAGTCATTAATTTTCATTGACATTAAATTTCATTGATTATGTACCTCAGGAAATTTTTTGGGTACATTTATTTGTGGGTCTATGCTCTAGAAAATATGAGGATTTTATAAGAGAAGTTTTCATGGGAATAAATATTTGTAGATAAAACCTTCCACGAAATCGACGAAAATTAGTGTCCCATGAAAATTAATGATTCCACAGTATATAGGAAATACGCTTGTCATGTTACGTCTATTTCTGTTCCGTCCCGTTCTACACTCACATGATAATATTAGAGTCACTACCTCCATCATTCAGTTGTGCCTTTTTCTTTTAGCTTCCTCAGCACCAGTATATGACATAAAAGATTTTACGTCAATTAATTCCTTATCAATTTTAATTTTATTTAAACTTTTTTTTTGTTGATTTACAACTTATGCTGATCCCTCTCGATGGTTTCTGGGTTGGACCAGTACTTTATGCTCAGGAAAGTCATAAAAAATCCTTGCCCCAACAGGGTTCGAAATCACAACCTTTGGATCTGCAGTTGAGGTCATTACTCCTAGACAAATTTATCACTACATAATGATCACTCATCTTTTACAATAGTTGAGCCCCAGGATGAGATGTCGCCAGACCTCCTTGTCAGTGAAATGGACGACTATACCACACTTGACGGTATGAAGGTTGGACCCATCGCCTCCGGAGAGATCGGACCTTTTGCCTCCACCAAACTGGAGATCATTTGGAATCCCTCTGTCCCAGGAAAAGTTGACACGGAATTCCTTGTCACATTCTCTGACCCTCTCTCAGAAAGTGTAAGTAATTCTTTACTCAGTATTATCTGTCATTTAGCATCTCGAATCCAGTCTTCTGGGTGGGGCATTTCCTTAAAGCCTCACGCCATTTGTCTCTATCCACTGTTTCTACATTGCTGATATCCAGAAGCGCTCGGTCCTCTTCCAGGGTGGCATGCCATGTCTTCTTTGGTCAGCTTCTAGGTTTTGTTCAAGTAACTGACCATGAATCCCGAATGTTACGGACCCATTTCTTTCTGACTACATGGCCATACCACCATAATCTTCTCCTTGTCTCTTCCTCCACCTGTTATTACCAGGTCATTGCTGTCTGACTGAAATACTGTCACAGTGACTGTTAACTCCAAAACAACAACTGCTTTGCATTCAGTTTAGGATAATGCTCACAAATGTTTGCAACTGTTAGGGAGTTGGTTCCCTGCTTGCATTCTTTCACTACGATACAACAGGGATGCAAACAGTGTGATAGCAACTGTTACCAGTAATTGAACACAGAGCAGCTCTGTTATGTTTAGTGATTTGATAATGGCGGCCAAGGGCCAATATGACTGTCCCTAAGACAAATAACAGGGCCTATATCAAATTGCTGGAAAAACAGGGCCAATAGATAATATAACTTTTGGCCCCAGTCCGACAGTGATATTTATACCCCCTGCACAACAAAGTTGAAAGGGGGGAATACTGGATTCAGCTTGACTGTCTTCCGTCTGTCCAGCCCTATGGCCGCCTGTCATCTTTTTTCTGTCCAGACCATAACTCAAAAAGAATAAAAGATATAAAGATGAAATTTCATATGTAGATAGATCAAATTTTTAACTCAAAAAGGATAAAAGGTTCCAAGATGAAACTTCATATATGGAAAGATTTCATTGAAGGGAAGTGCAGTTCCCAAAGAACTGTAACCCATATTTGCATCATTTTAAAATTCCTGTGACAAAGTGGCATGGGAGGGGTATTTGCGCCATGATAATGGCAGTTTTTGTTGGCCCGCTTGTTGAGATCCTCAGTGTATTATTGAAGAGGCCTCTTTAAATGTTATAGGCTCATAAATAATAGTTCTGTAATAATAGACCTCTTTCTCTTGTTCTCTCTCTCTCTCTCATTAATTTCATTTTTATTCATACATGTATTCTCTTTTCTTTATGAATGAAATTCTGTCTTCCTCTTTTAATATCCCATCAATTATGTTAACCTCATCTCCTATATGTGTCCAGATCTCTATCCGAGGGCTTGGGAATGCTATCGATGTACCGGTGTGGGTGGAGAGACAGACGATTGATCTGAAGATTTGCATGCTAGACCGATTGTACCAGGATACTATACTGGTCAACAACAGGTAGGTTTGACCACATCATGGTCAGTAAGGGGTCAGTAAGATCAACTTTTTTTGGAGATTTGACAACATTAACTTCTTACATTGAAAATAAAGTCTAGAATTCATATATTTCACATCAACTGCTAAGCAAGTACATGTAAACATGTGTTCACAGCTAATGTTTAGAACTTCCCCAGTGACTTAGTGGTTAGAGAGTCCACCTTGGGAGCCAGAGGTTGTGGTTTGATCCCTAACCACAGTATCAGGATAATGTGACCACATGAACCAAAAAGAGGGATAAGTATAAGTAATTATAACTTTCTGTTCAATGTAAAATAGATGTTTTAACTATGACTTATTATATTCCACATTCCAGAGCCACAACAGCTCTACGTCTGAAGTTTGAGGTTTGCAAGGAGTTGCGCAACCACCTAGAGCTGTTACCCAAGACTGGATACATCCAAGCCCAGTCACAGTTTTCTGCACAGCTCAAGTTCCTTCCCAGGTAGGTACAGTATAATTGGGCTTTGGTGTTTGTGATACTGATAGGTTGTTTTGACAAGGCTTTTTAGCAGAGATACAGTTAGGTTTAGTAATATGATACAGTTGTAATATAGATACAGACCGTAATCCGTTCAAGTACACCAAATCTGCGTTCCGTTTGCGTTTGAACATCGTTTCATTTGCGTTTGCAAATCGTTTCATTTGCGTTTATCGTTTACGTTTCTAAACGATAAACGCTGGATATAAACGCTGAATGCATCTATAAACGATTACAAACGCATTTGCATTTCAACTTCGTTTATTTTCGAACCGTTCTCCGTTTGCGTTCACCGTTCACCGTTTGCGTTCACCGTTTGCATCGTTTTTCGTTTACCGTTTACACAAACGCATCATCTCTGACACTGCTTTCTGCACGTATCGGACCCAAACCATTTCGGAACCTAGACTAATGTGACCCTAGTGAAATCGTACCCCTGGACCTATCTGTCTATACATTCTAAACGCTGGAAGTAACTTAAACAATTAAGTCACAAAAAAAGTATTAGTGGCTATAATTTGAATTATTAAAATCAAATTTATTTTTCTAATTTGTTAGAGGGAAATCGGTGAAGTGTAAGAAAAACATTCTGGAAATAATTTTACGAAAAATCTGTGAAGTTGTTGCAACCTCTAGAAAGACAAAACAATGGCGGGTACTAGCAGGCAGTATAGGTCTTTTGGGATTACTTAGCCATTTCCGAGTATCCTGCTTGCCGAGATTCTTTAAATTAAAACCTGTTGTCGGTATTTTTTGTAATAGTTCATCCTGCGTAAGTGATGTTGACAAAATAAATGTCATCGGTTGAAAGTAGTCTTGAACGGTTATTATATTTTTGTTTGAATTCACATTGCGACAAAATCGAGAGAAAAAACGTAACACAGTCAAGGTAAAATTGACAATCATCATAATACGTCATCCACTAAAGGCATGTTTTTTATTGGCTATTGCAAATAAACTAGGCGAATGATTGGACAATCGGTTCTATGTCATTGTGTGTGATAAGTTCCAGACTGTAAACAAATTTGATTACACGCTGTCATATCAGTTTACACAACAGGTGCCATAAACGGCACGCGTAGGGTTCAGCGATTTTCCAAAGTTACAGTGCGATATAAAATCTTTTTCCCCCTCCACAAAAATAAAAATGGAACTAGCGTGCGATCTTAATACAATACAATTTCATTAACGTAGTGCACAAAGTGTGTACGTGACAATTGGCATGTACAAAATGAGGACCTATATAACCTGCTAACTAATCAAGCGAGAAAAACTGAAGTATTAATTGTATTACATATTAATATTAGATAGACCAACAAAAGATTCAAATCACTTTCAGACATCAAATTAAAATTAAAATTTTCAACAATAAAGCTAAGACAAAGACGTAATAAGTACGTCTAAGAACATAAGAAGATGAAAAGAAATATTGCCGACGTTTGGGGAATATCGCAACTTCTTGGCAATTTTGATAAAGGAAAAACGCCAAGTCATCCGTAATCCAACCTACAGTGCATAAAGGTCATCGTTGATCGGGGAAGCTGTGGGGGCTGTTATTATTGCCGATAAGATAGTGTATGAAGGCATGTCGCTATGGAATTATGACATGTCGGCGAGATTAAGGCATGTCGGCAATATGCCTTCGCGTTTGAAGGCATGTCGGGCCCGACATGCGTTATTGGCCTGGCGGAAACCCTGTTAGATAAAATACACTGCAATCTTTTACAACCATAATATAAACTAAACTAAGACTTATATATATTGGAAGTCACGATAAAAACATCGTATGCATATAACCATAACAATACCGGGTGACCCTTCTTAACGCTTGCTTTTTTTACGTGCAATAACACGGAAAAAATACGCTTCATGTGATATTATTGGTAATCTGAATACAACAAATGCTTTGGCCATTTACAGCATCATTTATTAAATATGACCAAGACATATAGAAGGTTGCACGAGTTTGTCGTGCTTATATACTGCAGCTATTAAAACTGCCTACTCGGCTGAATAAAATTATTGAACCAGACTTCAGAAAGCCGTTAGTAACATAACTGAATGTTAATTTGCATCTCGTGTATGCATCGTACTAAATATTTATACAGTCTTCGTAACTACTGTAACTTGTGGTAAACTAGAATTCACCTTTTTGCCTAATGTTTATTAGTTCAAAGAAATTCTGTCACGAATGGTTACTTTGATAGGCTATATTATAATTTGCTTAATTCAATATTCAAAACTAGTTCATCTAAATAAAGTTTTTTCTTCGCTGTTTTTATTTACTCATTATTCTGTGTTATTTTTGTTTCCTTATGAAACATAACAGCAACTACTTCAATTGTGTCGTATGCAGATATTTCTAAAGATCTACATTTGTACGGTGATGGATATTTTGATGACATTATATCTGCTGACACAATTCAATATTCAGTAGTTATCAAAACACATAACGATCCATAGGACAACACAGGAAATGATTGCATAATGTTACATAACATAGTGCACCCTACTGTGGTGTCACAGTATGCCATCTTTGTTTTTTGTCACCATTCGCCAATCAAGACACACAGCAGCCGGACGAACCCACTCCCCCCCCCCCCATGAACCGGATATGAGCGAGGCAATTTAATTATTTTACAGGGTAGACATAATGCATCCCATGATGTTTTACAATAGGACAAAACACCCCCATGTATATATACTTTTTCTTAATGAAAACATATTTTACACTGCTTTTTTTAAAGATGGAATTCCTTATAATACCAAATTTGACAAGGTAAGACACCCCTGAGGTGGTGTTTGTACATATTGTACGACAGGTTATTAAATCAAAATAGTTGTATAAGGATTTGTTTGTGATTTTGGTGAAATTTCTAGAAGGAAATTTTTGATCAATACAAGATATTAAAACGTAAATAAAAAACACTTTAAAGCATGATAAGTTTTTAGCATGTCACTTTTTAGCAAGACTGATAACATTTGTTTTAAATTGTCCAATGTATGCAGATACATGGTACACGTAGACACTTTATTTCAAGGTATTATGGTAAATGTATAGCTTTACTGCAAACAGATAACAAACCACTGGGATTTTGTTTAAAAAACATTAAATCAAGAGGAATTGTATTCTTTAATTTAGAAAGTTATTCTGATAGGCAGTTCATTAGTTAAATTTTTCTTCTTCGTTTTGTAGGCATGTACGTTTATCAATGTAATCAACTACCAAGACATTGTAAAACAATTTAGGTCTACTATATATCAATAGTCATCTTCACATGAGCATTTCTTTTTTATATAACAGGTGTTTATCCCGGTGTTTATAACTGAAATTTGTCCGACTCGTATAAATAATGGGGTGGCAGATATTCACGTCATAAACATATTGCATTGTGTCACTTGTGTGTAACAATATATTTAGACTTAAATGATACAATTTTCCGTTGTTGAAATTTATCGAGAACGTATTTAGAGAAAAAAAACAACAACATGATTAATGGATAAAAAAAAAAAAAAAAAATATTACAACAACCACGTGTAACAAACAAGCTCTCTTAATTTATCGGCTAATATTGTACATGTAGTCAATTTGGGGAATCTTCGGCAATTTCATACATACAAGCTGCCGGATGTTGTCATAATGACTAATCAGCCTATCACACTAACTTAGACAATTATCTTCTCAAAGTGTCACAATACCCGTTCGCCAATACACTGACTGGTCTAGTCGCCGTTAATAAACGCTTATACAAACACGTGAATAGAGAACCAATTCTAGGCCGCTTTTATGTTTATTACATAAACAAAAATAAATCTTATGACGGGGGAAAGAAAAAATCCCTTTTTTCTTTATTGTAAACATTTAAAACATTTTTTTACAATTGTATCACTCATTTATTTAACAAAAAAAATGCTTTTGGCATAAATGAATGCACTATTGATGTGTTTTTTTTTTCGTTAAAATATAATTGCACTGTCAACATAACCACGATAAAGTTAGAGAATATCCGAATCCCATACCTCAGCGTTTAATGCAAACGTTTTGATACCGTTTATCGTTTTTTTTTTTTTTTTTTCCGTTCGTGTTTCGTTTGCGTTTGAATAGCGTTTCGTTTACGTTCGTTTGGTGTACTTGAACGGATTACGGTCTGTAGGTAGTGGTGAAACAGGTTTTGTAATTGTAATACAGTTTGCCAGTTGTGATAAAGTTATGAAGTTGTAATACAGTTTGGCAGTTGTGATAAAGTTATGAAGTTGTAATAGAGTTTGGCAGTTGTGATAAAGTTATGAAGTTGTGATAGAGTTTGGCAGTTGTGATAAAGTTATGAAGTTGTAATAGAGTTTGGCAGTTGTGATAAAGTTATGAAGTTGTGATAGAGTTTGGCAGTTGTGATAAAGTTATGAAGTTGTGATAGAGTTTGGCAGTTGTGATAAAGTTATGAAGTTGTGATAGAGTTTGGCAGTTGTGATAAAGTTATGAAGTTGTGATAGAGTTTGGCAGTTGTGATAAAGTTATGAAGTTGTAATACAGTTTGGCAGTTGTGATAAAGTTATGAAGTTGTAATACAGTTTGGCAGTTGTGATAAAGTTATGAAGTTGTGATAGAGTTTGGCAGTTGTGATAAAGTTATGGAGTTGTGGTTGTAATACAGTTTGGCAGTTGTGATAAAGTTATGAAGTTGTAATACAGTTTGGCAGTTGTGATAAAGTTATGAAGTTGTGATACAGTTTGGCAGTTGTGATAAAGTTATGATGCAGCTAGGTAGATAAGATACAGTCTGATAGTTGTGTTACATCTTGAATTTAGTTATATTGGGCAATTAGATGGTTGTAATATAGCTGTAACAAGGTAAGGTACAATTAGATGGTTGTAATATAGCTGTAACACAGTAAGGTAGTTGTGATACAATTAGATGGTTGTAATATAGCTGTAACACAGTAAGGTAGTTGTGATACAATTAGATGGTTGTTATATAGCTGTAACACAGTAAGGTAGTTGTGATACAATTAGATGGTTGTAATATAGCTGTAACACAGTAAGGTAGTTGTGATACAATTAGATGGTTGTTATATAGCTGTAACACAGTAAGGTAGATGTGATACAATTAGATGGTTGTAATATGCCTGTAACACAGTAAGGTAGTTGTGATACAATTAGGTGGATGTCATATAGCTGTAACACAGTAAGGTAGTTGTGATACAATTAGATGGTTGTTATATAGCTGTAACACAGTAAGGTAGTTGTGATACAATTAGATGGTTGTTATATAGCTGTAACACAGTAAGGTAGCTGTGATACAATTAGATGGTTGTAATATGCTTGTAACACAGTAAGGTAGTTGTGATACAATTAGATGGTTGTTATATAGCTGTAACACAGTAAGGTAGTTGTGATACAATTAGATGGTTGTAATATGCTTGTAACACAGTAAGGTAGTTGTGATACAATTAGATGGTTGTTATATAGCTGTAACACAGTAAGGTAGTTGTGATATAATTAAATGGTTGTTATATGGCTGTAACACAGTAAGGTAGTTGTGATACAATTAGATGGTTGTTATATAGCTGTAACACAGTAAGGTAGATGTGATACAATTAGATGGTTGTATATGCTGTAACACATTAAGGTAGTTGTGATACAATTTGGTAAATGTGATTCAATTAGGTTATTCCATAACAAGCTGGTTTATGTTGCATTTCAGGAAAAGTCTGTTTGAAGAAGGCGGGAAGTATTTTGACAAGGAGACTGGTGTTCTAGAAGCCCCAATGACAATACGAGTAGCAGATCAGGTGAGTCAGTCTTGTATCATGTAAGCCTTGTTTGTCCTGATTGTTTATTTAAACTTATTTTTAGCTCACCTGAGCACATGTGCTCAGGATGAGCTTTTAGGATCGATGAATGTCCGTCGTCCGTCCGTCCGTCCGTCCGTCCGTCCGTCCGTCTGTCCGTCCGTCCGTCCGTCGTCCGTCGTCCACAATTTGTTCGTTTGCACTCTAGCATCTTCATTTTATGAGCAATTATCTTCAAACTTTAAAACAATGTTTATGACCATAAAATCTCGGCCAAGTTCAATTATGGCTGATATCGGAACATTAGGTCAGGAGTTATGCCCCTTTTAAAATTCAAAAAAGCCAGATTTCACATTGTTTGCACTCTAGCATCTTCATTTCATGAGCAATTATCTTAAAACTTTATATCAATGTTTATGACCATAAAATCTCGGCCAAGTTCGATTATGGCTGATATCGGAACATTAGGTCAGGAGTTATGCCCCTTTTAAAATTCAAAAAAGCCAGATTTCACATTGTTTGCACTCTAGCATCTTCATTTCATGAGCAATTATCTTAAAACTTTATATCAATGTTTATGACCATAAAATCTCGGCCAAGTTCGATTATGGCTGATATCGGAACATTAGGTCAGGAGTTAAGTTTTTAATATTAAAAAAAAGCCAGATTTCACATTGTTTGCACTCTAGCATCTTCATTTCATGAGCAATTATCTTCAAACTTTATATCAATGTTTATAACCATAAAATCACGACCAAGTTCGATTGTGGCTGATATCGTACCATTAGGTCAGGAGTTAAGCCCCTTTTAATATTCAAAAAATGCCATATTTCAAGTTGTTTACACTCTAGCATCTTCATCTTTTGAGCAATCGTCTTCAAACTTTATGGCAATGCTTATGACCATAAGGTTTCGATTGAGTTCGATTATGGCTGACATTCATCAATTAGGTCAGGAGTAATGCCCCTTTTAATATTCAAAAAATGCCATATTTCACATTGTTTACACTCTAGCATCTTCATCTTTTGAGCAATCATCTTCAAACTTTATGGCAATGCTTATGACCATAAGGTCTCGATTGAGTTTGATTATGACTGAGATCAGTTGATTAGGTCAGGAGTTAAGCCCCTTTTAATATAAAAAAATGCCAGAAATCACTTTGTTTACACTCTAGCATCTTCATCTTTTGAGCAATCATCTTCAAACTTTATGACAATGCTTATGACCATAAGGTCTCGATTGAGTTCGATTATGGCTGAGATCCGTCAATTTGGTCAGGAGTTATGCCCCTTTTAATATAAAAAAAGCCATATTTCACGTTGTTTACACTCTAGCATCTTCCTTTTTTTAGCAATCATCTTCAAACTTTATGACATTGTTAATGACCATAATGTCTCGATTGAGTTAATTGTGGCTGAGATGGGTCATTTAGGTCAGGAGTTATGCCCCTTTTAATACAAAAAATGCAAGATTTCACTTTGTTTATTCTCTACCAACTTCATTTTTTTAACAATCATTTTTAAACTTTAAGGCAATGTTTATGCCCATAATCTCACAATCGGGTTCAATTATAACTGATATTGACTTGTAAATTTAGGAGTTATGCCCATTTCACCATAAAAAAAGCCAGATTTCACTTTTACACTCAAGCATCTTTATTTCTTAAGCAATCATCTTTCTCAGGTGAGCGACCAAGGGCCATCTTGGCCCTCTTGTTTTAATTATGGTTGAAGAACAAGCCCTCAGTAATTATACCTCTTGTCGGTTCCTGGGTTGGACCAGTACTTTGTGTCTGGTAGGGTCATGAAAATTCTTTGCTGGTCATAGAGTTTGAACCCACAACCTTCAGATCCACAGTTGTATATGCTACCACTGGATCACAGGGCCCCTGTCCAGATTGTATAAATATAAGTACTGTATAACAGCATTTCTATGTCCCTGGGACTTTGCAATTTTCACTTTAAAAACTAAGGTTGCAACTAGACCTGATTAAATCCCACCCCCTTTATACCCTCTTGCTCAAAAGTGTCAAGCCTTTTCTTTTGGTGCATTGGCAAACAGAGAAGATTCAGACTATTGTATGTTTTCTAACAGGCAAAAAAAATTTTTATGAGGTAAATGTTTCACTTTTCAACAAATTTTAAGTACCAGGGTATATATATGTTATGTTTTGGATATTGTTGCAATCACGAATACAAAGATTGGATGCCTTTGTGTTAACATAGTACATGTACCTGGAATCATTGCATATCAACAGAAAACAGCTTTTTGAAGTATAAATAGATATGAGCAATAACAATTGTTTTTCTCATGTATATTTGTGAATCTATGTCAATATATCAGTTGAGTTATATATGGTGTCTGTTTGGATCTTATGAAATATAACATCCAATTTTTCTGCAAAATGGGATGGCGGGAAAGGGGAGGCTTTATTAGAGGGGGGGAGGGGGTTAACTGTTTATTAGAACTAAGATGCAAATGAAGTTATACATATAGAATATATTAAATGGTATAAATAATATACTGTGTTATAATGGAGTTTCTTTAGTGTTTTGAATCCAGAAAGTAAATAAACAATCCCTGTTGTATGCTTTATAGACGGCTCCCGTGCCCTTCACTGTCCAGGCGGTGGTGACAAACTCAGACATGGAGTTCGACACGCAGGATATAAACTTTGGCTTCTGCACCATCTACGAGTCGACCAAGACGACGGTCAAGCTGACCAACAAGTCCATCCTTCCGCAGGAGTATGGCTTTGTTGGACATCCAGAGGTGAGTACAGTAAAACCTCATATAATGACCACCTCAATATAATGACCACCTCAATATAAGGACCACCTCTCTGTTAAAACCAAAACTTTGCCACAATATGACAGGTAATATTATTGAGGTTTTACTTCTATTAGAAGAGGAAAGAGGGAAAGTTTTTTATGCTCCCACTGTGAAATAAGGGAATTGGGGGGCATATAGATTTGCCTTTGTCCATTCATTATCATGACCATATTATGCAGGATCACCCATTGTTCATTTGTCCATCTGAAAATCTTATTTTGTGCAACCATGTACTAACAAAAGTTAGGAAGACAAGGGATGTCAAGAAATAATCTTTTGAGTAGTTTTACAGTGTTGATATTTTATTTTATTTATCATTTGTATTTATATGTGCTTTGATAGAAAAATCCGCACTACATCTTTGTGGCAACAGATGGGAGCTCTGCTTTTCAAAGGATTGATTACAAACAAAATGTACAAGTTTATTATTCATTCCATGGAATGAGTTGCTTGTGTATATCAGATAATGATGTCTGAAGCATTTTGTTGTTGTTGTTCACAGATTTATTCTGATAGATTCCTTCACTTTATATTTATAATGATATATGGTCCAAAATCAACTTTAGTATTGACTACTGGCTCGAATTCCACCAACAATACTTAGCGCTAAGTATTGCTTAAATTCTTAAACTAGGTAGATACACATTCCACCATTACTACTTTATGAAATATTCAAGTACATGACTAGGCTGAAATAAATTATTACCTTAATAACTAACAAAACTTGTAAAAGAAATGAAATATTTGGATATTTCTATTATAGAATCAAGATGAATGAATTTCCTTTAAGTATTTAAGTATTACTTAGTTTTAAGAATTGCTGGTGGAATTTGAACATGATAGTATTGATACCAGGGTCAAATTCCACCAACAATTTTTAGAGCTAAGTAAAACTTTAATACTTAAGGATGAATTTCAGCGGTCTTGTTTCTCTAATAAAATACCCAAATATTTCATTTCTTAAACAATTCTCATTAGTTGTAAGGTAATAATTCATTTAGGCTTATTCATATACAGTCGACACTCGTTATCTCCAATTTCATGGGACCAAAAATAATATTTCGAGATATTCGAAATTTGACCAATCCGAAATGCGGTATGTTGGATTATGAAAGCGAAATCTTGCCTGTATCGTGCTATTAATATGCTGTCGATCTCTTATGAAGATCTCTTTGTGGAATATATTAATAAATAATAATCCATTAGTAACATTTTTCTTTATTTATTCAATTGTTTCTTGCAATAAATACAGAACGGTAAACAAAATAAACAAATAGGGTTACAACAATAATATGGAGCGAAAACATACGAACTGCATTCTACAAATAAAGAGCACTTATAAACATGCACATTTTTAAAAGCACTTTGCACAACAAAATATCACTGAAAATTACATGTAATTGCATTCTTACTGTCTATCATTTTTATCGCACACCTCAAAGAACTTTGTTTTGTACACAGTTTTCTCAAACTTACGCTCTTAGATGGACAAGTAGGTTCCAGAGGCATTGTGAATTATGACACGGGTTCATTCTACGATGGTATTTAAAGCAAATTTGGCATATTTTGAGCAAAGATTGCCAAGCACAACAGCTTGTGTTTGACCAGCTAATTACCATGCAAATATTTCGGCAAAACATAATCCGGTAATTAATGAAAGCCTAACATCACGGTTTGTCGTACAGATAGCCACGTGCCAAGCTAGTGTCACCAGTCGACTGATAGGTGTGAAAAATATCGGCGGGCTGATTAGCGTCGGTGGAATTTGAGATAAACAAACAACTATGCATTGTTCTATAGGGTGAGAGCCCAAATTTTCACTTTGAGATAACAGTAATTTGAAATAAATAAACTTTGAGACACACTAAATTAATGTATATAGACAAAGAAGGGGAAAATCGGGACCAAGTCAATTAATTTGACATAGCCGAAATTTTGATATACGCAAATTCGAGATAACGAGTTCCAGCTGTACTTGAACATTTCTTAAGATAGTAATAGTGGAATGTGTATCTACCTAGTTTAAGAAATTAAGTATAGCATAGCGCTAAGTATTTTTGGTGGAATTCAGGCCAGGTTGTTTGATTGTACATATATTAATGAACTGTTCTTGTCTTCCATGACAGTATGTGGAGGTTCAACCTAATGATGGGTTTGGAACACTGTTGCCACTGGAAACCATAGAACTGGACATCATCTTCAGCCCCAAAAAGGCACGTGAATACAAGTTTGAGCTCAACTGCAAATCTCTTATAAACAGGTTGGTGCATCATCTCTTCATATAGTTTTGGAAAACAATCTTCTTTGGGTATTGGTTTAACTGTCTTGTAAAAGTCAATATAAAGATGTGTTTAAACATGTTTATTATTTACCTGTTTCACAGAAGTGGGGGCCCACATAGAAATTACATTCATCACGTCCTATCCTGTCCCATCACATTACTTTTCTTCCTGCACTCACAGTGCATTAAAACAAGGTGGGATGGGGGGTATTCATCATATTTAGCAATAGTTTTAGTTTCACATGGGTTTGGGAAAGAAGTTCTTGCAACTTATATTTACCTTGTTTGGACCAGTACTTTGCACCTGGGAAGGTCATGAAAAACCCTGCCACAAATTGGATTCCAAGCTGCAACTTTCAGATCTGCAGTTACGTACATTACCTTTGTACTAGTGTGATCTTAATAGGATGCTTTATCCAGTTAATTCTCCAGTTTAATTGTTCACACACAGCTATCAATATGGCTCTGTCTGTTCTCTAAGTACTGGATCAACCCTGGAACTTTCGAGAGTGATTGATATAATCACACTTGTCTTGATCCCAATTCATGTAAAAAAAAGTTTGTTAAATATTGTCACAATTCATATCTGCTTGTACTGTCGGAGAGACGTGAAACCCAATAAACAAAAAAACATTTGCTTGTCCGTCCTCAGGGAGTTCAAGATCCAGTGCTGTGGGGTGGGAGTCCATCCACCTCTTGACCTCTCACATCAGGTGATCAACTTTGCCGCCACATCTCTGTATGACGTCTCCACTGCCTCGCTGCACGTGATTAACTCACACGTGAGCATGAACGAGTTTACTCATCCGGTTCCACGGATCGGCAAAGGTAAGAACCAAGGACCCATTTGGCTAAATTTCATATGAATGCATTTGATCTTAGTTGTAAGATTGTTTTCCTACAAAGTGTCTTATTTGCACAGTAAAACATATGATAAACTGACCCTTTTCAATACATTTTACATACCTCACTTTTTTGTGAAGAAATATTCACAGACATAAAGCTGTTTTAAATCTGTGACTTCATGTGATGTTATGTGACATCATCACTACATGTCTGAAATACTGTTGCAACAACAGTAAACTCCAGCACAATAATATATACCGTTAATTGTGGAGAAATCTACCAATTTATTATACATTTAAATTTGAATTTAATTATGAAAATGAAATATGTGCATTGCAGGAGAGATAGCCCCGGTGGGTCCCACATCGTTTGAGTTTGTGGTACCAGAGGGTGCTCCTATCACCATCTCGCCATCTGTTGGCACTATCCAGCCAGGGGAGGTAAGCCATGATAAAAGAAATTTTAGATGATCATGAATATTCAAAAATTAAAAAAAACAAAACAGCAAAGCCATTCACAGCATGTTATGTTAGAAAATGTTATGTTTTTGGTTTTTTTGTCACCTGCTGTAATACACTTTAAAATGGTACAGATAAAAAAAAAATATATGAAAACTTAAAAGAAAATGTATGTTGTTCATGTAAGTAGTTGGCATCTTGGGGTATAAAATTCTTGACCCCTAAAATTTCAGGAAATTTTTTGTGATTGGTACAAGAATTTGTTCTTTTGTACTCATAAAATGAAGAAAGAATCACTTAGAGCATTTTATATACCTTTTTACAGAAATCACGTATCCAGATCCGGTTCGCACCGGTGCTAGATGACGATATGATCAAGAAGGAGGCGGTGCGCATGGCGACACGACAGATGGAACAGCAGGCTGACCGTGAGTACAAGGAGGCATTGAAACGTCAGAGAGAGGCGGAAGAACAACAGGTATTATTTACATGGCTGCCCACAGTTTCAGATGTTGCCCAGGGTTTATAGAATTCAGTACTGTTTAGTCAGATAATTTTGTTGGCATTATATTTGGTGGAATTTGTAATAAAAGTTTGTTGGCATATATATTCACAGATTTAAGATCAAATGAATATTAGTTTAAATTTATTTTACATTTGTTTGGGAAACAAGTTACACCTTATACTAATCCCTCTCAACGGCTCCTGGGTTGGACCAGTACTTTGCTCATGAAAAAATCCTCACCCTCAAATGGGGTATGAATCCAAAACCTTTGGACCTGCTGTCAGGTATTTGTAAATAAAATGGTCCACGTAAATGATGAATATAAGTCCCACATGAAAATTAATATTTCATTAGTATTCATTGAATACAAGTGGAGGGATGAGAGCTAAACCATGCTAAGTGCTTATAAATATATATATGCACTTAGCCTAGTTTTGCTCTCACCCCTCGAAATGTTAGGTTCTAATCATCTTAAAATCGAGGTGTCTCTTGAAATATAAATGTTTTGACATTTAAACTTAAGTTTGATTCAGAGTCAGTGTTAATGTGTATATGTTTATTTTTCTTTTCTATCTTTATACTTTATGATATATTTATTCTAATTTTAGTCCTTTTGAATTAAGTCCCTTAACCATTTACCTCAATTCGAAGTCTTGGCAAACAGAGTAGTCCCAGATCAGAATGATCTGATCAAGGTCTCTTTAGTTTGCTCATAACATGAGTATTTTATTTTGTATTTAAAAGGATCTGATCAGTAACTCTTTTTGATACATTAGGTACAATTTCTTAACCTTATTTTAGATTTTTTTTTTAAAATCAAGCTTTTAAGGCAAATAATATTTTAGCTAAATATACTGTGGATATTTTTTTGAATATTCAACAAAATTAATCAGTTTAAATTCTTATCATTGTTTATTCATTGCATGAATTGTATTTGATTTGTTCAGTCTGATAGCTCAGATGTAAGTTAACTGTCATTTTGTATTTTCTTAACAATTAGATATTTATAACACAAAGTAGTCAATGTGACTTGTGTGCGATTTGAATCAAAACACTGAATATTGATTCATTATTTATATTTGTCTAGTTTTATTCACTTACTGTCACATGTCCAGTATTTGTGTTAGAGGTGTTAGGTTTTGTGTGTGTGAACTAGGATTACATACAGATTGAGGACTTTTCCTGTATGTGAATGTTACTACTGGACACATTTTGCCTTAGTCACACTACAGTAGGAGGACCCTGTTATGTTGCTGTAAATTTCACCAGGATCAAAGCAAAAATAGTCACATAGAGTGTGGGAATGATTTTATGATATTTTAACCAGTATGCAAACTTTGTCTATGTTATGTTGAATTCAATCAGTGCAAACAATTTACATATTAAGTATACTACTGTTTTTTAAGGTTATCCATGGGCTATGATAATGATAATGTTGTTATATATTTCTTTAATTCATAGAAACCCAAATTTAGAGTTAGAAGAGATTATAAGGTAAAAATAAGTATCCATACATTTTTTTCCATTTCATTCATTTTGGGTAAGGTTTCACTTTTTATCATAATAGTTGTAGATGTCCAGGAAAAACATAAGAAAAAGCCAGTTAACAAAGGTGCCAGTTACGTAAAATGGTGATAGATTTGCCAGAATTTCAAATTATTAATTAATATAGTCTTGGTCTACGTTTTTTCCCCTCAAAATTTTATAAATACATTATCTAGATGCCTTTTTTACATTTATATTTCAGCAATATATTAGATTATCTTTTTGAAATTTGTTTTCTCAGTTCACAAATTAGAACCACTATTTTGGAAAGTTTATTTTCTTCTTTTTCTCATTCAAATTTTTTTTTAATTCAAATTATACTTCTTTTTTATTTATTCAAGGTTAAGTTTCTTAAGTTAATTACTATGTTTTAAGATGGCTTTGGCGACAATTACAAAGGTATGATTATTTACACAGAGACAGAAATGGTTTCCCAGCATATGTGGTGGCTGGGTGCACAGTATCAGCTGTTCAATGTTAAGGGATGATGATATGTATATGAAGGCATGTGTGTACATGAAACAATTTAAAGTTGGATTGTTTGAGGGAGGGGGGGGATTGTGCACTGCAGTGTCCAAGTAAGCATACTAATTGCATCATTATGTAAGGATATTTGTCACATTTTTGCAAGGTCCTGGTGGTCGTGTGGATAAAGCATCTGCCCTTAAATCCAGAGGTGGTGGGTTCGATTTCCAATCATTGAAAAATAAAAAATGGTACTGATAACTCCCTTACTTGGTGCTAAATCCAATTAACAAACTAGGGCTTAGCATAATGGTAGTTCCAGGACTGGTTGGCCGGGTATCAGGATAATGTGACTGGGTGTGGTACATGTCTGTGGCGCAATACTGCAGTGTGGCAGCACTAGACATCAATTTCAGGAGACATTAATTCCAACGAACATATGCAAAGGGGCATGCATCTAATTTGTAAATGCTTATGTCACTTTTTTAAGGGCATTTGTCACATATATATATATAATAAGGGCATTTGTATGGCTGAGGGCATTTGTCACATATGTAATGCTATTTATCACAATTATAAAGGTATTTATCACAATTGTAAAGGTATTTGTCACAATTGTAAGGGTTTTTATCACAATTGTAAGGGTATTTGTATGTAGTAAACCTATGATGTGTATCACTAACATCATGGTGGCTGGGCAGTTCTATGTTGGACACAAAGGATGGGCATTGATTGTATAGCCTGTAGAAGTTATTAGCTATAGGGGCTATGTCGTGTATTGCTTTTGTCATTGTTTTGTTAAAACCTTAGCACAAAACTGTGTTCACTCTGTCCTCATGAATCATTTCATGGCATGAATTTTTCATTTAGAATAGTCTATGTTGCAAACCACTCCAACAGGCAGGAATTGATGAAATGAATGGACTTTCATATTGACCATAAAGACAGATTCCAGTTTACAGTTAATAGTCAATTGCATCTATGATTTTGGCCCAATCTTAGCATTCTGAAATCTTAAGTATTCCATTTCTTCTATTTTAATGAATGAATTTATGAGGAACCCAAAATTCTCATATGTTTATCCTTTACATATTTATTATCCTAGTCATTGCCACCAGGATATTGATAGATTTAGTAGAATTTGACCCATTAGTCTATGGTGCCAGCTGTGATAAGAAGCTTACAGTGTAAAACTGTATCCTGAAGTCAACATGTTAGTTACACACTAACCCAGATAACCACATGTACCTTGCCGTCTGCTCAGGTAGAGTCAAACCTGCATAAGTGGCCACCTCTGAATAGCAGCAAACCTGTAAACAAAGGCCAGTGACTGTATATATCACTAAATTTGACCTCTGGATAACAGCCATCCCATACTGTATATGTCATGAAATTTTTGCCCCAGCTGACTAGTATCTTGCTGGCTGATCTGGTTTTAAAATGGTTGCGTAGCTCTTCATTTTTTTTTTGTAGGTGTTTGTTTTTGGTGAAGGGTCTGAGTTGACAATAAAGCTTATGCCATTGCTAGAACTACAATAAACAATTTTATGATTTTCAATGAGACACTGAAATATATCAGACATTATTCATATTTAACTGTTGAAACTCAACGTGGTGTAGAATACTGTACATTGAAATATATAGCAATGTAAGAAGAATAAGATTTCCAGGATGACATGGTCACATGTATAATTTGACGTGGTTTGGTATCATTTTGTTCATGTTTAACTAGTTAATTGCAAAAACTAAAAGAAAACAAGATAAAATAAAAAAAAAAATGAGATTTTTTTTATATTTTCACTCATGCTTTGGCTCTTGAAAACATCTAAAAATTCTCACTTCTTAGTGAGGTATATTTCATATTCACTCAAAACAAACAAATATTGTCTATGTATTCAACTATAATATTAGATAGAGTGCCTAGCATTTATAGGTATCCAGATATAGACATGTTTATACACCTAGGCAAACAGAACAGGTGCAGTCAGACAGTTCCTGGAAGGAGCTGTTAATCAAGGTCTCCGCAGTTTGCTATACAAAAGTGTAGCTCAGATTTTACACAGTCTGGGTGGCAAAGAAAAATCCATCATCTATCATCAAGTCATAAGTTTGTACATGAATATTAAAGTTCCATAGTTCAGCCATATCCCCATGGTCTTTCATTGTAAACATCGCTTTGTGTACACCCTGATGGACTGTCATATTTTTTCACTTCCACTGAATTATTCTTAAGTTGTATATTTAGTTGTAAAAAATCATTTCAATTCAAAAAGCATTTTCATCATTGACTGTTATTAATATTGTGCAACTGATTAAACTTTCATCAGGAGAAGTATGCCCTTATTTAGAAGTCCTTAAAACTAACTAAAGTATTTCCAATCAAAAAACAATGAATTCATTTTGGAGGGTGAGAGATGATTAGAAAGCTAATAAAGGAAAAGCAGTTTTTCACCGATATTACTGTCAATTTCAGAAGGCCCCTCCTGCAGGCAAGAAGGGTGTTGCTGCTAGTAAGACTCCAGCCGCCAAGGGTAAGCAGACTCCAGGGGCCAGTATCACTGTGTCGGTCCAGGGGCCAAATCCCGTGGTGCCCCCGAAACCGGAGGAAATCACTAGAGAGTGAGTACAGGCTTCCTAAACACTAGACCCTTTCCAGTGTTTACAGTGAAAATGACTACACTGGGATGATGGGAAGTCAATGGTTGACCTGGTTTAAGCAAAAGAACTCATGGTTTTGTTTGTGATATAGTTTGTGATCAGTTTACCTAGCCATGAATGAAGAAATAGAAGCTTTAATTTTCACTGCTTAAAAACTGGAAAGGTGTATACAGTTTTATGACAAACCATTTATGCCAACAGTTGCTTCAGTCAGGCAAGTATAAGAAACAAATGTATCTTCATAGCTAACTATATCTCAGCTATAAATAAACAGTCACAGCTATAACCGTACAGTTGAACCTATAAATATATAGTTGCAAGTATAAATGTACTGTTGCTATACAGTTTCAGTGTTAAATAAGCAGTTGAATTTATTTTTAGATTCAGTTTCAACTGAAGTTATTCATTGAAATTGTATTTTGAGTTGCAGTTGCTTATATATAGGATCTGAATGCATTGTTACATCATATCAAATTTTACTAAAAGTTCATGAAAATGTTATTAAGCGAGCCTCTGGTGAGATTCATGTCAGATTTTTTTATCAACCTATATGATCTATAGTGACAGTAAATCGCGATTATAACAACAAACAATAAAAAAATGAATGAACAGACTGTGAAAAATTACTTTTGTAATCTAACACCAAGAAAATAATTTCAAATGATAACTGAAATAATGATTTAATGTGTGTATTTCTCTTACATTCTCAACTTCATATGAGTAATGAATCAAACACATTTAATCCAGCTGTTCAAGTTCAAAACACTATGCATATACATAGTTTACACGCGTGTGACACAGAGTGATGTAATATGGCCTAAACGTTATATGTAACATGTTAAATATAAGAAAATATGTAATGGTTATACGAAACTGGAAACAGCTGTTTGAGCATAAATAAAGTATATCAAATTGCAGAAGTAAATTAACAGATTTGAACCCTGGCTTTAGCGTTATAATGTATTTGCACTGTATTACCAAGATCTTCATTTATACATATTGACTAATAATGTACCCCCTGAACGTTTCAGTTCACCATCCTATGCTGCAGCTGTTGGTTCCCTTCTTCGACAGTTCCGTGGCAAGTTTAACTCCTTCACGGTTCCCTGCTATGTGGCCTCAGGGGAGTGCACTAACCCTGGAGAGCTGCCCTATAGGTGAGTTACCCACCCCTTGTTTATCACTTGAATGTACTGGCTTTAGGTTGTTGTTTTCTGATGATATTTACCTAGAATTTTCAAGCTGTCAATTAACATATAAAATCAATAATGATCAACGTTATAATTGCTTTACCCCTGTTGCAAAATATCTGTATTTCCTGAGGTGGACCAGTACCGACTTCATGGAGATGCAATGAAATTGTCTTTCCCTCAAGAGGACACAAGCTTGGTATTAAGAGTTCTACCACTGGACCAAATAATAATTTCTATGATGAACCACATTCTGTTTTAACCAGTTTTCAACGAAATTCTGGTTATTAGAATGGGGTACATCGTTGGGCGGGGTAAACATTTTGTTTCTCACACATCTTCTGTTAGAATAGAGATACAGTTTTCATACTTGGTAGGTAGATTCCTATGGGAAGAGGATTGACTTCAAGGATGATCAGTCAAGGTCACTGTTACCGTCAAATAAATTCTTTTAGGAGTGAGGTATGATGTTCAGGTTTTGTAGATAGATACCTTATGGGAAGAGGAATACTGGGATTGATTTTCAGGTTAATAGGATGAAGGTGAAGGTCACTGTTACTAAAAATAAAAACCTGGTATTGAGTCATATAACATGTTTCTTGTTTTCAGTTTGTCTTTCTATTGAAACTGTTGTATTTTTTGTTTTGTTTTTAAATCTTATGTTCATCATTATTATATTTTTTTTTTCTTATCATCATCATCATCAACAGTGTCAGCAACACCTTGTTCCTAGAAGTCCACTGCCCCACAGTGAAACCTCCAATTGTGGTCATCTCGGACCATGGCCGCACCACGACAGACTTTGGCGAAGTCTCCCTCGGTCAGAACACCTTCAAATCCATTACGATCCAGAACATAACAAATAAGACAGTCGAGGTAATCTTGAATTAACAATAAAAAGTACATTCTAAAACTATAAAAAGATGCTAAATAAATATAGAAGGATTGTTGCCTGCATTGTTTTCCAATATATGCATGGTTCAAAAATAAGGTATATAACATCATATGAGTCATAAAGTAAAGCGTAATAAAATAAACCAACACATTTAAATCCCTTTAAAACTTCGCAGTCAAGGAAGCATGTTAGAATGGAAAGATAGTTTTGTTTTTTATGCTATATCGCAGAATAATGCATATTGTTGCATTCAGATGCTTTGTATTTAATCACTCAGGCCTACAGCCTATGTGATTAAATAACTGCACATCTGAACTTAAAACTGTGCATTATTCATTAGCACTCAAAACAAAACTCTGTTTCCTAAGTAAAATCTGTTTTAATTTAAGTACTGATATAAAATCCTCAGTTTATCAGGTGGCTCAGACGACCAAGAGAATATGATTGTATATCAGATTTCATGGAGAGTAACTGGGCTTTGTGTCGGGACTAGGAGTATATCTCGGATTAGGCATGGCTTTCGGATAATTTATCCATAGATTTTGGCCATTTGACTGTATTAAAGTTTATTATAACATCCACTAAATTATTTTTCTACCTAACTACATGAATAACGTCTGTCTTTAAATTTCTTTTCTTGAGGTCAATAAATAAGGGAGTTCTAGATCTTTGAAAATTTGAGCTGAGAAAAATGTCAATTTGAGATTTTTTGTGAAAAACAAGCCGGGCCAGTAGAACAGCCTTCTTATTCAAGTTCTCATTTCTAACAATATTTGTGACAATTTCACTGTGATTGGTTGAATGTTTCAGCTGTCCTCCTCCGCCCTGGACACGACGGGACCCTTCCAGGTGATGAATGCCTTCCGGATGCTGCCACCGGATGCCACCCACACCATGCTTGTGTCTTTTACACCCACGTCAGGTCGAGTGGTATGTAGAGATGTCCATTTTCTTAGATACACCGGGAGAGCTTCCTCAAACCATTGTTTGGTACTTAAGATGTCAGCTGCACAAAAGCAATTGTTTAGTTGTATAATTCAGAGTAATGACCATATAGTAAGGCCAAACTGTACAGTACAGTATGGCTGTACCACGGTATCTTGTCAACCGCTTCAATACCATGTGCATTATTTCGTGTATGTACTGTGTACAAATTGGCAAAAATCAAAAAGTCAATTTTGAAAGCGTAATTTATTGGTCTAGAGACCACTGCTTAGCCAATGAAATGTGGCGTTCTTTCTTGGTCATCGTTGTTTCTATGCAAACTAAAACCCCAATGTCCATTGTCTTAGAATAACTGATTCTACCCAATTTTACAGGTTGAAGGTTTCAAAATATTTTGATTTCCATGAAAGGGGGGCAACAAGAAATACCACAATTTACAAGCTTAGTTATGTCTTAGTGCCATCACTTACAACTAACCAAAACACCTAGAATAGTAGTCAGTACTGTACTGTACTGTACTGCACCAAACACCATGTATCAAGTACTATACCGTGGGGCCCTGTACCGTTTCAGCTGTACCACATGGAAACCATAATATGTGTTCTCATGACCACATTAAGACCAAGTTAATCATGCTGTTTTGTAAGATGACCACTAGATGACCATGTCTTGTCTTGTGTCACAGTTCCAGGAGGTGCTGGACATTCACACCAGTACAGCCTCCCTCCACATCACCCTGTGTGGGAAGGGGGTCAGTCCCCTCCTCAATATCACCCCCATCCTGGACAAGGAGATGGACGTTGGGTCAGTACTGGCTGGAGAGTATCTCGAGAAAACATTCAAGGTTAGTACAGTTTCTTTATTAACCCTTTAACCTGCTGAATTTCTCAAATGGACTTAGCCGGCACCTTTTTTGGAACTGTCCATTATCAAGTTTAGGGATAACAAGTTGAAAACTTGTAGTTGGTCAGCCAACATTACGTTACGTTCCAGCAGGGTAAGGGTTAATGGCCTTTATTTTCCTGTCTTTTTGTGTCACCTGCGGTAAGCAGAGGTGACACCTAGGAATCACTTTTCCGTCGTCTGTCCATCCGTCTGCCTGTGCAGCAAGATTGAAGTAGGGGGCCATTTAACAGTAAACACATTAAAAGATAACAATAGACTTCATTCCATAATAACAAAATAAGGGGACATAGCCCCTTAAAAAACAAAAGAAATGGCCCCTTTCTCCAGTCTGCCCGCACGTCCATCTGTCTGTTCAACACACTTTTTCCCTCACACTTCAGCAGGTGACACACATGTTCTAAAGAACACTCTTCTTTAAATCAGGTTTGGAAGTGGATGGTTGAGGTTCAGATCCTAAGTGGAGGCATACAAAAAGGCAGTACTAGTACATATTTTGGCTCAATACATATGCAATGGTTTGACCATTAAGCCATAAAGGTGAATAAAAACTGAGTAGAAGCCTTTGATGGGTCAGTTGTACAACTGCAAACCAAACCATTTTTTTAATGATGGCCAAATAACTTAACTTTTTCCATCAGTTATTTCCAAATAACTGAACTTTATCTATCAAGGTTTTTTTTTTAAATGGTCTCCAAATACATGAAACTGAAAGTGGAATGCCTGAAATTAATTTATGGAAATTCTGTTCATTATGGGTCTGTTACCATGGCTACAGATGCAGAACACTTCCTCGCTGTCCATCGACTATGCCATCAAGCTGGAGAGCCTTTCGTTGTTGAGACACGCCAACGCCCAGGAGGTGCCCGTCCATATAGGGGGCCAGGCCAAGTCTAATGTCGGAGTTCAGAACCACAACGGCCAGAATGTGTTTGATCTGGTACCTTCTAGTGGGACTATTAATCCAGGTGGGTTGCATTCACTACAGTATTGTACTGCACTGTACTGCATTTTAACCCTTTCCCTCATAGAGGAAACCATGAAAAGACCTATGCGAACAACATAAAACCAGATCAGCCTGCGAGTAACTCGCAGGCTGATCAGGTTTTATGTGGTACCTATTGAGTGCGTCAAAATGAGTCTATATGAGGGAAAGGGTTAAACTTCTGTGACTATGAGATATTTAAATACACTGTTACCCCCAGCTTATTGTTTAGCATATATACAAGGGACTTCCAAGACAGGTTTGTCCGATTGGATAATGTGACTGGCTGTGGTATCATGCCACATGTCTATGATTTAATACTGCAATATTGTAGCACTGAATCTGTCTCAAGTAGACCCCAAAATGTTTGAAAAACTGTTGTCCGGACTTAAGACTCTACATACACAAATGATATTCTTGAAGAATACTGATAAAGGACGTGCCACATGTCGAATGAAGTGATTTTTTATTTGTACATTTTCAGACGGTTGTATCGAGGTAACAATCACATTTGCGCCAGACCATGCCAGTGATTTCTACTCCGATGGAATCAAGATTGAACTTTTTGGAAAGGTATTGTTTGCTTATTTAAACTCTCACCTCACAATGCATTTTTCAAATATTCAGCCATGAAAATTTAAGCCATGCCTTTCCCATTTATGGCAAGGTCATCTGAAGGGATTGATGCAAAGCTGTTGTAATTGGTTCTTGTTATATCCCATCTTGACAGAAGTGGAGGGTTATACCAGCGTCAGATGTCCACAACTTATTTAATCTGTCAGCCGTGGGATACTTGGCTAGCACTTTATCATTATAAGGATATTCATAAGAAGTGTGTTGACCAATCAAAATGCTGCTTACATAAAGTTTCTATTGGTTCAGAAACCCCCACTATCTAGTTGGGCTGCAAATAGGGATGCAGATTTTCATATAATTGATAATGAGCAAATGCTAACTAATAATCCCACAGGCGATGTATGGAGTTGAAGAATAATCACTTAAGGGTTTCTGATGCCAGGGTTATACAGAAATCATGCTTGTAACATTCTGTCCTATCACATCCTGTCCTGTTCTACACTCAGCAGTACATGAATATGGGGTATTTTCACATTTAGTGATAAGTCCAATATTACTTTTCAGATGAATGGGGTCAAGGCATTGTCAGATACCCAAGAATTCCTTCCACAATACAAGGACACTTGGCTAGCATTTCCTCGTTTTAAAGATATTGGTTAATACTCTCCCCAGAAATCAAAATGATGCTTATGCAAATGAGTATTTTTCACTCAGGATAAAAAATCTTGTGGATAAGAGCCAACCATATAATCTCAGGGTTATATCTGAAAATTCAGTGATTGTCTTGCTAAATAGGAAAGTCTATGCATGTCACCCTTTGGAAAGATTGGTGTAAAAACATCAGTTTCGTTCAAAAATCCCTGCTACAAACAAATAGAAGTTCTGCTTTTCAAATGGTTGATATTAAGCAGGTGTAATATAATAATCCCACAGGCAACATATAGTGAGAAACAGAATTAGACACATGTGGATTCCAAGGATGATTCATTTCCTACATTTTTAGCTCACCTGAGCACGAAGTGCTCAAGGTGAGCTATTGTGATCACCTTTTGTCCGTCGTCCGTCGTCCGTCGTCCGTGCGTGCGTGCGTGCGTGCGTGCGTCCGTCCGTCGTCAACAATTTGCTTTAAAGAACATCTCCTCCTGAACCGCTGAAGGGATTTTGACCAAACTTCACAGGAATCATCCTTATGATGCCCTCTATCAAAGTTGTACAAATTATTCAGATTGGTTGAAAAAGTAGGTCACAGGAGCTAAAAATAGATTTTAAAAACTCAAACTTTGAAAATCTTCTTCTGCAAAACTGCAAGGCCTAGAGCTTAGATATTTGGTATGTAGCATCATCTTATGGGCCATTACCAAGATTGTGCAAATCATAGCCCTATGGTGATAAATGCCCCCGCACCAGGGGTCACTTGTTTTACATAGAGTTATATAGGAAAATCTTAAAAAATCTTCTTCTGTAAATCCATAAGGCCCAGAGCTTAGATATTTGGTATGTAGCATCATCTAATGGTTCATTACCAAGATTGTTCAAATCATAGCCCTATGGTGATAAATGCCCCCGCACCAGGGGTCACTTGTTTTACATAAGAGTTATATAGGAAAATCTTAAAAAATCTTCTTCTGTAAATCCATAAGGCCCAGAGCTTAGATATTTGGTATGTAGCATCATCTAATGGTTCATTACCAAGATTGTTCAAATCATAGCCCTATGGTGATAAATGCCCCCGCACCAGGGGTCACTTGTTTTACATAGAGTTATATAGGAAAATCTTAAAAAATCTTCTTCTGTAAATCCATAAGGCCCAGAGCTTAGATATTTGGTATGTAGCATCATCTAATGGTTCATTACCAAGATTGTTCAAATCATAGCCCTATGGTGATAAATGCCCCCGCACCAGGGGTCACTTGTTTTACATAGAGTTATATAGGAAAATCTTAAAAAATCTTCTTCTGTAAATCCATAAGGCCCAGGGCTTAGATATTTGGTATGTAGCATCATCTAATGGTTCATTACCAAGATTGTTCAAATCATAGCCTTACGGTGATAAATGACCCCGCACCAGTGGTCACTTGTTTCACATAGAGTTACATAGGAAAAGACCTAGAGCTTAATCTATAGATTTGATGTGAAATATTGTCTAGTGGTCCGTACCCACATAATTCATAATTATAGACCAATCATAAAAAAAATATTTTGCAATATTACTAGTTTGAGAGATTATGACTAGATAATGGTTAAAATTTGGCCCTTGATTGAATCACTTTTTACTTTAAATTACATACTTGATATATGTTTTATATTAAAATCAGTATCTACGATTAAATAAAATGATAAAAAGACTAAGAGAATATATTGTGTCAATTGTATATTAAATAAAGGTTTTCTTTAAGAAAGATATGAAAGTACAGATAATCGTATTGTTGGTAATAAAAACACATTCGGTCGTTTTAGGTTATAATATTATTAACCAATGAAAAATTAGGAAACTATTCAGCCCTCCATTTCCAGTTTCAGTTTGGTAGGTATACGATTCTCTTCAGAAATTTCAACGAATTATCGAAGATCATTAATCTAACAGACCTAAAAAGCGATTGAAAAGTAGGTCAGTAGGTCAAATCTTAGAAAAACCTTGTTTACACACTGGAGGCCACAATTTTGATTCAATCTTCCTCAAACTTGGTCAGCACAAATGTCCTCAGGTGAGCGTCTTTAGGGCCATCTTGGCCCTCTTGTTTTTTATATAACTGTATTCTAACCACTGTGACTAAAATACTGTTAGTGGAATGTTAAACCCAACAAAACAAATAAAATCTCAAAACTGCTTGGCATGAAACAATTTCTGATCATTTACATATCTTAACCTGTACCCTAATTCATCGTCTGATCAATAGGAGGAGAGTCATTCATTCCGGATCAAGGGTACAGCCAAGTCCAAGGTCATGTTTATAGAGGGCGGAGATCCCCTGGGGCCCAACGTCGAGTCTCTGGCAGTGCAACCTCAGCCCCAGGGGGAGGAGGAAGGTGAGTGGGGCAGAAACTGTTGTTTTATTCATTTTTTCCTCATCTTTTACTACTATTATCGAAGTATTATTAATCAAAAAAAGAAATCAAACTTTAAAGTTTAAATCATATATAAATTTAAAATTATACCAACATTTTGATCTGTGGCTTTCTTCAGGATGTACTATAAACAAACAAATCGGAAATGATGTTGAAGAGATAGCAACAATAACAAAAACAATTACAAAATCATAATATAATTTGGCATTCTAATGAATTACATGACATATATGGATTTATTCTCCTTTGGTTGTATGTCCCATCTGTCTGGCCGTTTGTCTGTCTTTCTGTCGCTCTTTTTCCGTCACGCTTCTTTCATAAGGTGAGACATGTGTTCCAACTGTTAACATCAACTTCATGTATATTTTCAGATGCCAAACAGCAAGCTACACCGGTGCTAGTCACGCTCCAGAGTATTGCAAAGGACGATGTTAACGTTCCCGCGTCACGTGACATTTATATCGGCTGTGTCAGGACGATGGCCGTCAGTCAAAAGAAGGTAAACATCAGGTCAAAAGGTCAAAATGAATTGGCTGTGTTCTGCAGCAGTTTGTTCTGTCATAAAATCTCCTGGGCCCTAATTTATCAACATTTTAAGGCTATATTTTTGACACAGACTCTGAATTGAAAATTACTCAAGTAAATTTTACCCCGAAAACACCCCATTGCTTTTGGATTAGATTTTTTATATAGCCTGCTCTCCATGTCAGTTTTCAGAACAATTCTAAAACCAGTTTTTTGTCAGTGAATGGGCACAAAATAACAGTAGCCAGTATAGATGTGTTCAAATATACAAGGGCCTTCGAAGGAATGGATTTGTTGATATCAATGCAATCTTATAGATTTAGTGCCTAAAAAAACACATAAAATTTGCATTTCTTTGGTCGGAGGTATAAATTCAAAATGTTGATGATTTCAAGTTCCTGTTCTTTTTCCTTGTTCTTGTTAACAACATGGTGTTTGCTTTAATTGATTAACATTTTTATATCAAAATGTTTGGAGGGGGTTTATATATACTTTGTAATGCATGCATATAAGCAATATTTTTTTTTTAATTTGAAATATATATACATATATATCCAGGTTGCTTTTTGTTTGAAATTTCTTGATATATAATGGTAAACTAAATTAGTATTCAATTTTATATATATTTTTAGCTCAATTTAATTCTGTTGTATAGTCGGGTTCAATACCATCAACATTGCATAGTGCTAAGTAACACTTCATAATTGGTATCGTAGTTCATCTTTCTTGTTTTCTTAATAGAACACTGAAGCATTGCATTTCTTAACCCTTTCCCTCATAGAGGAAACCATGAAAAGACCTATGCGAACAACATAAAACCAGATCAGCATGCGAGTAACTCGCAGGCTGATCAGGTTTTATGCTGTTCGCTGCTCCTCAGGGGTCTGGAAATGAGGATTTTGTAATTAAATTTGGTAAGGTTTAACTGTGGTTTTCTGCAGATCAGGCTTTATGTGGTACCTATTGAGTGCGTCAAAATGAGTCTATATGAGGGAAAGGGTTAACAAACATAGTCATTCAGTAAGCAGATATCTTTGTCAACTTAAATTATATTAGATATCTTGTAAAACAAGTGTTCTTACCTGATTAGGGACTTAGAGTATTTCTTAGCACTAAGTATTGTTGATGAATTTGAGTCAGACGACTCAGTTTATATTATCTCACAGTTAAAGACTTTTAGATAGCATTATTTAGAAAACAATATATTAATTTTCTAACAAATAAAAATAGTAGCAGTAGTTTCTTTTGAAGAAAATTTACAAAAAACTGTTTTATATAAGCTATCACAGTAAATCTCCAGCACTTTAAAATTGTATTTTTTGTTTTCTTTTTGAAAAAATAATATAAAATAAATTACACATTTTTTTTTTCTTATTAGTAAATTAATTAACAAAAGATATTGACAAGGAAACTTCATAACACTCAAAAAGTTTAACTTTTTTTCCAACTAGAGTTCCATCTTCTGTAATTTAGATATACAACTGTGAATTACTTTATTCCCATCTAGTTTTTACTTTCTGGCTGAAGAGAATATTTTCTTTCACCTCTGAGACTTTAAGACATCTAACACTTTCTGTATCTTCATATTAGGAGAGTGCCCAGGTACTATAAGAATGTACACACAGTGATTTGAAATCACATGTGAGTTGTCCATCACTAAGAATCACTTTCTTTGATATTTTGAGTGTTTGAATGCATCTAATGGCTAAGATATTAAAGATAAGAGGCATCAAAATCCCCCTCAGTGAATTACTTTCTGTAGTCATTTGTGTTTTCATTTTTATGGTTTGATACACTTTCATTAATAGTCCTGCCATAATACTTTCCCCAAATATTGCTTGAACCCCGATATTTTTTCAGAAAATCTTTGGTCCACTTTGATGTGAATACATTTTTTTATAGTCCTCTTCACTTCTAATTATGCTCTTCTTGTCACATGTGAAAAGGGATAGAGAAATGTAGAAATATAGACCATGTAATTATTGTTGACACGAATATGCAAAAATGCTGTATAATGCTGTGTGAATATAGACTGCTATTTACGACTGGTATTGCTCGATACTTTTTAGCTCATATGGTTTCACTGTGTCTATATTTAGCTTGTTTTGCCTAACTGTTTACTCATACTATAATTAGCTTATTTTGCCTAACTGTTTAACATACTATATTTAACATACTATATTTAGCTTATTTTTGCCTAACTATTTAACACATTGCTATACATTTGTATATTGCATAATGAAGAAATGGTGCAAAACTATTGTAACTGCTTTAAATTTTATGTAGTTGCTATATTTTTCACCATAACCTCGGTATGAAATATGACTTGCTAGAGTTATACAACTTGTTAGTTAACACAAAATTGAAATCTCTGATGAAAATAAGTTCTCTCAAATACAAAAGCATTTTCTTACATGATAATTGGAGAAATTGAAAACAAATTTAGCATCTTTTTTTTTTTTTTTTTTTTTTTTTTAAGGAAATGAGAACACATTTTATTAGAGATTTCAGTTTTTTTTACTTTGTTATTATCATCACTGAAGTACATCATTTGTGAATGGTTTCTCAGCTTTGCAATATTGAGAATAGTATCTGGTGCTCAACTCAACACCTATTACAAGCACAATCATGAAAATGGCTGTATTCCTGATGTTCATGAAGGGGCCTCAAAAAATAATAATAATGTAAAAATTGGTGGTATCATACCACTTCTTTTTTGTTGATACTGCAGTATGACGCCTTTTATCTGTTTGGTTTATGCATATTTTATTCACAAAATTGTACAACTGTATAAGCAAAGACAATATCACTGGGATCAGTTTGGAAGCCTATGCTAGGCTTAAACCTTTTCCTTTTATCTGTCTCAAGTTATACTAACGATGTACTTTTGTGATGAATTCACTAACTGTGATCACAATAGTAAACATTGCACAATCATAGAAAATCAAAAGATAAACATTTTTCATTTGTAAGATCAATAACAACTGGAAAGGGATTTTTTATTAAATATTTCATATGTGGTGAAAAATTCTGAGGTTTGAGAGTTTTCCTTGACCTCATATTTTAAAAACATTGGTTACTTTTAATCTGTTTATTAAATCAGATGCACTCAAATTATCGTTGATGGTTGTTGTTTTTTTTAAAATATCCAAATTTTGGAAGAATTAACCTATTAGCATGCGTAATATGAGATGATTATGTGTTTTGGAATCATATATAACAATTTAAACAGATTGCATTTGTAGGTGCTATTTTTTCTCAAGCTTGGCTTCCCATTATAGTATGTCACTACTATAGATAGTAGAAACGTGTTTACTTTGTGATCATACTAACGGTGTTTTATCATGTTTTTGAGTTTGATTAAATCTTGTTCTCTTTTTAACAATCTGTTGGTTTACCCCCACCCACTTCCTGTTTCTGATGCATGATGGGTATTTATCAACTTCCTGTCTGTAACCTGATCAGGATCCTAAGCCAGGATACAGGGTAATGTAGCTTCTCTGACATGTTTAACATTGAATGAATGATTTTTAAACAGAATTTTTTATGATCAAGCAAGGACCAGACTGCGTCTTTTTATCACTTAATACAACTAAAGGTACACACACCCTCATAGCCATATTTCATATCTGGTCACTGGATAGAATATTTCTATCACTCTTTGTGACTTTAAATAAAGACATCTAAAACTGAAAATGTCTCACCAAGAGTTGCTTTTTTTTGCTTTTTTTTTTTCCATGAAGAAAGCCAAACTTCATCATAGAAAATGAGATAATCACTGTTCTAGATTTCAGGGTAGATAATTCATAGTTTCAGGGAAGATAACTCATGAAAACAAATATATCAGGGGAAGATAATCAGAACTTCAGTCACTATATATCTTGTCAATAAATAATATGTTCCTTGGTTTTACATTGTCCATAGTTTGAACATCTTTAAGCTTATACTGTCAAATTATACTTACATGTTTTTGGTTGAATTGATGGCTATTAGGGTGGGAAAACCTTAAATTGGATATTTCCATCATTATTATCTTTTATCTCCAATAAGTTAATAGGAAATGAGGAAATCATATATGAAGGTTGAACACAGATTATGATAATATATCAATTAAGATTTTTGTTTTATAATGAAAAATTACTTTGTTGCATCCCTGACAATGAAGAGATGCTGTTGATGATTTAATTTATGTCTTATTTATCACGTTATTTTACAGAATTGAATTATGATACAGTACTTTGTATAAAATAACAGATACATAACCTAAATCAGAGGTCAAATCACATTATGTGATCCATGTTTCAAAGAAGACCCAGGCCATAGCAAGAAAAGAATATATTAAAGGCTGACTACAAAACTGTTCCAAATGCATATAGAAATAGAAGGAGATAAAATAGTTTTGCAGTCAGCTCTTCATATGCACTTTTACTTTAGGCCAGCAGATAAAATCCATATCTCACAGAGTGAGTGATATAGATCTGCCCAAAAAAGAAAATTTGCTTGTTTTTAGATAATATGGAATAAATCTCATCTCGAAGTGATACAATTTTCACTCGCGCTATACACACGTGAAAATATTGTAATTGTATCACTTCTTGATGAGATGTCCAAGACAAACAAATATCCTCTATTCAATGTGTTGCAAAAATTGCTAATAGTCTGAGTGATATTTAGTGTTGCTTACAGCTTTAAAATTTTTAAAAATTCAGCTCATGCTTTAAGCGATAATCTTTGTGAGATATTTAACTTATACGTACATGACTTAATCGTTACCTCATTAAGGTTTCCATATTTCATGTTTATTTGATTTACAATACGTTTTGTTTTGACCATATTATATAATAATTTTCCACTGTTGATAGGATAAAACAATCAGGGTAACCAAGGCACTAGTGTTGATAGTTCATAGATGGTTGCCATGGAAACAGGGCTCTTTGTTTTGTTTTTTGTGATTTGGTGATGGGTTATCTCTTTTTGTATTCTTTTTGAAGTGGTATGAGCGTTAGAAACAAAGTCAAAGATTTTGATTAAGTTGAATATGGGAATTTATAGTAAAGTCTGTATATATAGTGAACTACATGTACATATTTGAGAGAAACCTTCCTATCTTGTCCTATCTACAGGGTATTTCTGTTAAATATGTCTATGGGCCATATTTCTACAGTAGAGACCACCTCAATATAGGGACCACCTCATACTAAATACTAGATATTCAGGACTTTTAATCAGGATTTTACCTCTAATGAGTTTAAAGCAGGGTCATATGATCAAAACGTAGGTTAGGAGGGCAAATCGTAGAAAATGCCTTATATTCATTTAAGTTTTGTCAGCAAAAATCCTTCTAATCTTTGCCTACCGGTAATTTTATAGAATATTTTGTCTGTGTCTAATTTTAATTTTAAATTGTTAATACTTTATGAGATGAGTTTCACAAGCATTATGCATTTACATGAAACAATGGTTTAGATCACTTTGTAATTTTTAACCTCTTTTTTAATTGATACAAAGGGTCACAAGTTTTCCTAGGGTGAATTTCAAGTGTGTTTCCAGTTTTGACGTATTGTGTGTTTTGAAACTTTGGCTTTTGCTGTTGCACTCTGTTTGATGCAGACTTTGCCTTAATATTGCTATATCTTACTTGATCATTATTTGAACTTTATATGAATCCTTTACACACCTTTTGAAATAGTGAAACATATTTCATGATAAATCTGTCAACATTCTAGACATAATATTTAAGGATTTTCAGGGTCTCCACAGTTGGGGAACAGTCAGGGTGAAATGATTTATATTTCAAGGTCAATGAGGAATCATTTTTTTCAAGGTCGGGGGAAAAATGTTTTTGTTGTTGTTTTTTCAAAGTCAGGGCTTTTTAAAAATTTGGCAGAAGTCTGGGTATTTTGACACTTGTTTTTAAAAGTTTAAAAATGTAAAGGTCAAGGCAGTTTCTTATTGAACAATTAAAATACTTTTGAGATTGTTAAGTTTTATGCAGGCCATCTTCAGGAATTCTCGCCATTGCAAAATGTAAACTATGAGAGTATTTTGACATCCATCCAAATTCCAAAATACTAAATTGCGCAATTTGATCAACATTTTCATTTTGCATTTAACCGTTATTTTACAGCTGCTCTTTGCACATTATGTACCATTTGTGTTTGTCTACAATATGTCCATGTTATATTTTATTTTATTTTTCATTAAATTGAATCGTAATGAAATATAATGGGCCTTTAAGACTTCACAAGATCTGAGAATATGATTTTCTTTTTAAAGTTGTGGGAATCCAATTTTTTTCAACATTATGTTATCAACAAGTTGTAAGGACTTGTTTTAAAAAAAAAATATATAGTAAATTTGTATTTTTTGAAAACAAAATGAAAAAAAAAGCAGCATAAAAATACATGAAATTTGAAGCACACTGGGAAAGATGCTAAAATCCACTGTTGTTATGTTATCAAAGTATGGTTTTCAGAATATTGATTTCAACACGACTTGGGGAAATTAGAGCCAGGAAAGAAATCTAATTAATTACCTATGATGTTTTAATTAGCACTATTAACAAGGCTAGCCATAAAATGGAACTTAATATAAACTTAACAGAGCATTATTTTGGATTTGAGTGAGAGAAATCCCATTATTTGGATATTTTAGTTTGTTGAACGTAGTCATTAACGGGATAGACAGGGGTTCATGGTACGAGATGCCTTGATTAGATGTTTAACAAGAAACATCTTTAAAAAAGATACTCGGCCATGGTAACCAGCTTGATGATTAGTGTCCAAATGGTTTAACATGTAATAGATTTTTGTTGTTGGTTTAATAGTCGTGTAATTCCTGTGTCAGTGCAGCTCTTTGAAATACCATGGATCCAAATAATTTGTACAATCTTGGTATACACTTACAGCCTTAAAACATCTGCACATTAGACTTTGTTTCGCGGGATAAAAAACGAAACCGGATGCTACGTTTATGTTGAATATAGGATCTGTCAGTGTCGAACAATCAATTCCGAAATCTATGTGTTTCCTATTTTTTGAGCATTCTAGTCTCTCAGTTTACCTTAAAAAGATGCAGTGTCTTACTGTTCGGGACAACTCTTTCGCAGGGGAAGGAAACTTTAACTTTTAAAACAAACAGAGATCTAAAGAACTTGTTTCTTTTCTTTTGACTAATTTTTCAATGACCAATGGGAATTTAGCAAAGTATAGAATAACCAATGAAAAGCCTAATTTTATTTTGCTTCATTACTGTGTGTTTCAAAGGAAGTCAGGGTGAAATTAAACAGCCTAACAGACAAAAAAAAAAATGCTTCTTTTTCAAGATGGAAAGCAATTTCACCTTAAGGAATACTTCATAGCTTGTGATGTATTGGATTGTTTTATGATGTTTCAGAATGGAGAGTTTACATTCGACAATATACAGCCAATAATGCAAAAGGGCTTTAATATCGATCCACAAAAGGTAAGACTTTTAGCGGTCTTTTTCAAAAATATCTGTAACCAGTTACCATCAAAGTGTCACAAGGATATATGACCCTATTGTGACCAGTGTAAAAGTAGATCACTCCACCACGGCACTTAACAAAAATCAGACTGTGGGTCTGTGATTTGTACTATGGTATTTTGGTGTTTATTTAATTGCATTTGATGAGATTAAAGACTAGGTAAAATAAAGCAATGCCTCACTGCCTCAGACCAGTGGCATGATACCACGAGCAAACAATCTGCTCTTTCTGATATATTATTTTATGTTGCAATTTTTAGTATGAATATTAACAATACTGCTGTTTTCAGTAATATTTACGTATGTTTTTAATTTTTTCTGTCTGATTAGCAAAAAAAATGGAACCCATATTGTACTGTATCTACGCTGTTTACCTGTACATGTTGTTGTTGTATTTCAGGGTATGGTGGAGGCAGGTGTGCTGAAGCCCGTCACAATCACATGGTCCCCACCCCAGGGCCATAATGTAAGTCTTAACTACACCACCCTCGTCTTGAACAGAATTCATATGTCATTTTTTTTTTTTTTTGTATAATACCTTTGTTAACCCTTTCCCTCATAGAGGAAACCATGAAAAGACCTATGCGAACAGCATAAAACCAGATCAGCCTGCGAGTAACTCGCAGGCTGATCAGGTTTTATGCTGTTCGCTGCTCCTCAGTGGTCTGGAAATGAGGATTTTGTAATTGAATTTGGTAATGTTTAACTGTGGTTTTCTGCAGATCAGGCTTTATGTGATACTTATTGAGTGCGTCAAAATGAGTCTATATGAGGGAAAGGGTTAAATAAACCAACTTCCCCTGCACTGATTATCTTCCGCCATTATATATAATTAAATGTATATTTAGATGAAAATTATAGTCAAAGTTTGGAACAATTTTCTAATACAGTAACAGTATTTATCATATGATGTTCCTTCTTATCCGAGTAATATAACCATTACATATTTTTTTATGTTTAGCACGTGAAATATAACAACCTCATGATGTCATTTAACCCTTTCCCTCATATAGACTCATTTTGACGCACTCAATAGGTACCACATAAAGCCTGATCTGCAGGAAACCACAGTTAATTTCCAGACCACTGAGGAGCAGCGAACAGCATGAAACCTGATCAGCCTGCGAGTTACTCGCAGGCTGATCTGGTTTTATGCTGTTTGCATAGGTCTTTTCATGGTGTCCTTTATGAGGGAAAGGGTTAACCCTATACAATTCATAGGATAATAAACAATGTGCAAAAGCACGCAGGAAACGTCAAAACATTATTATTCCGTTTAATCTCAGCATTAAGCACATTGTTGTCATATAATTTTAAATTTTATAAACTTGTCCAATAAAATCAGATGGAGTCTGAGAACCAGAGGGTCGATTTTTACCATTTTCTTGAACTCGTTCAATAAAATTTTAAATTATATGACAACTCATGAGATGTATATATAAATTGAATTTTATTACCCATTCTCTGTTTCCAAAGTTATTTGTCTGAGATGTTTGTATAAGAAATGAATTAAAATACTTGTGAATAAGGAAAGTTTTGTTTGTCTTAACTATTATGTGTATACATTAAGAAACATTCTGCTTCACAGCATTCTTTACATACCCAAACTTTTATTTAATGCAAAAGTCTCAAAATCTAAAATCTAAGTTTGGAGATTTTTAAAAAAAAAAAAAAAAAAAAAAAGTATATTAATGATTATTCTAACAAAGAACAATTAACTGTATTCCAATATTGTCTTGTAAAATACTGTGTTGCATGTCACCTGTCATTTTTGAATTTTGATTTTGACTCTCAGCAATGCAAATTAATGATAATCAAAAACCTTTATATTTTACTTTGGAATGTAAATGTTTTATAGATTCATTACCTTTAAGTAATACAATTGTCAGTTTTAGTTCAAAAATAATACTTTTAAAGGAATAGAATGTTGTTTTTTTTGTTCAGTATAGCTTGCAGAGAACTGAATTAGTTAGATTTAAACTTTATCTATTCTAAAACCTCTGCAGTATATCAACCATTGAAAGCCAGAAGGGCTTATCAGCATATATAAATAGGAGACTGCTGTGACCTTCTGGCTTTCAATGGACAATGATTTTTATTTTGAGAGTTTTTATCATTTCAGCCAAACGAGGTCATGGAAGCCAGCATTGTGGTGACCTTGAAGGGAGACGTGTCGGAACAGTTCAAGGTCATGATGCGTGCAATGGTTGTGTCGGAATAAACAAATGTCATCCTCCTAAAAAATCACAAAAATAAGTAGACCTTTACATGATACATTCAGCAATATAAAAAGAAGTATAAAGCAGCATTTTATTTATCTTCAGAATTGGTCTTCACTGCTGTTATGGTGTTAAACTCCAGGATTTGTGTTACCTAACATGCCTTCAAGTGTTGCTGAAATCCACATTTTTTATTGCTTTTAAAATCTTTTTTTTTTTGTTATTTTCAAGGATTGTTCTATATTACAAGTTTGGAATTCACTTTGGTATTGGTAATAACTATAAGTTTTAGGTTATTATAAACTACAGGGTTTGATTAGTTTAAACCACACATTTTGATTAGTATAAACTACAAATTAAAAAATTTAATCTAAAAAAAATAGCTCCGGATGCCAGGCCCTATGTTCTCAAAAATAAGGTGTACTTTATTACCATCACAGGTTCAAATTTGAGTATCGTACTCAAATCCCTATTGAAACTAATGGGCATAGTTTGAGTCTAAGTATGAAGATCATACTTAACCCTTTCCCTCATATAGACTCATTTTGACGCACTCAATAGGTACAACATAAAGCCTGACCTGCAGAAAACCACAGTTAAATCTTACCAAATTTAATTACAAAATACTA
>CM037794.1:14544273-14594273 GCA_021229015.1 Solen grandis
AGCATAATCCTGTTTAAAAATTTGTGACGTTAAAAAAACACCAGACTTACTAGACACATTTTTCTATCTGAATGAAGGCTGATTTACCAAATAATTGGTCTCAGAAAAAGCTGGAGGCACACATTCAAATGACCTTGGAGGTGGATACACTGGGCTAATGCAGTGTGGATGATATCATTTTTGGGGATTTTGTTTATGCAGATGTATGTAGCATAAAACAAAATTTGATCTTTGACCTCTTAGTGTTAACTATGACCTTTGAACTTAGGACCCTGGTCTTGAGCATGACATAACAATTCCTGAATGTGATTATTTCTGCCAATTCATTTCAAAATCAATCAAGGATGACACAGAAATACACCAGACATGGAAAATAGACCCCATTGTTCTGTTGTTGTTTTTTTTACCTCTAAAAGTGACCATGACCTTAGATCTATGGACCTGGGTCTTGTGCAAGACACATTATCTCATGTTGGAGAACATTCCTACCAGTCCATCAAGGAATGACAAAGTTATGGAAGTGAAACATTAAAACAGACCCCAATATTGACCTTTGAACTTCCATACCCACTAATTAAACGGGGAGACATTATAATTTTTCAAAGGATCCTTGATTATCTAATTGAAAATATAACCTGGTGTAAAATCTGCAGTTCCTCACAATGTTAATTTCAATCAAGAACTATAAACTACCGCTAAAATGATAAAACGTATGTGACAAAGGTTACAGGCTACATTCTCCCTGTATGACAGGACCATATTTTTGCAACAGACTTCGATGGGTATGTCAGCTGGTAAATAACATTAATATGTTGTTGAATTACAAACAGCAGGGTAGTGGGGGTATTAATCACTTTGGTGATAGGTCTAGTTTGTGATGATTTCATCATTTCGCTTTCACCAGAGATGTTGTATATTAATCTCCTTAGAGGGATATTTTTCATGCAATTAATTGATTTCTCGGAAATGCAATTGATTATTTAATGCTATCAAAGCCCCAATCTGTCATTTTACAATAATATAATCTGTAATTTCCTAATCCTTGATATAAGCTGTACAGTAGGGTAGGAAATTTTACCACTAATATCATTTTCCTCTAAGAACAACACTAGAAGCACTGCCTTAGAGACTTCTTATGCCTGACTAGAAAACATTTGACCTTGACCTATGCAAGCCTTTCAACAATAACAAAAAATGCATAGAAGTATAAGAACTACACATAATTACATATCTTCTAGGAAAAAAAAAAGATGATAAATTTAAAGCTATTACAGCAACAAAAAGCGGTAAACTGCAGCTAAATCTGTTGTGTTAATTTGTCAAGGTACCACAGCATCCTCTGCACTATTTGAGATTTTTGTACAAGGTCACAAGTGACAGATACATTGATCTGAACAGTTTGTACCAAGTCTTGGCTGTTGAATCAAATGTTTCAGAAAGTGGGTACCGGCGTAAGTATTCTGTAGACAATACCTCTCAGCAGAAGACGTCAAGTTTCATATACAAACCTTTCAACTATTATTGTTCTGTGCAAGTTTTCTGTCAAGATGACTGAAAATAACTCCCTCCATGGAGAGTCTCCAAGTGATTGTAATATCGTTGTAAACACACACAGGTATATTCTTCAATTGAAGAGCTTTTTACGGTGTACCTCTTTACCTCAGTTTTGACTCAAGGATGAGGACAGTAAATATTTAAGGTTTTTCATTGGTAGATATTCCCTACTTACAAAAAGAAAATGCACCATTTTTTTCATTTGAGATGATAACTAGCCGAGATATTATGCTTCGAATTCACAAAATTTTGAAAAAGTATATAATTATATAATATAATAGTTGATAAATATATAGTTGTTCTATCAAAACAAAACCCAGAGATGCACACTGAGACCTGTTTCAGGCTGTTCATTATAACTGCACAATCAAATAGGATCAGACTGACAGAACTACTGGTATAGCCGGCTAATCTAAACCCTTTAACAATTTCATGACCTTATGAATATTCATTTATTGAAATTCAATTGTATGAAACAATGGATTTTAGCAGACTGTAGAATCTGAGCTACAGATGTGTAAGAGCAAACACTGAGGAGGACCTGGAAGGACCTGTCTGATCAATGTAAAGGCATCAAAATCCATCTATATGTAGTATTTAGACGAATAACTGATAACATTTGTTAGAGATATACCGTATACACCGGCAGATTAGGCGCACTTTTTTTCCAGATAATTCAAGTTTATAGAGGGGGTGCGCCTTATATGATGATATACAGCTTTTCAGGTTTCTTTTTTCAATCACCGAGAAGTGAAAATTACCGGTATACGATGTCATAAAATGGATACACTGAAAGCCAATGTATACAATAATATGACACAAAGTCTATACGAAACCATGATAAACAATACCAGATTATTGCTTTTGTTCTTATTAGTTATCCTACAGGTATATTTCATGATAAAATGATCATGAGAATCTGAAACAACTTGATGGAAGCCATTTTCAATATAAACAAATAAGTTTATTTTACGGGACCTCAAGACGTACAGGAGAAACTTGACAGGTGGCAATTGTTACGTAATGTTTGTTAGTTGGGAGAATTTTGACAGGTGACAATGGTCCCCAGTGTTAGAATGCGGGGACACGGTTGAGTAATGTCATGTTATGAAAATGTGTCACCTTTATCCAACCCGTCGTTAATGTAACAGTCTAACGGTAATCTTATGCCATGTTTAAATAAAACGGTTCACCGTATGATTAGCCCGGTGACGTACGGATAGCTTTCGGTCTGTCAAAATGTACGACGGCGCAAATTTCAAAACAAGATTTCGCTGCATACGATACGATAAGTGATTTTTTTTTTTCAATTAAGTTACCCTGAAAGTTAGGATGCGCCTTATACGTAGCTGCACCTAATCTGACCGTGTATACGGTATACAACAATTCACAGATACACCACATAACTGTGGTTTTAACTGTATAGGTACTATATACGAATTACATCGAAATATGATTTTGAAGAACAATACTCAGCCCTAACATTTGTAAATAGTTGGGTATCTTTACTTGGAATAATTATGAAACTGCCAATGCAGACAGTGTAGAATCTTAGCTACAATATTGTGTGAGCAAATATGGATGAGACCCTGATCAGATAGTTCCGTTGGCATGGCAACATAGGTGAATCGTTAATCAAGATTCTGTTTTAATTATTTAGCTCCTCCCTCCTTATTTTTGTATTCTAATTAATGTGTGAAAACTGTGCATTTTTGTGATTACCCAGTTTAAGTATCAAAAATTTATGAATAAGACAGCTGAAGGTGAAAAATACCTACAATTTGTCTAAAACATTACCAGCAAAATTTAATAATCTAATAATTTTTACATTTATTTTGTGATAACAGCATACATCAAGGTTTATTGTCTTCCGAGGGGAAGAAGGAAATCTGAGATCTTACAAACTGAGTAGTCTACAGGAATATCTTAATTTCAGTGGATGTCTCAGGAAACACAAGAGTGGAACTATTGTTTAGCTTCAGGTTCTCAATTTCTGCAAAATTTCAAAATTGTGGTGATTCACTATTTGAGATGTTTTGAGCTGAGGCATTGATTTCAATTTGAGATGTTTCATTAGGCTATATAAAATCAAGTGACCCCTGGGGCAGAGCCAATTTTGACCCCAGGGTCATGATTTGAACAAACTTGGTAGAGGTCTATTAGCCCATGTTACATACCAAATATCTAAACTCCAGACCTTGTGGTTTTTGAAAAGAAATTTTTCTAGTTTCTTTCCAAAATAAGTCTATGTAAAATCAAGTGATCCCTGGGGCGGGGCCAATTTTCACCAAATATCTAAACGCCAAGCCATGTGTTTTCTAGTTTTCTAAAAAGAAGAAGTTATTTCTATATTAGCCTATGTAAAATCAGGTGACCCAAATAGCGGGGACAAATTTGACCCCAGGGCCATGATTTGAACAAACTAAGTATAGATCCACTAGACAATGCATGATTCATGATTTGAACAAACTTGGTAGAGAGTCATAAGATCATGCTACATACCAAGCCTTGTGGTTTCTGAGAAGAAGATTTTTCAAGTTTTTTTCTATATTAGCCTATAGATGTAAAATCAGGTGACCCCTTGGCAGGGCCAAATTTGACCCCAGGGCCATGATTTGAACAAACTTGGTAGTGATCTACTAGACAGTGCTGCACACCAAATATCTAAACCCCAGGCCTTGTGGTTTTTGAGAAGAATATTTTTCAAGTTTTTCCTATATTAGCCTATGTTAAATCAAGTGACCCCTGGGGCGGGGCCAATTTTGACCCCAGGGTCATGACTTGAACAAGCTTGGTAGAGATCTACTAGACAATGTTACACACCAAATATCTTAACTCTATGCCTTGTGGTTTCTGAGAAGAAGATTTTTCAAGTTTTTCCTATATTAGCCTATGTTAAATCAAGTGACCCCTGGGGCGGGGCCAATTTTGACCCCAGGGTCATAATTTGAACAATCTTGGTAGAGAGTCATAAGATCATGCTACATACCAAAAATCAAAAGGCTAGGCCTTGTGGTTTCGGAGAAGAAGATTTTTAAAAAATTTATTTTTAAAATCTATTTTTAGCTCCTGTGACCTAGATTTTTGACCAATCAAAATAATTTTAACAACTTTGGTAAAGGGCCCCATAATGAACATTCCTGTGAAGTTTTATCAAAATCCAGTGAGTAGTTTAGAAGGAGATGTTGTTTAAAGAAATTGTTGATGACGGATGCACGCACGCACAGACGATGGACGACGGACAAAAGGCGATCACAAAAGCTCACCATGAGCACGTTGTGCTCAGGTGAGCTAAAAAGAATATTGCCAATACCGACTTATCCTAAATATATATATTTCTAAAGAAGCATATTGCAATAAATAGATAAATCGGAACAGCCCTATTTGGAACTATATCCCATAATATGCAAATGACCTGATATCAAAACCCCCAGTCTACCACTGCTATTATCGACAACAACCAAACGATGCAACACATGATAATGGTATTTAACATTCAGCACCGAAAGCTCCGGGAATATGTATATGAACATTCAAATAATGCCGTATGGCTAAAGGCAGTGTGTGACATCCATAATGGCTAGACTCATCAAGCTAAATTGATTTGCACTTCAGTTTGCGAAAATCATTTCCCACATTTCACTCCCTTTTTTTGCCGTGGAAGCACAGAACTCTTTTGAGTAATAGTTCTCTTCACACATGCTTCAACAAACTTAGCTACAAATAGAATACAATGAGGTACAAAGTTGTAAATCCATCTCACACAATTCAAACAGTACATTAAGACAAAAGAAGAAAAAAAAAACACATCCAGAAGTGTTCTTTACTATGGTCTAAAATCCATTTAATATTTCCAGCTATGTGTGTTTCTGGAAGGTGTATTTACGTCTGCTCCAGTTACCTTAACATGAGCTGACTTACTTGATTCAGGTCAGGTGAACTTTTCTTGGTGAACATTTTTATATTTTTATTTAAATTGATGATAAAGATACCATGAAAAAAGTTGCCAAGGTGACCCAGTTTTGCTCGCTAAATGAGTATCGATGCTAATTATATACAATGGTACTGCACGTACACTTCGTCCGAGTTTCATAAAGTTTGCCCAATTAATGCGGATAGATTTAGGAGAGTAAACAAAGTGAAATGCAATTCTTTTGCTAATCAAAGCAATCAGAGTTGATAATCTTTAGTTTAATTCTATATCGTGTAAAATTTACAAATTTTTATGTAAATGGGTTTTACCTCCATTCTTTTTTTCCTTCCTAAAATGTGATCAGTATTTGAAAAGCAATAAAGTAGGCCACCTTCATTTAGTATACTCAAAAGCTTAAGGTAACACATTTAGCAATAGTTTTTTTTTAATAAAATATTTAAATAAACAACTAAGCTGACATGAATATATTATAAAATGGAACTCTGTAGATGTTTTGATTATGTATGATAAAAAACGCCCCTAAGTATTAAAGTATTACCACTTAGTCCCTTTAGTGAAGTGGTTCCAGCTCCCTGAAATCACTTTTGATTGCATTCAAACTATCTAGTTTATGGTACACTGAGAAACTTATAACTAGTTCTATTTATTCTTAATTGAATTGCAAATTATTGGAATGCATCCAAGTTCCTCCCTTTGATGAAAATGTCAGTCCCCATACCAATATATTTCATATTATTTGTTTACTTCCTTTGTAATATCAAATAATTATTTCTACATCAACTAAATTGTAGTATCATTAAGAATAAACTGCTAAGGGGTTAAATTGAAAAAAACAATCAATTTACAGGTTTAAGCTAACCAAACATTTTAACTCGACAAAGAGAGGCAGGATTCCTTATACTTTAAATCATCAAAGATCTTGTCAAAATAAGTCATGGTCACCATAGATGCTGCAAATAAATAGAAATATGGTCATGATCTCCATAATAGCTCCATGTAAATTGTATTAAAGTAATGGTCCGTATAGATGCTGCATATAAATAAGATGAAGATTATTGCCTCCATAGATGCTGCATATAAATAAGATGAAGATTATTGCCTCCATAGATGCTGCATATAAATAAGATGAAGATTATGGCCTATATAGATGCTGCATATAAATAAGGTGAAGATTATGGCCTCATAGATGCAGCATATAAATAAGATGAAGATTATGGCCTCTATAGATGCTGCATATAAATAAGATGAAGATTATGGCCTCCATAGATGCTGCATATAAATAAGATGAAGATTATGGCCTCCATAGATGCTGCATATAAATAAGATTAAGATTATGGCCTCCATAGATGCTGCATATAAATAAGATGAAGATTATGGCCTCTATAGATGCTGCATATAAATAAGATTAAGATTATGGCCTCCAAAGATGCTGCATATAAATAAGATTAAGATTATGGCCTCCAAAGATGCTGCATATAAATAAGATTAAGATTATGGCCTCCATAGATGCTGCATATAAATAAGATGAAGATTATGGCCTCTATAGATGCTGCATATATATAAGATTAAGATTATGGCCTCCAAAGATGCTGCATATAAATAAGATTAAGATTATGGCCTCCAAAGATGCTGCATATATATAAGATTAAGATTATGGCCTCCAAAGATGCTGCATATAAATAAGATTAAGATTATGGCCTCTATAGATGCTGCATATAAATAAGATTAAGATTATGGCCTCCAAAGATGCTGCATATAAATAGAATCAAGGCCATTATCCCCTTAGATGCTGGATATATGAGGTGTGTCCAAAAAGTTTGTGGACAAACATTTTGTTAAGAAAAACGTCATAATAACCACGTTTTGTTCAAAATATTTTATATTCATGATTTACACATCTCTGGACAAAACTTTAGTGGAATATTCTGAACAGCGAATACTGTAGATTCAGTTTTTTCCTGTATATCTGATGTTTGCGACGCAGTTCATAAAAGAATCAAGAATTGTTTTCATCACTGTCATAAAAATCAATTAATAATGGCATGAATTATAGTACCATCAATGTTATTAGTACGTCTGCTTTCTCTTTAAGTTGATTTCACCCCGGAATTCTTAACGCATTTGCTTACTGCATACAATAATACGGTCATTTGTGTAGCCACTGTGTTATTGTATTGAATCATGAAGTTGTTTGGTGCAGAGAAACAGAAGATTATCATCAGATTGTGTTAATCCTTTGACAAAACACTCAAGGACAATTTGAAATTATACAGGCAACAACTAATCAGATGTCAGTGTGTCATTTGCAAGTATACAAGTGGCATAAAGGTTATTTAAATGGATGATGACAGGTCTGGTCCACCAAAGATTGCAAACAGTGGCGTCAATGCAACAACAGAAGAGCTCATAGTGAAAGACCGCCGCATCAGTATTCACTATATTTAGGAGCGTCTCGAAGTTAGTAAATAGACTGTAAATAATAAACTAAAACAGAATCTGGGTATGAACAAGGTATACACCAGATGGGTGTCATGACAGATGGGTGTCCGAAGAAAATAAAATCCAAAGTGTATACTTCTCATAACTTCATAATTATTTTGAAATCAACGTCGCAATGCCATTTCAACTGTGCCGCACCTGATAGTGTGTTTGGTTAATTTGTCATTATTTTCCTATAGCTAAATGTAAACTCACAATATTTTGTGTAATGTTCACTAAAAGTATGGAATTTACGGAGATTAAAGCATTATAATGCCTTTGTTTCACATTATTACGAGTTTCAGTTTCACGTCATTATGCTTTTGTTTCATGATTATATGCCTTCTTTTTGCATTTATACACCTTTGTTTTGCGTTATAATGCCTTTGTTTCCCATAATTAAGAGTTTCAAATTCGCATTTTTATGGGTTTTTTTGGTGTTGACACCTTTGCTTTGCATTATAACAACTTTGCTTTATGAAATTACGAGTTTTAAATTTGCATTTTTACGCCTTTGTTTCGCATTTAAACACCTTTAGTTCACATTATAATGCCTTTCAAACGCGTATTATGTTCTCATTTTTGGAATTTTTCATATGAGTTAAAAAGCATAAGGCCTTCATCAAAATATTTTTTTGTCAGTAATCCTAATAAGCTTTCATACTGTTATGGTAAAATTTATACTCATTTCATTTTACACTGATTACAAAACATGTCCTCACAGCTTAGATGAATCATTCTCAATGACTTGGATGGCGGCATATGTGATTATTTTGATACAATCACTGATTTACTGGCATTATTCATCATTGTTTTAAAACTGATTGAGATACCCTTTTTTTTTTAATACTGCTGTCTATAACCTCACTTTTGACCTTTTGAAAGATGATATAAGACAATGCAAAATTTTCATGATTTTATCTGTAGGAAATGCCTTTAAAAGATTATGGACAAATGTTTGTTGAGATATATGCTTCACATTCACAAAATTTTAATAACGTATCCTGACTGAACTGCAGTTTTTTGATAAATATAAAGTTGTTTTTTTAAACAGAATTTGAGACCTGTTCTGGACCAAGGAAAGAATATTATAGTGAGCCCCCATATGACTGAAAGACAGTTATAGTCTGCAATGTCTTACTATAAATCATTAAAGATGCAGCCTAATTCTCTTTGCTTTACATCACTAGAACTCCATGAGTCGGATGTGTCGCCTGAAATGACTTATCTGTTGACAGTAAAGATAACAGTTTGTCACTTTCTTTTAAGGATGGGGTATTAATCGCAATGATGTTGCCATCAAACAGAGAAATGTAAGGACTCTGGCATCAGGTAACACATCGGAGTTAGGCTCGTATCACATTAACTAACCACGTCAGGTGACACATAATATTCGTGAAACTCTTATGAGTTTGTAAGATTCTCATTCTGTCAACTATGCATCTCATTCTAACTTGTATTACACTAACAAAATCAATCAAAGGGGAATAACTCCAAAAATGCACAAGGTAGAGTTATGGTTCTTGCACACTGCACTTCTGGTCATTGCAAGAAACATACATACCAAGTCTCAAGTCATTTAAACTTATGGTGATAAAGTTATGCTCTGGACAAGAAATACTCTAAGAAAATCTATCAAAGGGGAATAACTCAAAAAATGCACAAGGTAGAGTTATGGTTCTTGTGCACTTCACTCCAGGTTATTGCAAGAAACACATATCAAGTCTCAAGTCATTCAAACTTATGGTGACAAACTTATGATCCGGACAAGAAATGCTCTAAGAAAATCTATCAAAGGGAAATAACTCAAAAAGTGCACATGGTAGAGTTATGGTTCTTGTGCACTGCACTCCGGGTTATTGCAAGAAACATACATATCAAGTCTCAAGTCATTCAAACTTATGGTGACAAAGTTATGCTCTGGACAAGCAGATGGGGAGGCTGCAGCTGCCACCGACAAAAGTAACCCCTATATGTCACCCGACTCTAGTCAGGCGACACAATAAGTGTTAAAATCTTTTATTCTTATCTTTAACTTTGGCCGTAAATCTTAAACTAGACTAATATTCCTTATGATACCTAATATTTCTTGATTTCAGGGAATTGTGATGAGTTTCAATGAAATGCAAGAAAACGGAATAATGCATTACACATAAATTCAAACTTATCTTAAGACTTTATTTATGTTGATTTGAAACTCATATTAATCTCCCTTAACCCTTTCCCTCATAGAGGAATCCATGAAAAGACCTATGCGAACAACATAAAACCAGATCAGCCTGCAAGTAACTCGCAGGCTGATCAGGTTTTATGCTGTTCGCTGCTCCTCAGTGATCTAGAAATGAGGATTTTGTAATTAAATTTGGTAAGGTTTGAGTTTCTGCAGATCAGGCTTTATGGTACCTAATGAGTGCGTCAAAATGAGTATATATGAGGGAAAGGGTTAATGACAGTTCCTGGGTTGGACCAGAAATTTGTTCCTGAGAAAGCCATGAAGAATCTTTCCCCAACAGGGTTCAATTCCACAATCATCAGTTCTGCCATCATGTATGTTACCACTGGACCACGGCACCATATACTTAACTTTCTAAGTAAATATCCCAAGGACTATATTAAGGCTCAAAGTTGTTAACAATTGGAGAATAAGAGAAAATCCAACTATACACACACAGACATTAACCCTTTCCCTCATATAAGACTCATTTTGACGCACTCAGTAGGTACATGTACCACATAAAGCCTGATCTGCAGAAAACCACAATTAAACCTTACCAAATTTAATTATAAAGTCCTCATTTCCAGACCACTGAGGAGCAGCGAACAGCATAAAACCTGATCAGCCTGTGAGTTACTCACAGGCTGATCTGGTTTTATGTTGTTCGCATAGGTCTTTTCATGCTTTCCTCTATGAGGGAAAGGGTTAAAATGGTAAAAAATAAAAATCAATGAGAAATTTACGTTAAAACAAGTATGTTGTCACGAAGAGAAAAGATTAATTTTGATGACTCCTCATTTCTACATAAAACAGTTACCTGTAAAAGGAAACTTATTATTTTGGCTGTGTCATTTCCACACTTAAACAAACAATAAGGACTTGTCATTAAAATCATGCAGCTGTTATTTGAAACTGCTAAATGAATTGCGCACTTAAGCCCCTACAATGCGTAATTTTCATTCCATTTACTAGCCAATTAAAGCAACATCAAAATGCTGAAGTTGTTTTTGATTGTTAATTCTAACGAAAATCACAGGAAATTATAACATCATCAAACTATAACTATGATGGATAGATTGTCAATTATTTAAATGCAATTGCCTGCCGAATGTCAGAACAATTCATACTTCTAAAAGAACGGAATATGTAAAACTATACATTGATAAGTCAAATGCTTCTATACATCAAATGTTACTTCGTTTGTGTTTCCATTATTGTTTGATAATGATATTCGGTGTGACTCAAGGGAAATTTAATTTAAAGAGTTAAATGCTGAGAGAATAATTGAAGTAATGTTTTTAAAAATGTATAGGTATTTATGAGATTCACCAATTTCACTGTTTTCAGCATGAATGTAGCAGACATCTAATTTTGCAAGAAAAATTAACAACATGCAGTCTGCATAGAAACTGAGGAGACCCTAAGGCCAAAAAACCCAAAAACACAAGAGGGCCATAAAGGCCCTGGATCGCTCACCTGGATCAGTTCACCCAAGGATCATTCCTGCCAAGTTTAATCAAATTCTGTCCAGCAGTTTCTGAGATGTTGCCGCTCCTGGCAGCCATGTTTTTTTTACGGATCAGAATAATTTTAGCAATCTTGGTAGAGGGTTACACAAGGAACATCTGTACTAAAACATTTTGAAATCTGGCCAATAGTTTTGAAGGAGATGTTGTTTAAAATTTTCATAGTTTTTTTCTTTCTGTTGCCATGGCAACCAGAGTTCTACATGGATCAAGTTTATTTTAGCAACTTTTGTGAAGGTTCACCCAAGGATCATCCCCGCCAAGTTTAATCAAATTCTGTCCAGCAGATTCAGAGGAGATGTTGTTTGAAGCAAACTGTTGACGACGAAGTCCAGATGCGGGGTTATCACAAAAGCTCAATTTGAGCACATAGTGCCCAGGTGAGTAAAAACAAGAGGGCCTAGATCACTCACCAGAGTACATCATTTACCGAGTACTTTAAGTCATTTGATTTTTAACCTAGTTTCTTCCAGCAACAACCAGATTCAAATTTCAGATAGAAAAGAATTCTTAATTTAGTCAATCATCTGGAGGCCTCATTTTTAAAGGAATCAAAATGCTTTCATAAATATGCAAAATTCAAAACAACGTGGCCCAAGATTAGAACTCAATTCTGTATTTTGAGCTTTATTTATTTTGGTTGTTTCAACAGTGTTATAAGATCCACCATAATGTTGTATATTTACGTGGAACCAAAATAAATAGAAGATATTTGTTTTTGTTTAAAGATGCAATTTCATTTCATTAAGTGATCTTCGAAAATTGTATTCTCACTTGTGGCTATGAGATGAAGTAAAATTTTGCATCTACAACATGAAACAACAACAAACAAGAGGGCCATGATGGCCCTGAATCGCTCACCTGATTATAAATGAGCAACATATGTTGGATTTTTCATATTGACCTTCTTTTTGACATCACATGACCCACTTTTCAGCTTGTCCAAGATTTTATGGAAACAGACATTCAGACCAAGTTTCATGAAGATATGGCAAAAAATGTGGCCCTAGTGTGTTAACAAAGTTTTTCTAAGATTTGACCTTATGACCTACTTTTTGACCCCACATGACCCAAATTCGAACTTGTCCAAGATTTTATGGAAACAAACATTCTGACCAAGTTTCATGGAGATTGGGCCAAAAATGTGGCCTCTAGAGTGTTAACAAGGTTTTTCTAAGATTTGACCTCGTGACCTACTTTTTGACCCCCACATGACCCAATTTCGAACCCACGACGGACGCCGGATGAACGGCGATCACAAATTTTATTTTTTACAATATTCACTGTGAAAATATCAAATATATTTTTATTTACATCGCAGTAATCCACTCAAAAACCTAAAATAATATAAATAATGGAGATGCATGATATAAGCAGAAATTCCTAACTCTCACAATTAAACCATCAAACTCAACATTATGGCACAATGGAGGACTTTTTGTGATATTTGCTATATTTGATATAATTAAGGTATTAAGAGCACAAAAAAACAGTCTAGTAGCAGCATTTTTCAAGGCAAACTCTGCGCACCGGTTACGTCACGCTACGCTACTTTAACCACTGCCACCACACAAGTCACATGATGATAGTTGAAACTATGACCAACACTCATAATTTTATAAATTGATGTTATTTGATTTAATTTTTGACTTTTCTCATAATCATGCATGTTATTTTTGTGGAATAAAACGAAACTGATATGATATATTCAAAACTAAAGACAAAAGTGAAAAAAAGTAAATCCGGCCTATATCAGCCAAATATACTTGTGGTGGCAGTGGTTATTGACAACTGTAAGGGGAGGTAACTACTGCGGCAGAGTTTGTTTTCAGGGGCAAAATTAGTTAACCAGTCTAGTAACCAGTTGACTGTCAGGATATTAAAGAGCACACTAACTAAACCATTCTAGTGTCAGTATTTTAAATTGCTATATCCCTAAACCAGCCCATAGAGTGTTCACATAATAACTTAAAGAGTGTTCATATTTAAAGTAAACCAGTCCAGTGTCAGTATTTTCAAGAAAAAGTAACTTAAATTGGGTTTACAAGTGATGATTTTGTAGAACCTATGAGAGCACTTTCAGAAATGATTTTTGAGAAACTAGTTTAATTAATCACTTTTTACATACATTTTTAATTGCTAATACAGAATGTGAATAGAAAGGGTATATTGTAGTGGTAACGAAAAATAGAAGAAATTGACAACACTACGACAGACAATGTCTCACCATACTCACCTCTTGCAAAGAAACCCAAGGGTAGGGGGAAAACAGTCGAAGAGCTGTTCCCCTTTTGTGTCCCCTGACCCTGTTTGAACCACAGTACAAGGGGATCGGAGAAAAACATGGCTGTGATAAATTTTCTTATCAATCCTGCAACACTGGTTTTACATATGCATAATCATATAGCTCCAATAGAACACTTCACTCACACAGTAAAACTTATCAAATAATCAACACCTAGCACAGGTAATTATTTTAACATGCACAGTCTGTATCAGCCGTTGTATGATGTATTCCATTATTGTCTTCATCCCCTTTGTGCTGTTTATCTTCAATCTTGCAGAAGACCAGCGGTTGTACAACCCCACATCACTGCACCATCAATTATGTTGCAAAATACTCCTAATGTATAAGTGACAATTACCTGTCAATAAGTATTGTCAGTTCTTCCCGAGCTGATTTGGTTTTTATTTACGAAGTTTTGCCATACTTGTCTGTCTACCTGATAAGTATGTTCAATGGCAGGTTTTTGTATTTCATGTTCAGATTTAATCAGAGCCATCTACCTATTTATCCTGCCTGGTATACAAACACCATATTGTTACCACCTTTTTTTGACAAGTAAAATAAATACACAGTAAAATTCCTTGTGTAAAGACTACTACAGTAATAACCTCACGTAAAGACCACCTCAGTATAAAGGCCACTTCACTCATAAGATCACTATAGTAATAACCTCATGTAAAGACCACCTCAGTATAAAGGCCACTTCACTCATAAGATCACTATAGTAATAACCTCATGTAAAGACCACCTCAGTATAAAGGCCACTTCATTTGTAAAGATCACTATAGTAATAACCTCACGTAAAGACCACCTCAGTATAAAGGCCACTTCACTCATAAGATCACTATAGTAATAACCTCATGTAAAGACCACCTCAGTATAAAGGCCACTTCACTCATAAGATCACTATAGTAATAACCTCATGTAAAGACCACCTCAGTATAAAGACCACTTCACTCATAAGATCACTATAGTAATAAAATCTCATGTAAAGACCACCTCAGTATAAAGGCCACTTCACTCATAAGATCACTATAGTAATAACCTCATGTAAAGACCACCTCAGTATAAAGGCCACTTCACTCATAAGATCACTATAGTAATAACCTCATGTAAAGACCACCTCAGTATAAAGGCCACTTCACTCATAAGATCACTATAGTAATAACCTCATGTAAAGACTACATCAGAATTAAGGCCTCTACTACTTTTCAGACCACATGCAACATTTAAGACTATAAAGACCACCTCAGTATTGAGGCAATCTCACTTTTCAGACCACTACAGTAAAAATCTTGTTGAAGATAAAACCACCTCAGTATAACATAAATTTTTTAGTTCACATTATAAATATTTATTTTTTATCACTAGCAATAAAAAAAAATGCAATTCAATTTTCTTTTTTCTATTTTTTGCATTATTTTTTTGCAACATACTGTTATGAAACATTTTGATATGTTCTATTTTTTTTATATATCTTTGATGAATAATTCAAGCACTTTGGCTGACTGTACAGTCATGTTTTCAGATTCAATAAAAAAAAAAGAATTGAAATATTGATACAGTGTTGACAGAAACAAGTAGGAATTCTCTCAAGATTAATCTCTGTTTCAACCCTATTCATATTATGTTCATCAGTTTAATCACAATACTTAATTGCTTTGTGGATCATTAATCCAACTGCCAATACAAATCACAATTAACAGAACATTTTCAGAGAATTGGATACTCAGATGCACATTGTGTTTATTCTGTACTTGGAAGCATGTAAATTATCAGAAAACCATGTAAATGATAAAATTAAATGCAGACTAATCTGGTTTGTAATGGTTCCGGTACATCTTGGGCCACTTAACCTCTACCAAGATAACCAAGGTACCCTAATGAAACATTAGGAAACCTTGGATATCTCCGTGAAAGGCCATGAGGTCCAAAATGTAGCGGAACCATTACAGGCACTTTACCTTAATAACAGTTTTGTTTGTCTGTTGTTTTGTTTCATCAATAGTATTTCAGTCATTTGGAGACTTATGTCTACTTGAGACAGATATTGTGCTGTCACACGGCAGTATCACGCCATAGACATGTAGCATGATACCACACACAGTCACATAATTCTGAGATCCGGCCAACCAGTCCCAGAACTATCTTGTATTTTATGCCGAGCACCAACATCACCACCAACCCACAACCTACCACCCCTTAGATGAACACTGCCACCAGGGATTGTGCAACTATTTCAAGGATTATTTAGGGGCAGGATCTAAAAGGCCAATTATTCTTCCAAAAGCAGTGTATATTGTTTGGGCCAAATGTGTGGTTACAGATTTGTTAGGAGATGCAATCTGTACATACTAGTTGAAAACAACATTACTGCAATGCAGAAATAAGAAAAATAATAATTTTCACTTTCTATTATCCCCTTGACTGACTGCTTCAGCCAGGTTTGACTGCATACTAAATTAAATAATTTGATCAACATCTTCTATTTTTAAAATGTTAGTTTACAGCAGATATTTGTATATTGTACCATTTGAGTTTGTCTGCAATATGATGTCCATGTTATTTTATATTTCCTTTAAGATATTTTCTCTAGGTTTATTTTTTTTGCTTGAATAAAAAAACAAGAGTGCCAGTGATGCCAAAATATACGCTGCCACAAAATATAAAGACCAAGAGGGGTCTTTTAATTATTGCTTTTAACATTTCTGTAAGCATAAGCTCATAATGAAGTCTGTAAGACCAATTAATTTAGCTGAATAGAGATAGAACCCTAAAATGCTTCCAATATGACAGTAGGTCAAATAGCAGTATCAACATGAATCCTTTTTTCTTTCTCCACATAACTCTTGCAAAAATCACTGTACCAGAAAATCCCTGCTTTATGCACTTTTACCTGTTTATAATCTTGAGTTGTGTTTTCAAGAGACCATGTTTAGAAAGGCATAACTATTGCAAATATTGATAAACATCAAAATCCCTGCTTTGTGCATATCTACCCAGTATAGTAATGACATTGCCCAAGTTTTGAAAAGATAAGGTCAGAAACATACAAGAAATTTCATTCACAAAGCTGAAATATCAATCAGCTAAAGAGACTAAGCTTCAATGGACAAAAATCTTGCAAAAATTAATGAACCGGAAAATTGCCACTTCATGCACATCTACCCATTATAGTAATGACATTGACCAAGTTTTGAAAAGATTCATTCAGAAATGTAGGAGGAGTTGCGTTCACAAGGCTGCAATATCAATCAGCTACAGAGACTAAGTTTCAAGGGACACAAATCTTGTAAAAATCAATGGACCGGAAAATCACCACTTCATGCACATCTACCCATTATAGTAATGACATTGACCAAGTTTTGAAAAGATTCATTCAGAAATGTAGGAGTAGTTGCGTTCACAAGGCTGCAATATCAATCAGCTACAGAGACTAAGTTTCAAGGGACACAAATCTTGTAAAAATCAATGGACCGGAAAATCACCACTTCATGCACATCTACCCATTATAGTAATGACATTGACCAAGTTTTGAAAAGATTCATTCAGAAATGTAGGAGGAGTTGCGTTCACAAGGCTGCAATATCAATCAGCTACAGAGACTAAGTTTCAAGGGACACAAATCTTGTAAAAATCAATGGACCTGAAAATCGCCACTTCATGCACATTTACCCATTATAGTAATGACATTGACTAAGTTTTGAAAAGATTCATTCAGAAATGTAGGAGGAGTTGTGTTCACAAGATATGGACGTATGGACGTACGGACGCACGGACAGACGGAGAAGATGACGCCAATATACGACCGCCTCCGGAGGCGTATAAAAAGAAAAGAGAGAGAGAAAAAAAATCACTCAATGAGGCAAGCTGAGTTTTGAATTTGATTTTGTCAACCACAAACTTCTGATGGGATTTTCATATTACAGTGAAACCTCTTTAAAACTGCATTCATTATAACAGTATCCTCTTTATAATGGCAGTAACAGTCTTGAAAACTAAAGTGCATAGTCCTTTTATGTCTCTATTCTTTATAATTTCTTTATAACAGCAAAATTCACTGAAACAAACACAGCTGTTCTTAAGAGAGTTGGCTGTATCAACAACTGTAAAATGTGATAAGTTAATTGTTGGATTGGTTCTTAAGATTGATTCAGACAATTAACAAGCCAAGATTAGATTGCAATGTGAGATTCAAGAATTATGTTCCAGTGTCCCATTTCATCTATCACCTGCAAATTTAGACTCAGGGTTCTTTAAATACTTAATTTTTTTTTTCGAGTAATAAATGAATTTATTAAAACATTATACTTCAAGAAATTAATACTTCCTTATTAAAACACATATGTACTGAAATATAAAAAAACTTAACTTATTCATTTTACACCATTTGAGAAAAATGTTCTTACAACTTATATTAATCCCTCTTAATGGTTCCTGGGTTGGACCAGTACTTTGTGCCAAAAAAGGTCATAACAAATCCTTGCCCCCATCATGGTTTGAACCTATAGCCTTCCGATCTGCTGTTGAGAACTATACCACTGGACGACAGCGCCCTCTATTCATAACGTAAGAACATGAAGCTACTTTAGGTATTCACATCTCTGGTAAGAAAAATGATTTTTGAAAATTGCATTTCTTGAGTCCAAGCCTTAAATGTGGATTCAAGAGATTGACAAATTAGGACCAAGAGGCCTGTTTCACAAAAGTTTGTATGAAAAAAAAAATCTTTGCAAATTTACACATGTAAAATAATATCATTGCTTGTGATTTTTTGTTCATAGCAGTGTTTGACACTAACTATGTAGCCGGGTATCCCAACGAAACACCTGCCTTCAAACTCCGGAATCCCCTCTGAAAATAAGGAGTCCTTGTCAAATCATTCAGACATCTGATGGCTTTATTCACAAAACAATTGGTTAAAAAGTTATGATTCATAAATAAGAAAGTTTCATGAAGGTTATTAAATAGCCTTTCAGCAAATGTGGCTGTTTATTTCACTTTTGATAAGAAAAGTAAATGTCACAAAAGAACACCTGGCATGTCAATTCCGGAGTCCCTTCCCAATTTTGGTTAGTGTCAACCCCTGCACAAAAAGTGATGAGTTTATATAATGCAGTGAAGACTTTATGCTTAATTGTGCAAAAAAAGAATTCAGTAGTCCCTATGAAGAACAACATTCTCCCAACAAAGATCAAATTTGTCCGCAGTTTCATGATAAGCGCCTCAAGATTATCAGTCTAAAACTGTGACCAGTCAACCTGGCCACAATTGAATCTTCAATAGCCAAAGACAGCGATGCCATTCAGCTACTCTGAGAGATAATTTCTTGTGGTAAATTTGCTTGAATGACTGCATAACATGCTGTTAGGATGCTTAATTAGTGCTTAATTGTTAAGACTGCCAATTACAGATGATTAGGAGAGAACATCCTTATAGATAGTGGCCTTGAGCTGTGATTGAAATTAGTTCAGGCCTTAAGACTGAGACCAGTAGAACATTCATTGGGCTTGTAAAAATGTGTCATTTTATATAGGCAGGCTTGTAAAAATGTGTCATTTATAAAGGCAGGCTTGTAAAAATGTCTCACTTTATATAGGCAGGCTTGTAAAAATGTCTCACTTTATATAGGCAGGCTTGTAAAAATGTGTCATATTATGTAGGCAGGCTTGTAAAATGTGTCATTTTATATAGGCAGGCATGTAAAAATGTGTCATTTTATTTAGGCAGGCTTGTAAAAATATGTCATTTTTATATAGGCAGGCTTGTAAAAATGTGTCATTTTATATAGGCAGGCTTGTAAAAATATGTCATTTTTATATAGGCAGGCTTGTAAAAATGTGTCATTTTATATAGGCAGGCTTGTAAAAATGTGTCATTTTATATAGGCAGGCTTGTAAAAATGTGTCATTTTATAAAGGCAGGCTTGTAAAAATGTCTCACTTACAGGTTGAAGAGAACATCCTTATAAAGGGCCTTGAAATGTGTATTGTAAATTGTTCAGGTCTTAAGACTGAAACATGTGTCATTTATTGGCGCTTGTAAAAAATGTCATTTTATATAGACAGGCTTGTAAACATATGTCATTTTATATAGGCAGGCTTGTAAAAATGTGTCATTTTATATAGGCAGGCTTGTAAAAATGTGTCATTTTATATAGGCAGGCTTGTAAAAATGTGTCATTTTATATAGGCAGGCTTGTAAAAATGTTTCATTTTATAAAGGCAGGCTTGTAAAAATGTGTCATTTTATGCAGGCGTGTCATTTTATGCAGGCAGGCTTGTAAAAATGTCTCATTTTATATAGGCAGGCTTGTAAAAATGTGTGTCATTTTACAAAGACAGGCTTGTAAAAATGTGTCATTTTATATAGACAGGCTTGCAGAGATGTGTCTTATAGACACAATTGTAAAAATGTTTCATTTTATATTGACAGGCTTGCAGAAGTGTGCCATATTATATAGACAGGCTTGTAATGTAAAAATGTAATGTAAAAAATAAGACCAATTTTATGAAATTCTATCAACGATCAAAGGAGTTATGGCAATTGAAATGTCATGATGTACAATTTCAATGGAAAAAAGTTACCTTCCTTCTTATTATATATAAGAATGTTTCTTTCTTTTTTTTTTGTTGCAGTTTTCGGTCAAAACAACGTACCAGGTACCTTTGATATAGGCTTGAAATATTAACATAATTTTAAACAATTTAATATTATTCATGTGTTATGACCCTTTTTTTCTTGAATATTCATGAACTAATTTATGACTTCATGAATATGAATTGACTTAAACTTTTATTTAGTTGGAAACGATTGACTTTTCTTTGCTGCGCAAACCATGTAGAATCTGAACAAGCAAACAGAGGAGACCCTGATCAAACAGGTCCATGGATACTCCACTATATTGATTGTTAAAGCGATTCATTACACACACACTTACCCAAAATTTTGCATCAAGGCCCATCTGGTAAAAAGGCCTTCTTTTGATACAATACATATAGGCCTGAAAAAAAATCTGTGTTTCGGGCAACCCAGCCTTACCTAGCGAAAACCCTCAGACCCTAAAGTTTATAGCTGCCATTTTGAGACTGCCATTTTCCGTGATTCATTCAATATTATGAGTTGGACATTAAAACAAGAGGGCCATGATGATGGCCCTGGGTCGCTCACCTGAGAACCAGGTATTAGTGGGAGGAAAAGAAATAGCAAATTATCTCTGCCCTCTGCCAGCCATAAATTGAGTGAGTACTTTAGGACAAAAAGAATTTTCAAATATATACTATGTACATATAAGGAAAATGGGCTCCGCTCCCTGGTGGCCATATTTTTCAATGGATCAAAATAATTTGAACAATCTTGGTAGAGAGTCACCTAAGGAACATCTGTGCCAAATAACTTTGAAATCCAGCCAGTACTTTTGGAGGAGAAGATATTTGAAGTTTTTACTATATACATATAAGGAAAAGAGGTTCCGCCCCCTGGCAGCCATGTTTTTCAACAGATCAAAACAATTGAAACAATCTTGGTAGAGAGTGAACCAAGGAACATCTGTGCCAAATAACTTTGAAATCTTGCCTGTAGTTTCATAGGAGATTTTAAAAAATTTCCTATGTTTTTTCTTTCCATTGCCATGGCAACCAGAGTTCTGCATGGAATCAAAGGGCTTCACCCAAGAAGCATTCCTTGAAGTATCTTTAAAATTGGCCCAGTGATTTAGGAGGAGATGTTGTTTTAAGTTAAATGTTGACAACGGACGCCGGACATTCATCGGTCACAATAGCTCACCTTGAGGACACTGTGCTCAGGTAAGCTAAAAAACTAAAAAAAAAATCAATCCCAACCCAACCATAATTTTTTTAGATGATTGCCCGAAACATAGAATTTTTTTTTAGGCCTTAATAGAGCAATTATCTCCATGTAACAGGCCCCAAATTCTCAAATATTTAGAAAATTGTACTTCTGATATACTCCTACACAGACTTATGTGTGATTATCATGTTAACCCTTTCCCTCATATAGACTCATTTTGACGCCCTCAATATAGGTACCACATAAAGCCTGATCTGCAGAAAACCACAGTTAAACCTTACCAAATTTAATTACAAAATCCTCATTTCCAGACCACTGAGGAGCAGCCAACAGCATAAAACCTGATCAGCCTGCGAGTTACTCGCAGGCTGATCTGGTTTTATGCTGTTCACATAGGTTTTTCATGGTAAAGGGAAAAATTTGATTGATGGGCTGTGTTCACAATGTCTTTTATGCACAAGCAATTATGCTCGATAGGGTGTTTGAGAACGCTCCATCATGCACTCAAACTAAACATTGAGCATGAGTTTTGAGTGAGATATTCATTCAAGAACACCTTTCCAATATATCATGCTTAGGCTCAAACTCTAAGTTAACCCTTTCCCTCATAGAGGAAACCATGAAAAGACCTATGCGAACAGCATAAAACCAGATCAGCCTGCGAGTAACTCGCAGGCTGATCAGGTTTTATGCTGTTCGCTGCTCAGCAGTGGTCTGGAAATGAGGATTTTATCATTAAATTTGATAAGGTTTAACTGTGGTTTTCTGCAGATCAGGCTTTATGTGGTACCTATTGAGTGCGTCAAAATGAGTCTATATGAGGGAAAGGGTTAAGCAAATATTTCAGTATAAGTCTGAGATCACACTTACATATTTTTCAAGAACACAAGGCCAGCTTGATCACAACTTTGACATCTTACTAACCATTCAAGAATAAAAGACATTTATTTAGAAACATGGGTCTTTAAAGTGTTATAGCACAAAAAAAATCAAATTATTTCACATTTTGCTTTGTTTTATGACCCTACTAACAGGTGAATGATCTCATCAATTGTTGTTCCGACTTACAAAACTAAAATTACCTACATGGATTCACACAACAAATACAGCCTGGGAAACTTCTGCTCTAACTTCCTCTCAGTAATTGCCAATTGTCACATTTAAATGAAGAGACTTTTCGTTATTCTTGATATTTCCTGTCGGTTCCCCGACTTCTCCTCTAAAACTATCTTTCCCATTCTGGACCATAAATTATTCAGCAGTAATTGCTGGAAACCAGTCCACAATACATTTCTGACCTGTCAACCATGTCACCACTAATTCTCGCCTTCCTCTTCCAATTAGGCCGTTAGTCTCGCATTGGAGTGTCTTTTACCTCCTCAAGAAAATCTAGCACATTTGCCAACACTTCTACACATTTCTATAAGTGGATTCACTTCTGTCTTATTCTCTCGATTAGGAAAAGCTAATATTGAAGAGGTTTTATTTTGTAATATGAAAGTAATTTACAGTAATTCGGTTTGTTTTGATGGAGACATAATTCATGGCATCTAAAGAGTTGTATATCACAAAACCTGATTTCCCTCGGAAACAGGAATTGATTGTAGTATCTGATAAATGCCTGAATTATAAGAAATAAAGAATCATTAGTTAGAATCACTTTTCAGAGTTTGTATTAATTTTTCTGATTGAGACAAAATTACTCCTCTAATTTATTTCTGTTAATTGAGATATATTATTAAATGTATTGGTAAATTTCAATGAAAGAGAACTTGTATAGATTCCTCGCCTAACAGTCTTCATCTTTCATTGTAAATATAACGTTACAATAATCCATTCATCATTAAATTGTAATCATGGTCCATTAAGTGATCACGGGATTTTTATAGTAAATGCAAGCCTTTATAGACTTTGAGCAAAAGAGCCCTTAACTCCAAGTCAATGGATGCTTACATCTGCACTGAAATCTTTTTTAGCATTTGGAGGACCATGATTATAATGTAATGATGGATGGATTACCTTAATATATATTGAAGGGTCATACAGAAAATTTATATTTTTTACATTTCCAGCTTATTTGTGTGAGTGTTTCAACTGGCATATTTTTTTACAACTGTTTCTTCTGAGGGGTTCCAGGGGCAACGTTTCATTAAATTTTTTACTATAAAAATCTTTGCAATGTATAAAAAGTCACAGCTGTAAAATGTTTTTTCTTTACAATAAGAAAGCCAAGAAAGCCCTGATGTCACACGCCTGATACATGTACATGTATCTTATGAGCATTCAGAATCCATTTCATACACAAAAGGAGCTTAAAAGCTTCAGTCAATAAACACAATATCTGATTAAACAACATAGAATTAACCCTTTACCTCATGAATATTCATGTCTAAGGTTTTTATTTAACCATTTGCAAGTCATAATAATTGTTCAAAATGCTAAAAATCGGTTGTTTTATGTCAGTAATTGAAATTTTGAATGTCCAAAATCACCCTGGACCCTGGCCAAATCTGTTTCTTTTCTTTCTTTTTTTTTAAAATCTGTTGTTAGATTTATTAACCCTTACCCTGCTGGAACCATTAATGCTAATCTTTGCCACCAGTAAAGAGCCAGGCCAGCCTGCATGGATCAGGCCAGCCTGGTTCTTTACTGTTGGCTGACCAACTACAAGTGTTCATCTTCTTATACCTAAAATTGATAATGGACAGTTTTAAAAAAGATGACGGCTAAGTCCATTTGAGAAATTCAGCAGGTTAAGGGTTAATTAAAATCCTGCATATTCAAGTTCATGACTTACTGAATATTGATTGACTTCACTATTTGTGTTTACCATCACTTCAACAGTAATTCAGTCATATAGCGACATCCAGCTAATTACAGGTGGAGGAAGACCTCGAATGCACGTAGGCATACGGGTAGAACCACCGACCTACCTCAAGCCAGCTGGAAGGCTTCCTCACATGAAAATCCGAATGGCCCTGCCGGGATTTGAACCCATGCGGTGAGGGGCTGAGTGAGTGCTAAAGTCAGTGACTTTATCCTCTCGACCACGGAGGCCCCGAATATTAATTGACTAAACTTAAAACGGTATATGAAACAATTCATTTTCAATTCTTTGTCATGCAGATAAAGCAGAATCCTGATATTGTATAAGTAAACAGCGGAGACTCTGATCAGACAGTTCTTGGAAAGAGCTGTCTGATCTGGGTCTGCTCTGTTTGCCAAGGCTTAAAATATAATTACCCGGTATCACTATTTGCAAAAGTGTTTTCAGAACGGATGGAAAATCATAATTTTTTGGGAACATAATTTATTTACACTCTTCCAACAGTTTAACCTGATGCAGACAAATTACTTTTCTTATGAAGTTTGGCTTCCAAGTTTTGCTGCTTTTTCTCCTGGCAGTTTCCCAGTAAGGGCAGAGGGAATCAAAGAACGTATATTTCTTTGAAAATGAGATTTTTTGAGCAGGAAGTTGGTAAAATGAAAAACAAATGAAAAAAAAAAAAAAAAAAAAAACACACGCACAAAAACCTATCACTGAAGGTGATTAATACCCCCCCACACACACACACACACACTCACCTTATCTTCATGAAAAGGAGAGTGGGACAGGACAGGACGGGACTTGATGGGACGTAGTGAGTGTAGCCCCTCCTCACTTATAAGAATGGCTCTAAATGATAATCTTATGCAGTATAATTCAATCTCTGACCAGAGAACAAGGCAGCACTGGGACAACGCTGGATATAAAAATGTCAGCCAATGATGGTCTAGGTTCCAGAGGCATTGACAGAAGGATCGTAGGAACCGACAATTGGATCATCTGCTGTCCGGCTTGCTATCATATCTATTACCATAGCAAAAAATGACTGTCCAATTAAACAGCCCAGGATTTATTACAAATCCATTCCACATGTCCCCTATCATGGTCATTTCAACAATTTCCAAGCAAAGATGGGTCAGCCAGAAAACCAGAACTCAATACGCATTGTACTTCCCTGCTGTAAAATGGCGCTGCCACTTTGAAAAGACATTTTTATTACTGCAAGCTTCCATCAAACCAGTCCAATAAATTAATTTCACACTCTGTAGCCGGTGACACAGTCATGTTTTTTTCTCTCGATAAGAACAGCATTTGATCATATAAGAACCAGAAATGTCAGAGTTGTTTCAGACGAAACAGAAATTTACCATTATAAAAGTTGAATCCAGAGAAAATTCTGTGATAGCCTGAAACATAATCGAACGTGAAAGCAGTAATGGACCACTCTGCTCTTGTTTAACTTCAGTTGTGGTGGCTAGGTTTTCACATATTTTTTTGTTCTTTGGGACTGAATAAGATAGTTTAACCCTTTCCCTCATATAGACTCATTTTGACGCACTCAGTAGGTACCACATAAAGCCTGATCTGCAGAAAACCACAGTTAAACCTTACCAATTTTAATTGTAAAATCCTCATTTGCAGACCACTGAGGAGCAGCGAACAGCATAAAACCTGATCAGCCTGCGAGTTACCGGCAGGCTGATCTGGTTTTATGCTGTTCGCATAGGTCTTTTCATGGTATCTTCTATGAGGGAAAGGGTTAAGGGTTCATTGCAGAGACTGTTCGAAATGGTTCTGGAGTTCAGACAGCACTCACTGTTAACAGCTTAAATATAATTCAATGTTATTCACATAACAGTTAACAATCTTTTGCTTACCATAAACCATACCATACTGGGTGCATTTTTTTGCCCCATTTGTTCTCATTTTAAGATAAACAATACCATTACAATAAGAAGTGTTTCTTGGAACACATGTGTCACCAGCTGAAAAAAGTGTGACAGAAAACTATGACAAAGACAGATAAGTGATTCCTATGTGTCATCGCAGCTTAGAATAGGTGACACAAAAAGCAGGTCAGTGAAAATGGTAGCAATTACAATCTATCTAAAACAACTGAACTTTACACAATGCTTTTTCCTTTTTTTTTTTAGGTCTTAAATTAAGCATGCATTTATACATTACTGCACCTAAAAATGGTTTATGGAAAACTTTTTTTGCTTTTCTTGAAACAAGAGGGCCAAGATGGCAAGACACTCATGTGAGAAATATTGCCTGCATAGTTAAATCTCACAAACCAAACCGTACATGTGGTCAAAATTTGAAGGTTGTAGCATAAAAAATCCCACGTAATATTAAAAGGGCCGTAACTCCTGACCTTATCGGTTCATATTAGCCATAAATGAATTCAGCCAAAGGAGTATTGCTATAAACATAAATTGTCATAAAATTTGAAGATGATTGCTGAAGAAATTAAGATGCTAAATGAAATCTGGCATTTCTTATATTAAAAGAGGCATAACTCCTGACCTAATTGGCCGATATCAGCAAAATCTAGTTGGTCAAGAGATTATGTCTATTAACATTGTCATACTGTTTGAAGATGATTGCTAATAAGAAATAAAGATGCTAATGTGCAAACAGTGAAATCTGGCTTTTTTTTTCTAATTTAAAAGGGCCATAACTGACCTGACCTAATCTGGCAATTTCAGCTATAATTGAACTTGACTGAGAGATTATAGCAATAAACATTATCATAAAGTTTTAAGATAATTGCTTAAGAAATGAAGATGCTAGAGTGCAAACAAACTTATTGTGTTCACGACAGACAACAACGACATTCATTGATCCTAATAGTTCATCCTGAGCACATGTACCAGTTTATTGGGATAATAATGGTAAAAGTCAATATTTTTAGCACAATACAAAATGAGCATACCAGTTTTACCAATATTCTATGTAATTTTGTTGCTGCCAACATTTTTGCATCTGAAGTCAAAGATTTATGTAAGGATCAAAATGGAATGCTGACAAAATGGGGTCCATGTCAGGGGAGGTAAATTCTAAACAACTTAAAAATGTGGTATCTTGATTTCAGAGTATTTGCAGAATTGCCTAAAAAATAATTGTTGTTTATTCAGCATTTCATTTCAACAAAACATGCTATTGTTTGAAATAGCCTCTAATTATTGTATGATCAAATATGGCAATAATTATATCATATGTATTGTGATATGCTCTTTGCAATAGATTGTGGTATGCTTTGAGGGTATAATGATAGCTCCATCTTTCACTGTAGAAGATAGGACAGTATCATGTTCATGCCTGTCAATCTTTAAGTAGCATCACATTGACTGAACAAGATTTGAAAAAATAATTTAAAACAAGAGAATTCTTTGGAACACGTGTGTCACCTGCTGAATCATGATGGAAAAAGTGTGATGGACAAGCATGATGGGAAAAAATTGAGGGACTTGGAGACAGACAAACAATGTAAAAGTGATCCCTATGTGTCACCTCTGATTACAGCATGTGACATCAAAATCATTTTGTATTATTGAGACTCCTAGCTGAAAATTTCAAAGACACAAAAGAATAAAAAAGAAGAAATTTTGAAAAATGTTAGCCTAAAATAAATAGAATAATTCTCAATTTTGTTGTAAGATTTTAATTTCTTTCAAATGTGCATGGTCATAGTCATAGTTTTGCCACTTGTGAAAATAATGTTTTTTTACGATCACACCTTTCAACAACATAAAAAGTTCCTCAATATACTGCTGACATCGGCATGACATACAATATCAAACCACAATGCTACGGTGATCAGGAAATTACGAGTAATATCATATCCAGATGATATATGAATTTACGTAATCCAGAGGCACTTGACATCAAAGAAACAATGAAGGGGAAGTCACTCTAAATAAATGATTTTGAAATGCAATCCTCGACTTCCTGACCATAAATGATAAGAAAATCAGTAAAAATGATTGATGCTCCAAAATACCACTGCCGAAACCCACATTTGCTCACTATGCTTTCCTTCTTAATTGACCGTACGTTTTTCATATAAGCAATACTCTTGTACAGTAAAGCTCACTTATAACATACTCGGATAAAACAAAAAAAAATGCTTAATACAAAATGAAAACTATGCCTGACTGCTTCCTTTATTATTTCTAAGGACTCCCGACCGCCTAAGATAAAATTGGATATAGCGAAAAATCGGCTACGACAAAATGATTTTAACCCTTTCCCTCATAGAGGAAACCATGAAAAGACCTATGCGAACAGCATAAAACCAGATCAGCCTGCGAGTAACTCGCAGGCTGATCAGGTTTTATGCTGTTCGCTGCTCCTCAGTGGTCTGGAAATGAGGATTTTACAATTAAATTTGGTAAGGTTTAACTGTGGTTTTCTGCAGATCAGGCTTTATGTGGTACCTATTGAGTGCGTCAAAATGAGTCTATATGAGGGAAAGGGTTAAAGTCCCTGTTCTTATATTTCCCTGTGAAATGGTTCATTTCATACAAAATTGCCCGTCATTATCACAGTTTGACAAGTGTCTCTTGTTGCTTAATTGGCTATCACCTTGAGCAGCAAACAACACCCAACTAAATATATGCCATTTTGTAAGTATGCTATTCATATCAATTGAAGCTAGAAGAAAGGCAGTTTTGTGTGAATAATAAAGGTATGTCACTCATATGCATGTATTATATTCTAATTACCCTAACCTACAATGAAATCTTGTCGATCTGCTTTCTAATAAATCTATTAACACAGTATGCGGTACTGACAGTTAGATAGTTAAAAAGCAAAATTTGGGTCAAACAGGAGAGTAACTAGGAAACTATAATTGGCATCTTCTGGCGAATGATGTATTATGTTCCGTGAATTACATACATACATTAATAGATTGATCAATCCATTGACTGATTGATCGTCTGATTGTTTTATTTCATGTTCATGATTAAAATGCATCGACACTTCCACATTAAGATAAATGACTTTTTATAGTTCTTCATAGATACATGTACTGAATATTTAATAAGTTTTCCATTAATATTAAACTGGGAAAAATATATATTTTGTAAAATAAGAGCAAAACTTTTCTTTTCACAATGTATCCTTTTTTGTAACCATTCATTTACACTTAGAGATTACATTACTTCTTAATATTTTTTATATACCAAGAATAGGCTGTATAACGAAATTTTGTTACATGCAAACATTTATAATGAAAATTTTGTTATCAGGATAAATCAAAATTTGGATAAGACAAAATAATTAGCAAGGTCCCCAATGATTTTGTTATAAGTGAGCATTACTGTAACCATTTATTATTAATTAACCCTTTCCCTCATATAGACTCATTTTGATGCACTCAATAGGTACCACATAAAGCCTGATCTGCAGAAAACCACAGTTAAACCTTACCAAATTTAATTGTAAAATCCTCATTTCCAGACCACTGAGGAGCAGCGAACAGCATAAAACCTGATCTGGTTTTATGCTGTTCGCATAGGTCTTTTCATGGTGTCCTCTATGAGGGAAAGGGTTAAGCATTTTATCTGATCCATGGTAAAGACATATATTATATACCTATGTATGATACTACACATTTTCAATCTGTTTCCTACAGCAAAAATACAGAAACTTTTATCAAGGTCTCAATGTTTTCCAAACCTGTATCATGTCTCTACCTTGTGAAAACATATTATGGAACTACTTTTATATGATGTAACTGCACAATGTGGATATCCCTGATTTGAAAACGAAAGCCATTTACACACTGCATATTATAACATGCTGCGTAGAACACAACCAGATTACTTTATGTACTGTAACCTTGATAAAAAAAAAAGTTCTTTTTTGTTTCATGGTAAACAATGAAGATTTGTTTGAAAATAAATGCAAGTTAAGAACGTATATGTTTATATTATTTGAAGTGAAAAGTAGGTATATAATAAAAGGATCATTAAAATCATCGATTGATCGAATTAAAAAATCATAAAAAATCATATTTATGTAAATCGTTGTATCACTCATGCTGATAACACTGTTCAGATCTATCATGATAATCTGTTTGTATCAAGAATCCAAAATACTATGCAAGGTTTCACTGGTCAGCAAGTAGCTTATTAATACTCATGAAAACAAAGTTTTGCCAGCTGAAACAGTATAAACGCAGGGGCATGCCTGGGGCTAAATTTGGGATACACAGACTTGTTAGGGGGGGTCCGGGGGCATGCTCCCCCGAAAAAAAAAATTTGTACCCGGGTTAGGCATCGATTTTTATTGCAGTTTTGGCACTTTTAGATTTTCGATTTTCTGGACGAAGTAAATGAAATTTTTGAAGTAAAATTAATTTTAATTAGTAAATACTTACCTGTTATTACTTCAGGTATGTGTCTATTTGTGCACAGCTTCCAAAACAGAGTCCGCAAAATAAACCATTCCCTAAACCCCCTAGTTACCGGAAGTGTAACCCCCGTTCTCCAATTGTATATGAAGCCATCGAGGGATACAACCGCCAGCAAGCGGGGAGGGAGGTGGGACTCTGTAATAACAGGTAAGTATTTACTAATTAAAATTAATTTTACTTCAAAAATTTCATTTTAATAGCATAAATACGTTACCTGTTATTACTTCAGGTATGACTTCGTCGCTAAGGCGGGAGGTTGCTAACAAAGAACCTTGATTGCAGCGACACCCGAAGTAGGAAACGACCAAAGCCGCCGAGGCGTCAGACATGATGATTAAACTATTGTCTGAGCCACTACAAGTGGACCCAAATCCACAAGGTTTTGTGATTGGTTAGCCAGTGAGCGGAGATAAAAGGAAGAAAACGTAGTAGAAGACTTCCAAGAGGCCGCTTTGAGAATATCATCCATGGGAGATTTATTCAAGAAAGCCCAAGAAGCAGACAAAGCACGGAGCTCATGTGGTCTAATTCTTAAAAAGGATAGATCCCTGTCCGAAAGATCCGAATAGGCAAACTTGATAGTTGAGGCTACCCAACGAGATATTGATGCTGCCGAAACTTCGCCCCCCCCTTTTATTGGGAGGAAAAGTCGAAGACGACGACCCCGTAAAGATTTAACCTTCTGGAGGTAAAACTTCAAGGCTCTAACCGGGCAAAGAAGCCGATCAGGATCTCCCCTGGCGCAAGACCTAGCAAGGCTCGGAATAACTACCGGAGGGGGACAGACCGAAGGGAGCTGGGTTTTCGCAAGGAAACCAGGTTGAAAGCTCAAAGATACAGAGCCATCAGATTTGTTAAAGCGTAAATAGCCTTCCTCAGTAGAAAAGGCATGAATTTCGCAACGGCGTTTAGAAGACGCCATTGCTATGAGAAAGACCGTCTTCCATGTTACGTGCAGGAGAGAAGCCTCAGAAAGAGGTTCAAAAGGTGCCTTAGTAAGAGCCAGTAAAACACAAGAAAGATCCCACTTTGGAGTTAACGAACGAGAAACTGGCCTAGACAGTTCAAACGAACGAATAATTTCCGAAAGATAAGGATCCGAACCAAGGGAAGAGGATCTGTGAAACTTAAGAGTGTTCGATAACATAGACCTATAACCCTTGATAGAACTGACCGCAAGTTTTTTCTCGTTAAAAAGAAAAACTAGAAAGTTAGCGATTTCTCTGACAGGAGCTTTGACCGGATTAATCTGCCGTGCGATACACCAATCACGGAAGACCTTCCACTTTGCCTGGTAGACAGATCGAGTAGATTGTCTCCTGGCTTTAGAGATAATAGAGGCAACTGTTGCCGAAAATTTCTTCTGTCTAACTCGCTGTTGGATAACATCCAAGCGTGAAGACGAAGAGCGCAAGGATTGTCGTGTAGGACCCTGTTCCGACCTTGTGACAGAAGGTCCGGAACCTGGGGAAGTTCTACAGGATCGTCTATCAGAAGATCCAGAAGATCCACGAACCAAGATCTCGTTGGCCAAAGTGGAGCTACAAGGAGGATCCGGCACTGAGATCGCAGGATTTTCCTTAGAACTAAGGGAATCAGAGAAAAGGTGGAAACGCATAAGCAAATAGATGATCCCAGTTTACAGACAGAGCATCTATCGCCCAAGCCCGGTGATCCGATACCGGTGACACAAACAGTGGAAGCTGGTTGTTCAGCCTGGTAGCAAATAGATCGACAGACGGAGACCCGAAAATCGCAAACAGAGTTGTCGCGATCCGAGGAAGTAACTTCCATTCCGAGGGGAGAAGAGAATGCCTGCGGGACAGTTTGTCCGCTAGAACATTTAGACGACCCGGAAGATGTCTGACTTGAATGAGTACCGAAGACACCTGACACCAATGAAGAAGGTGCCATGCTTCCATGCACAGAGAAGGCAAGTGCGTCCCCCCTTGTCTGCGGATGTAAGAGACAACAGTCGTGTTGTCTGTAGATACTAGAACAGATTTGCCTCGAATGAGAGGAGAAAACTGTCGTAAGGCTAGTAGAACCGCTTTGAGTTCGAGGTTGTTGATATGAAGAGAACTGTCCCGAGGGGACCAAAGACCCGAGGTTGTGAGACCCAGAGGTTCCAGATGAGCACCCCAGCCTGACAGACTGGCATCCGAGAAGAGGAACAGTTCCGGTTGAGGAGGAGAAAGAGGAACACCCTCTCGGAGAAACGAGGGGGAATTCCACCAACTGAGATGATGAACCAATTCCGGAGAAACCGGAAGAATGGTCTGTAAATGGTCTCGACTGGGATGCCAGATCGAGAGTAGGATAAATTGAAGAGGTCGCATGTGAAGGCGGCCCAGCGGAACAAGATCCGCTGCTGCATTGAGTACTCCGAGAAGCGATAGGAATTCGCGGGCTGAGATCGATTGCCGACGCGAAAACCCCCGAACCAGAGTTAGAAGAGACATAATTCTGGGTTCCGGAATTCTGATCCTGTTTAGGTCGGTCAGAAACTGCATCCCGACAAACGTGAAGTTCTGGGATGGGATCAACTCTGATTTCTCGGAGTTGAGGATGAAGCCTAGCCGGAGAGCTAGGTCTGTCACCCATCGAAGTTCGTCGAGAAGAGCGACTGGGTCCATGTGAAGAAGAAGCCAGTCGTCAAAATACGCCAGGAGGCGTGAGCCGGGAAAATGAACCCTGGCGACCAGAACCGAAACTATTTTGGTGAAGATTCTGGGGGCCGAAGACAGGCCGAACGGAAGGGCCTTGAACTGGTAGACAGTTTGGCCATCCGTAAAACGAAGGTATTTCCTGGAATGAGGATGGATAGATACATGGAAGTAGGCATCCGATAAATCCAGGGAAACAGCCCAGTGACCGGGGAGGACGGCTGCCCTGATCGACGAAGTTGTTTCCATTTTGAAGTGTTCCTTCGGAATGAAGGAGTTTAGATGAGATAGGTCTATGACGGGTCGAAACCCGCCGTCCTTCTTGGGAACCAGAAAGAGACGGCTGTAAAACCCCGGAGAGGTTGGAATCGAGACCCTTTCTACCGCTCCTTTTTTCAGAAGATCTGAAATGGCGAGTCCCAGACGAGGATGATTGGAGGAGAGATGAATGGGAGAGCGTGATAGTGGGGGGGGACGACTGAACGGAACCCGATACCCGTGTCTCACGATAGACAGGACCCATTGGTCGTCGGTGATTGTCTCCCAATGATGAATGAAATGAGTGAGTCTGCCGCCTACTGGAAGGGGCAGAAACACTCTTCCTCCTAATCGAACGTCTGGAAGAGGAAGCGGAAGAAAGGACGTACCCCTAGAGGTAGAAGAAGGGGTGGGGGGCGATGAAGGAGGAAATCGTGGTCGCTGAGGACCAGATTGGCGAGCGCCCCTGGAAGAGGGATTGCCTCTGAAAGGAGATTGAGGCTTGCCCTTTTCCGAGTCCTTCGGGGATTTACCGGTAGAAGCCGAAGGTTTCTTCGGTATCCGGAATTTAGGGGGAGCCGAAGTAGGAGTGCGGGGCTGGAAGGCCACCGCGCCGTGCATTTGCTCCTCCCTGGAGGCATCCGCTACTTCCTTGATTCGGCCCCCAAAGAGGGACGAAGAAGAAAGAGGGGCCGACCTAAGCTTTTCTCGAGAAGAAGAGAGAAGTAGCTTGTTGGGGCCGTCCAGGATGGCATCCCGCCTGCAGCGAGTCATCTCGGAAGAGAGAGAGAGAGATAGCAAAATCGAATGTTTTGCCGTCGCTGCTAAGGCCTCTAAAAGAAGCCTGACGGAAGCAGATAAGGCATCCTTTTGTTGTAGCTTGACCGAAAGAGCGGCCACAAAGGAGTCAGTATGCGACGAGATGCCGGAAAGAAAGCGGGAGCGTTGCTCCCAGCGATCCAGGACCTTCTGCTGAAGCGGTAAAGAGGAGGGGACCTTGAGCCGGAGCCGACTCGCATCTAGGTCCAGTTTCGGAGGGTGGATAGAAAAATCACCCTCCGGAAACTTGTAGGTCTTGGGGTTAAAACCCAAAGGCCGAAGGTCTGAAGTTGGAATAAACCAGCCCGGTCCTGGCTTAGAGGAGGATGAAGATTCGAAATCCTCCAGAGCCGAACGGACGACCGGAGAGAAAGGGAGCAACTCCGGTTCGCCTTCGAACCTTTCCGGGGGGAGGAGGGGCCGGTTTGCATACTGATGCAGGTAAGGTGCAAAGACCTCCGAACAGCCCTGTCCATGGAAAACCGACTGTCGTCTGACTCCTCGTCCTCGTCAGAGAGAGGATTGTCAGTACGAGGTTCGGAATGAGCGCTGGATCGGCGCGAGGTGGACGAAAGAGGCACGTCCTCAGCAAATAAGGAGTCCTCCTCCGGAGCATGAAGGGAGATTTCATCCTCCAAGTGTCCGCTCAGAGCAGTCCCACTAGTAGGGGGATTGCGAGTAGAGGGAGGAGACCCAGCCTCAGGGCGAGATGGGGGAGCATCCTTAGGGGGAAAGCCCATAAAGGGAAATGGAGGGAAAAAGGGCCACATAGGGGGCTGTGCAGAAGAAGCGCCCTGTGGACCCGAGGAGGGAGGAGACTGAAGGAACAGTCTGTGATCTAGGGTCTCTGGTGGAAGAGAAACCCGATCCCTCCTAGAAGATGAAGGCTCACCCGGTATGACGGGGGGGGAGGCAGAACTGAAATGCCTGGCGTATTCCCCCATCATGTGGGACCACCACGTGGAAGGGTCAAAGGTCTGAGGTTGCGCTGAAACATCCGCACCTTGAACCTTCGAAGACGTGGTGGAGCGTAAAGGGGACCGGTCCCGAGTAGCAGAGCTAGGGGACCGGTGACCGGAAAAACCCGGGGAACGGTTGTGGGACCGTTTCTTGGGCACCCTTGAACATGAGGGAGGAGGTGGCCGAAGCGGAGAAACCGCAGGACTACCTGAGGAAAAACTCGAGTCCGAATTTTCAGACAAAATTGGCGAAGACCGGTGACCCACACGTCTAGAGTGGTGAGCCGACCTGGCCGTTGATCGGTGACGATCTCTTGCCGATGACCGGTTTGGGTCTCTGAGACCGATCGCGAACAGTAGATGTTCGACAATGACCGGTGACCGGTGATTGATGACCGGTGCCCGGTGAATGATGACCGGTGACCGGTGCCTGGTGACCGGTCGGTGACCGGTCCGACCGGTCGTGAGCTTTGCTATGACTACGATCACGCAATTGACCGGTCATGCCCGGTGACCGGTCGGAGTAGTCTCCTTGACTGCTCCCCTGGGGCTGACACAAGGAGAGCCGGGCAGGGAGCCAGGAGATGAAGGCGGCCTCTCCGGAGAGGGGCGGGAAGCCTTCTTCCTGAGAGGGGGAGAGGGACTCCGACCCCCAGCAGCACTGAACCCAGAGAAGGAGGAGGAAGATGAAGCCTTCCTTTTCCGGGATGAGTAAGACCGACGTGAAGAGGCTTTCTTCCAGATCTCGTCTGTCCACGAAGCACAAACGGTGCAGGTGTCGACCCTAGAGCACCCTGAACATGAAAGGCAGGACTGATGGGAATCCCAGGACGCCTTGACATGTCCGCAGGAGCCCCGAGACTGCGACATAGTAAAAAGCAATACAAAAGAACAATGTATGCAAAATAAAAAACGGGAAGACCGAAGAAAACCCGTACAAAGAAAATCTCGAAACGAGACAACAGTATATACAAAATCAAAATAATAAAACCAGTGTCACGGGAGCCGAAGCACGGAAACCCGTGACACAAGGCAAAAGGTCCCGATACGGGACGGAGATTGGGAATTCTACACGTATATAGAATAAAACCAATAAGAACAATATAAACAACACAGCCGAGGCTATGAAAAGATAAGAAAAGGAGAGCTGTAGCGCACAGAAGCTATCAAGAAAGGGACACGCTAGGTTACCCACTGAAACTCGATGGCTTCCAAAACACAATTGGAGAACGGGGGTTACACTTCCGGTAACTAGGGGGTTTAGGGAATGGTTTATTTTGCGGACTCTGTTTTGGAAGCTGTGCACAAATAGACACATACCTGAAGTAATAACAGGTAACGTATTTATGCTATTAAAACGCAACTGCGTATTTGTGTAAGCCTAGGCACGTGCCTGAAACGGTAGTGATGATGAAAAATATACCAAGGATTCCAACGATGCTTGATGCAGGTGTTGGATAGTGAAGTGAAAGGGCTCAAATTTAATATTTTTTCCCACTTGCAAAAAACTGCGAGTGACTCTATTTAAAGTTTGGACAAACATGGCCTTCTCCATTTCTTCACAGTCTTTATTGGCAGTTCGTTAGATCTATGTACTTTCTTCGGTTTGTCGATTTCAGATTCTGGGCAAAGTTCATTGACATCACAAGATGTAATAAAAAAACTGGATATATTTCATTTTGACATTGTTCAATTGATGATCGAAATCAGCATCAGATGCGTTTCCATTGGAAACCGGAACTAGTGTAAAAAAGGCTTCCATGGACATTACGAGAGTGTGGATAATTTTTATTGATTGAAAATTAAATTACTATTGCAATTTCAAACTTTAATAATTAGAATCATAATTAGAAAATAAAGCGATATCAAATATCAATATTCTTTTGGGAAAATATTAATTGAAAACAACAGATGTTTTAAAATATATGTGTTTGTGTGTTGTGTACCATAGATGACACAGACCCGACCTGTGTTTGATACTAGTCATACAACAGTTTTGCTCTTGATATTAAAAACAAGCTAGGATTGTTTAGTCTTGTTGATGTTACTGATTATCTTATTAAAATTATCTCATTTAGACATGTTTAAGAAAATGTTTAAGCCAAAATTTAAAACATAACTCACAAACTTCATTTTCTATTCGCATTTTGCCGAAAATTGCGAGTGTTCATTTTGATTCCTGAGTGATTAATTTGGTGGCGGTATATGTAGGAAATAGAGGGTTTGTCTAAACTACAGGCAATTGCTAGGGAAACGTATGGCAATAACTCTGAAAAAAAAAAATATTTTGAAATAAAGATTGCTTGGACATACTTGTATACAAAGGGATTTTAAGTTGGAGGTCTATGCAATTTCTTTAACTCCCATCTAGGGAAGTATCTGGTCATAGATTTATGCTCTGGACAAAACTGAATTTTGAAATTAAAAAGGGCAATAACTCTGAAAAAAATGTTAAGTTACAGTTCTTAAACAATGATTTTCATATCAATGAAATCTATCCATGAATACAGGGGTCCTAAAATATGCTGTCCTAGTGACCCGGGTCAGACTTTTACCAGCCCGGACAAGCAGTTTTGAAAGGCTGGTTTGTCTATGGTGTGGACAAGTAAAACTTCTGTAGTAAACAAGCACTAATTGATTTTACGAAGACGAAAATGAACTTTTTTCAGAAAACTAATATAAAAATAAATGATGGGAACCCCCAGACTTGAAATTGTTTTCATCCTCACAGGGAGTAATTTTCCAATAATGCCATTTGATGTAGTATACCAGTCCACATATTCTTAGCAACAGCCAATTGCACATTCAGCATGAAGAAATAAAAAAACAAAACAAAAAAAACCAGACCTGTTGATTCTAGTTACCCAACTTACCCATTATTTTACCCCTGATGTTTTTTACGAGCCTGTGACAAAATTAACACTCTTCTAACGATACCTCTGGAGACCGCCATTTTGCAATTATGGATTAGTTTTGAATATTTCTTTATATAGGTAATGACATCTACTTTGTTGTAAAATGTGGATAACTTGATTAGATTCAACAATCAGTAACAATAATGTTTATTTGCAAGCATTTTATAACAAACTGACTCTAGTTTAATTTTGCCCAATATGATTTCCTCTACTGTCACCCGAAATCAACAGTTTCTCACTGCTGATAAAACGCAAGATGGCAGAGAGCATTTAAAATTTAAACAGACATTGTAAGCGATACCATTCGAATATTTCGCATTTATTCATAATTAGGAAGCATTAGAACATGTGTTGATTGGATAAAATGACACACGTGATTGACTCCACCCTTTTTTGCACCCAGCATGTGCTTTCCTTTAATTATGTAATATACTGTGTAGAGCCATTTACATGTACCGGCAACCAAGTTGTTCTCATTTGAGCTCAATGGACTGATGTTTTAAAGTACAAACTAGAAAGATTTTTTTTCTGTATTGCAAAATACAGTTAAAGGTGAATTGTCATGAAGCATGTTGCATTTTCCTCATTTAATCTTAAAAAAAAAAAATGGGTGGGGGAGGGTAACCAGACACAAAACTTTTTTTTTTCACGCCTTAGATAACATTTCTAGTACTTGCAAAGATTGCATGAGTTTTCATGACAGAATGTTTTTTTTTTCTTTTATCAAAAATAGACATGACTGTAATGATGAAAAAAAATCTGATATTTTTTGTCACCAAAGTCAGTAACGGACTGTGTTAGATATAAGCCATTAGTATCTGCATTGTATTCATGTAGATGTTCTAGTCCAAAAAACAATAAGCTATGTTCAAGAATCAAGTCAAGATAGAATTTAAACGTTAAGTTTTTTTGTATTATTCTTTATTTGGTTAAATACAATTGACCCTTTTCTTTTTCTTAACTTCAAAGTATGGACAACTGATCCTTTCGTACAGACAAGTCAATTTGTGGCTTCAACTTGTTCGTGGAAAAATATTTCAGGACCCCTGTGATGTCCTTTTGATTCGTTAGTTATACTATGCAAATAAAAAACATAAAATGATAAGGGAAGTAACTCCGAAATTATCGAAAGAAAAGTTATAGTTCCTGTACACTGCATATTTCCTCAATTAGATATATCCAGGTATGAAATTTGTGATCAACAAAATATGCTATACAAACATCGAAAGAGAGTGGCATGTATTACTTTCTGTTATATACAAGATTCTGAAAGATGAAATTTGTGATCAACAAAATATGCTATACGAACATCGAAAGAGACTGGCATGTATTACTTTCTGTTATATACAAGATTCAATGATGTTTATTTTATGAGGTCAAAAGTACCATAAAAGTGTAAGAAGTGCCATAGAACCAGTGGATGCTCCCCAAACTGCACTTTGTCACTTGATGGGTACCTTATTATCCTATATGAGCTCTAGACAAAAATTAAGTATGAAAAATAATAAAGGGCAATAAATCCTAAATTATGCAAAACAGAGTTATGGTTCTTGTACACTGCACTTCTCCTCATTGAGATCTATCTACCTATGATGTTTCATGTTGATACCTTACAGTTTTTGTATTATGCTCCAGACAAAATTATGATGGACGGACGAATGAATGGACGGACGGACAAAGCAGTAACTATATGCTCTCCCTTCAGGGAGCATTATAAAATAAACTAATTTGCATCTCTTTTAAATCCCAACAGTCTAGTGAATGTGTTGAAATAGATATAGAGTTTCACCTTTATCACAGAATAATACACAGTGTTGTATTCAGATGCTTTGTAATTAACCCTTTCCCTCATATAGACTCATTTTGACGCCCTCAATAGGTACCACATAAAGCCTGATCTGCAGAAAACCACAGTTAAACCTTACCCAATTTAATTACAAAATCCTCATTTCCAGACCACTGAGGAGCAGCGAACAGCATAAAACCTGATCAGCCTGCAAGTTACTCGCAGGCTGATCTGGTTTTATGCTGTTCGCGTAGGTCTTTTCATAACGTCCCCTATGAGGGAAAGGGTTAATCACTCAGGTTTATGGCTTTCATGATTAGTTAACTGCACATCTAAACTAAACACATGCATTATTTTGCAATATATAACTAAAAACAAAACTCTTTTTCCTAGGTTGATACTTTCATGGGTTTTGGAGTTAAATGCAAGACACAAAACTTGATTATGAAAATTAACAAATAGAAATAACTCAGAAAGTAACAAAAACAGAGTTATGGTTCTTGTTTACAGTTAGATTGTTACCTGAACCTTTCATGAATCTTGAAACAGACACCTCCAAGAGAGTTATGCTCTAAAAAAGTTGAAACAGATGAAAAAAGTTGCAGATCCCTCTTTGGGGAGCATAAAAAATGAAATTTATAAATTCAGACATGTTTTATGGGAAAAGTTTATTACCTGGCAAATCCAAATCTGTATATATATCAATGTGCTATAATTAAGAATTGAGAACATGTTCAGACCTCAAGGGAATGTTGATAATGATAAAATGCAAACCATATAACTCTTTACCTCATGAATATTCATGTACAAATTTATGACATGATGAATATTAATTAACTGAATTTAAAATGGTACATGGAATCATGAATTCTTTTTTTTTTTTTTTTTTTTGCCACACGGACCATGTTGTTATTGTTGTATTGGGGTTTACCGTCGCTGCGGACCATGTAGAAATTGATATACAGTATTGTATGAGCAAACAGGAGACCCTGATCAGACAGCTGTCTGATCCAGGTCTGCTCTGTTTGCCAATGCATCAAAATGAATCTATAGGAAGTAAATGGTTAAACGAACATGAATATGGCTTATGATGTAAAAACACATACCACAGTAATTACTGCTTTACAATTTCTTAACAAACAAATGAATATTTAATTGGACAGAAATGAACTGTAATTAAGCCGTTATAACAACATGGCATTTCTTCGTATGCAGACTACATGTAATGATCCAATGTTCATTATATAAATGGAGCAGATACTTAATATGCAATTAATTATGGCTAGTCTAGAAACACTGGAGCAGACTGAACTACATGAATATCTTGGAGACAAAAATGGTTGCTATGACAACTGCTAAAGTATCAGAGTGAAAGAATACCCGAACTAGAACCACAGCTGTTTAAGGGTTGAGGGGCTATATTCAGGAAAACCTTAAGATATGTCATAAGTTTGGTAAATTCTACAAGTTTTAGCCTACCAAAAGTTCCTTCCAGTGCAAAATTACAGACTGGCTTTCACCTTGTAATGGCTGTCCTTACCAGAGGTTACTTAGCAAGTGACCAAAACTCAGCAGTTAAACTTGACCATTCCCTTTTCTCGTTTTGAAGCATAGCCCATCTAAACCCCATGGCCACTGGTCCTACACAGATTATCCACCATATAACGAAACCAGCTAGTCTCATGGTCACTATTCTGCAGCAGAGGTTGGGATGGTTGCCACAGTAATAGCAGACTGACTGTGATTGCTAATCATCTAACACAGCAACAGATAATCAACTATGCTTTGCTCTATAGATACGTCTGCTGCGAATTCCTTCTACACCCTTTTGTTACAGTCAAGATTGAAATCAAGGTCATGCCCCCATGATGTAGTCAAGGTCTTTTCCTGCTATTTCAAGTGAAACCCCAGAATAATCGTTTCTGGCTGGTTTACATTTCTGCTTGTCATCTTAACATATCTAGAGTCAGTCTAATTCAAAGATGGAAGGTATGATCACCATATTAATTTTTTGTACTCTTGGTTCGCTTCACTATCAACTTTGAACTGATTAGTTACATATCAGCCATGTCGCATGTATGCCTTAGTTGTCCTTTCCGTTGGGGTCAGTAACAATTATAAGTCCTAAATTCTAAGTACAACATACTTTCTGAAATTTTTCATTCTCAAATTAAATAGCTAATTTCGCAGATGAAGGAAACAAACATCAACCATGATAGACATTTTTATCAACAAGGAGACATATGAAATTAAGCTTTTCAGATTTTCCCATGAAAATCAGAGTTCCACTTTTACCAATTATTGTTACTGGATGAAATTTAGTCCATGGCCATCCCAGAATGGGGAGGTGTTGGGTCCGACCCCTGGCTGCCACAACCGACCCCTTGCTGCCACAATTACCTGAGTCATTAAAAATTGTAATTGTGTCAGAATAATGGGACTGGGTGTAATAAAATCACTATAACACCACGTGTCTATGGCCTGATACAACAGTGTGGCACCACTACATCTGTCTCAAGTAGACATATAAAAACTGTCTTTTAAGTGCCAATAATTATATCACTCAGGCTATAATGATATAATAATCCACACCTGAACTCCAAACCTGTGTTTAAATACACATGGAGATAGATTATTTCTTTAAGCCGGTTAATGATCATGCCTGACTAATATGGTAAAACAGAATCCATCTTCTGCTATTTAACATAGAAGGAATTCTGAAAATTCCAATTTAAAAACAAATGTGAAACTCACAATTAGCAAATCTAATTGTAAGATATCAGTATTTTGAAGTTAATTGCATTTGAGTAAGCCTGCAGGAAAAAAATCCATTTCCTCAGTTTTTCTAATTAGAGTTTTTATTTAATGAGAAGCTGACAAAAGATAACTTAGATTCTTAACCCTTTCCCTCATAGAGGACACCATGAAAAGACCTATGCGAACAGCATAAAACCAGATCAGCCTGCGAGTAACTTACAGGCTGATCAGGTTTTATGCTGTTCGCTGCTCCTCAGTGGTCTGGAAATGAGGATTTTGTAATTAAATTTGGTAAGGTTTAACTGTGGTTTTCTGCAGATCAGGCTTTATGTGGTACCTACTGAGTGCGTCAAAATGAGTCTATATGAGGGAAAGGGTTAAAGTCTTTACTAATCCATACACACTCTGACTTTTTTCGGCTTACCTCTTTTGACCTATTTATAGATGATGACATAAGACCAAATGAATATTTGAATGATTTTCATTGGTAGAAAATGTCTATACTTAGAATAAAAAAGTTATGCATAATTGTTTGTTAACCCTTTCCCTCATATAGACTCATTTTGATGCCCTCAATAGGTACGATATAAAGCCATATCTGCAGAAAACCACAGTTAAACCTTACCAAATTTAATTATAAAATCCTCATTTCCAGACCACTGAGGAGCAGCAAACAGCATAAAACCTGATCAGCCTGTGAGTTACTCGCAGGCAGCTCTGGTTTTATGCTGTTCACATAGGTCTTTTCATGGTGTCCTCTATGAGGGAAAGGGTTAAGATGACAACTAGCGGTAACATGCTTCCTAATCAAAATTTTTTAAAAAGGTATCTCAATTTAATTACAGTGTTATCCATACATGGTTCATACAGGATTTTCTTACCTAAATTTAATGACTTTTCAGGGTTTTTTCATGGCTAAAACTGTTTTTTCAAGTCAACTTTTGCAATTTTTTTTTTCTTTCATGGCTACTTTTGCACTGTTTGAGTGCTTAAAAATGTGGTAAAGAAACAAGAATTTAATTACCATTTCACAATGTCTGACAACGTTTTACGCAACACTTATTTGCAATTTAAGTTTGTTTCAAGAGCATTTCATTCACAAGTATACATCAAATTCAATTTGGATGAAGATCTTTTTGTTTCAATTTCTATTGTTAATACAATATTTTTATATTTAAAATGCATTGCTAATGCAGTTCTGAATATTCAAGGTTTTTACTAAAATTCAAAGATTTTACTGAATTCCAGTATATTTCATGTTTTTTTAAGGCAACGCTTATTTAAGTATTTCTCAAGGTTAAAGTCATTTTTAAGGACTTTTCAAGGCCTGTATGAACCATGCAATATATATATAATTTATAATATATACATGTAGTTGTTAGATGCACATTGAGACCAGTTTTGGGCTGAATGTTGTGAATATCTGCATAATCGAAAAATATATTATAGTCCATTTCACCATCCCCAGTTATAGTCTGCTTAAGTACAAATATGTTTACTTGAAGTGAACTATGCTTAATTTGACTTTCCATATGAAACGTTTTACGGATAATAAAATGATGAAATAAATTATAAAAGATAGAGACATTTCTTTTCAAATACAATTTATAAAAAGCATTTGTTGACAAAACTGATCAATATATCCATTGCATTCATTCTTTTTCTTGACCATTTTCCCTTAACTATACCATCTTTTTCATGAAAATTTTAAATCTGAAAGATATGGCTCATCTCTTGAAAACAGGAACAAAAAAGCTCTGTAAAAATACAGTACAGGCATAAAATATAGGACGGTTTTCAGAAACCGTTTTCCATGTATTTCTTTGCCAACAGGTTCAGTTGTAACCTTATCTTTGGCTGACAAAAATAAACTAGAACATTTCAGATTTGCGACTGCAGCAGAAGTGTCTACCTCAAGGCAGAGCGAGAGAAATGCTTCTGAAAATGCTGGTGCTAAATAATTCAAGACCGTGATTCTGTGATCCTCTGCATTTTATGAAAACGAAAATAGAGCCATTTCATATTTATGGGCCATACTTTCACACATTGGTTTTCCTGGTGCCTATCTATTGTGAAAATCCGCAGAACAGGGGAATATGTACTATGGAAAATATGTTTATATGTAATTTGAGCACCCCGGTTGGTCCTTTAGCTCAATTTCTGTATTTTAATGTTTTTTTATCCATTAATACTTGTACCTCCATCTGGGGTTAGTTCATTTTTAATTTATGTTGGACTTCTCATAGGACCTTTTTATCATTCCTTAATCCTGTTCTTTTCTCTGAACTTCCCTCTTAGACCAAAAAAAAATATATATATATATGTTCTGTTTCTGGTCTCCAGCAAAAAAAAAAGGTAGCTCATGGTACGGATTTTTATTTTTGGCTCAACTGCAGCCAAAAAAGAAAAAAAAAAATTAAAAAAAAAGGTTAAAAACAGGAAAATATTTTTTAGAGGTGGAAAGGTAAAAAAAAAATTAGGGTCGGCCATTAAAAAAGATGGTAGGTCAGGCAACCAGAAATGGAATTTTCTCTTTTGCTTTGGCCTGAGCAAAGCAAAAAAGGGTGAGCTTTTGTGATCCCGTGAGCGTCCATCCTGCACTGTTCGATTATGATTCAGATCAGCCAATTAGGTCAGGAGTTATGCCCCTTTTATTATAAAAAATGCCAGATTTCACATTGTTTACACCCTAGCTTCTTCATTTATTAAACAATCATCTTCAAACTTTAGACAATGTTTATGACCTTAATCTTGCAATCAAGTTTGATTATGGCTAATATCTGCCAGTTAAATCAGGAGTTATGCCCCTTTCAATTAAAAAAAATGCTAGATTTCACTTTTACACTCTTAATCTTTATTTCTTAAGCAATCATTTTCAAACTTTATGACAATGCTAATGACCATGATCTCTCAGTCAAGTTTAAATAGTGACAGATATTTGTCTAAGAGAGTCATGGCCTTTTATTAATAAAAAAAATGCCAGATTTTATCTTGTTTACATTCTAGCATCTTCATTTCTTCAGCAATCTTCTTTAAACTTAACAACACTGTTTACGGTCATGAGCTAATTTTAATTATGATTGACATTGGCCTATTTAATCAGGAGTTATGGCCCTTTAATTATATAAAAATATATCAACAATTTTAGTGTTTACACTATAGAAATTACAATTCTCATCCAGTCTGCCTCAAACTTGTCTTGATAATGTCTCAAGTCAAATCTGATCATGGATGGGGCATGGTCAAAAAGTAGGTCACTAGGTCAAATCTTGCTTAATTCTTGTTTACACTCAATGAGTCACATTTTTGGTACAATCTTTCTCAAACTTACTCAGAATGCTTGTCTTGATAAGAACTTGGTCAAGTTCAGTCAAGAGTAAGGCATGGTAAGTAATCAGGTAAGCGATTAAAGGAAATCATGGGGCAACCATTAATAAATTGTTTGTTTCCCCTCGCCGGACCGACCCTCAAAATACTTTGTGATATTGTACATGAATGGTTGACCTAGCTATGAATGGAAAATCCGGTGCTTAAATTTTACAGTCAAAAACTTTTAAAGTGCACTATTTCATCCAGGTTATTTTTTTTTTTTGCCAATTACTAAATTTTACAATGTGAAGTCTTCAAGATGCTTGGTTAATAACAGCATGAACAAGAGAGGCAAGCAGCAATACCATCCGGCCTTGTTCAAGAGTCTGCTGTCAGTTGCAATCAGCATCACGATTCCGTAAGATGGTAAGTGGTGAAGTTTGGCGTCTTGTTCAACAACTTGAATGCCCTGATTGTAACAATCAATACCTGGTGCCAAATATTGACAGTTTTCCCAGCAATTAGTCAAAAGTACTGCAATCAAGGTTGCTTTGTGAATCATTTCTAATGTATGATATTGATGCATGAGATTTGTAGGCTGTTTTTTTTTTAACCATTTTGATAGATGTTTTGGCAGAGAGGGCTCCAAGGCTAAGTATTTAATACTGTTGACTTAATATCACTCAGCTCCTTTTCACTGTGGGTTTGAATCCTGGGAGGTTACTTGAATTTTTCAAATGATGAAACCTTTCAGCTGGTTTGCAGTAGATTGGAGGTCTACCCAGGTTCCTCTCAGTTGCTCCATTTTAAAATTTAGGTAGATGTCACTATTTTACTGAAAGTTCACAAATGTATTCATACCGTTGTACCAGTAGCTACACTGGGATAATAGGTAGTCAATGGTTGACATGGTCTACACAAAAGAAGATATGATTTTGTTAGTGATGCATTTTTCAAGCAGTTAACCTAACCATGAGAAAAGGCAAGGACTAATTTTCACTTCTAAAAACTCTGGAAAGGTACATACTGTTACAGCAGCGGGAAATTCAAACACAACAACATAGACAGATCTAAGAAATGTTTGCTCAACATAGAATTCTTTCCTAACCTTCCCAAGCACAAAGTATTGGTCCAACTCTGGACCTATCGAGAGATATTAGTATAAGTCATAAACAGATGTAAAATCAAATAAGTTTGCTCTCTTCAAGGCCTAACTTCTTTACATTCATACTAAACATTAAACTTCTGCAATATGTTTTGTTTCTTTTTTGCTGACATTTGCAAGTACTACCATCCCTAATTTCTAGATTCTCGAAAACTTACTCATGCTAAAGGAAAGAATATATCATGAAGTTATTTACAGCTTACTTGGCCTGATTCTTATCATTTCATACATTTTTTTGCACCCGATATTATATTATAGACAAAAAAGGAAGAGTGAAAAGCAATAATAAAAATAAGTCAAACATTTTGCCATGGTGCCTCATAACTCGAATGGCAAAATTCAAATCAATACAGTTTCACAATTAGTATATCGTATGTCACAATACTTTTCAGAAAATGATCAACCTCAGACATAGATGATGAAGATAAGACATCAAGAATATTAACTGACAAAATATCTTCTTTAGTGGGTAAGTAGCATGGACTCTCTACTTTGACATAATATTTCCTGTCAGACTTTTTGGTATATATATATTAAAATATATCTTTATTTGGCGTTTAATGTAAAACATAGATTTTTTCATAGCAAAAAAAAATATACTTTTGGTTTTCATCTATCATTGCTGTGTACTCAAGTGTATATCAAGTGTCTTAGTCATGACAAGTTACAGAAAATGCTAACAATCTTTGGCAAAAAATAAAATCTTTCAAGAATATCCTAGTCAAAGAATGAAAATTATGACGAGAGAAAATAAATATCAGCTTGATAAAAACATGCAGTATCATTAACAAATACACATTTTGTTGACATCTGAAGATGTATCTAATTGAACAGTATTTTAACTGTAATAAAACATGACTATTTTCACTTCTTTCTTAAGGGCACACAGTTACTTTGATTATTTCAGGTAGTTCTTACAAACAATACTGATCATTTTAGTCCTTTGGATGTCTTTGCCGTGACCTTGACCTGCAACTGTGACCTTGACATTTCACTGTGACATTGACCTGTAATGTGACCTTAACATTTCACTGACCTTGACCTGTCCTTTACCTTCCTAACATCCTTTACACTGAATGTTACCTACTGCAGCATTATACTGTCATGGGTGTAGCTGGGCCTATAAATTGATGTGCAGGCCCAGACTAGGCCTGACTAGGACCAGGACTTTACTTTTTCTAAGATGCACATTCATAGGTACAGCATTTTCCAGAATATCTGGGGCCAAAGAATTCAATTATATTGCAGGTATAAATGTTAACATTTAATTTTCCTTAACAGACCTTAATGCATTTCATGGGCTTATTGAAAATACCATTTCTCACAATTCATGTGCAGGCCAGGGCCTAGAGTGCCTTCAGGGAGCCACGCCAGTGACTATATCAATATCCCGGGATTGTATCAATATCTTGTGACTGTATTAATATCTCGTGACTATCAATATCTCATGATTGAAATCAATATCTTGTTATTGTATCAATATCTTGTATCAATATTTCATGACTGTATCAATATCTCGTGATTTTATCAAAATCTTGTATCGACTTCTTATTGTATTAATATCTTGTGACTGTATCAAAATTTCATAACAACATCTCGTGATTGCATCAATATCTAAATGTATAAAAAATGTAACAAAACTTTGCAAAGTGTCCCATCTGAAATTGAGGCTACCAGACTAACCTAAACTGCACATGTGACTTTTTATTTCATTATTTCATTTCCCTCAGATGTCAAACAGACACCTGAAGTCAATTTACAAGAGAACACGGCTGTACAAAGACGTTTAAACAAGACCAGGAGACACATGGGGTTACAAATTTTGGGAGACTTAAGCATTAGCCAAGCTGCAGCTGAATTTACAATCAAGATAAATGTGGGTGCATAAAGTGAAATTTTCCATGACAATTTTAAAGTGCATTTGGACATATAAAAGACACTGCCTGTTTGTTATTTATCATTTTGCTCTTTCTTCAGAAGTAAATGAACTGAACACTGTGTGGCCATACCACATGGTATGTGATGTCATTTTAAGCTATTGCAAGCAGCATTCTTTTACCAGGATTTTGAAAAGAAATCTGCTGTAAGTACAGTAGAACCTCGTCAAACCGAACATCGTTAAACCGAATTCCTCACCATTTCAAAGTATTTTTTCGGTCCCGATTTTTCCCCTTCTTATTTTAACTAAAAATAAAATGTTTAATCCAAATTTCCCTATTTCGATTTTTTCGCTATTTCGAAGTTAAATCGCGGTCCCGAGTTCACTATTTATACTGATTTTTCAATTTTTATTTCGAAGTCAATTTTCG
>CM037794.1:14594373-14644373 GCA_021229015.1 Solen grandis
TACATTTTCGAAGACATTTCGCCCTAAACTTCAATCGTACACGGGTCAGTTTATTTTGCGGCGTCACTGGAATGATGGCTTAAGTAAGTTTTTCGCACCTTTTCCAGGTAGGGATTATCAGCATGTGTCTGACCGGAAATTATTGATTACTTCTAATTGATGTCTGACAGGTTGAGTAACAGACATGCGTCAGCAGATAAACCCAGGTGTCAGATCTTGAGTACTTGATTTTTATGTGAATTTAAATTTAGTCAGCAGAGATTAATCATCAATTGTATCTCTGTCGTCTCTGCACAATAACGTCCGAAAGAATTATTGTCTCCTAAAATAATTCCTCACAATTGTCAACGTCAGAACAATCCAGTGAAATACCCGGTGTGTCCGGGGGAAAAACTGGGTTTGTCTCAACCCTATCCGCTGTCTAGCAATCTAGAGAAGGGCCCGGTAACCAAACCGGGATGATATCTGGATCGGCATAAGGACAGAAGGGGGTAAACGTAGGCACAACTCCAAAACCTATCAAGAGAAGTTTGCGGCCATCCAGGAAGTCGAAAGGGGAATTAAATTAAAAAAAATTGCCGAAGAGTTTGGGGTACCACCAAATACGCTATCAACTTGGTTGAAACAGAAAGACGAAATTACTGTTGAACTGTTTTCTTATTATTTCCATATGTATTTGCATACATGTATTAAAGAAATTTCAATATCAATAATTGTATGTGTTTGTATTTCCGTGAAGACCCTCTTACGTACAGGATCCGTTTTTCATTTCATACGTACCAGTAGTTGTTTTTACGACGTAGCGATTTTCACGATACTCACCGGTAATGATAACGCAAACATACATGCACACAAACCGAAATTGGTCATTGGATTTTTAATCCGAATTATCATTATTTCAAAGTTTTCAGCCCGGTCCCTATGACTTTGGATTAACGAGGTTCTACTGTATATTTCTTCATCACTTTTAATGGGATATAGTGCATGTGGGGTTGAAAATTGTGCCCTTAACACACTTGGGCCCTAGTGATTCTTTTGTCAGATACATATAAATTCAGGAAACCATAAGGAGTTATGTGCTTTTCACAACAGCGAACAAAATTTCACAAACTCTGAAGGTTTTCCCTAATGCTGCTTGTGACAGCTTAAAATGACATCACATAACATGTGCTAATTAGCCTTACTGTGAACATATCCACATTTGACCAATCACTGGGCATTTTCTCACCATGCCCCCAAGGATTTGTCAGGATTTTTTTTTAAGAAATCTACAGAGCACAAAAAAAAGTTGGACTTCACTAAGAATTTTTATTGGTTGTTTTGTTGTGCTTGATGCCCCCCTCATTAAAAATGTAGAATCACATTTAAACTTGCATAAAAATCAATTGTTCAATTGTTTTATGGCAATACTCAAAATTGGAAAAAAAACTGAAATCCCCCTTGAACAAAAGCCAAATCTGTTGTATTTCTAAAACATATGTTGTTCTATTTTTCAGTGAAAATCCTAAGGACTCGTTTTGACACATTGGCAAACTGAGCAGTTTGCCCATAAAAGATTGTAGCTCAGATTTGAAAAAAAAACTGAATCCCCCTTGAAAATGTTTCATTAACCTTTCCATAGATCATTTCACAAGTACCATTATTCAAAATCTCATTTCAATGAGGACACAGCATAAACTGATCACTCAGTTATCGCAGCTGATGTTATCTGCATATCTTTATCTATAAAGTACCGAAAGTTCAATTCATATTATCAAGATAAATGAATATTCATGAGGTTAAGGGCTAAAAACATTTCAGCATTTAAACACATGCAGTAAATCTAAGCAACTAAACTTTATAAAAGTACCTAAATATTTCATTTTGATAATAAAAAAATTTTTTTTGGTAATTTTATGAAAAAATCAAGAATAATGAAATGTGCGTTTCTAAGTATTAAAACTTAAGTATGTATTGCAGGTGAGATTCAAACCTATCAATCAGCAAAAACTGCAGCAATTCTATGCAGAAGCCAGCAAAGACAAACTATGAGCTAAGAAAAGATTTCCGTGAGATATACAAAGCCGCATTTCCACTTAGCCAACATTGCCCCTGCTAGAAGTGCAAATATCCATCGAAGCCAAATTATTTTGTTTCCCTCAGATATTGCAAAGAACAGAATGTGCAAATGTTTACTTGGTAAACTTGTCTAAGGTCAATAACAGTGGCATCAGGGTTCACGATTGAGGTCTCGATTAATATGTGGAATTAATAAAAATGGCAGAGGATTTGCGCTTGAATCAAATATCTTGAGGTGTATGTTCGAGAAAGAAACAAAAACAGATTTTTTTTCCAAGAACACAGCAGAGCCCTAGAGAGGCTTAATCATTAATCATAAACTATGCACTCCATTATACCATAGTTTATGCCCTTATCAATGTTTTGGCCTAGGGTGGGGTAGGGGACATAAACGGGGCTTTTGATAGAAGACTATTCCAGACAGCTGGGACTTTGAAAGACAGAATGGTACTGGTTACAGGGAAATAGACATTGGCAAGCATATAATGTGGGGATTTGACAAATTGCCAATGCCCTAAAGTGGGGACATGAAAAATGTCAAAGTCCCAGCTGGTGTCTTAGCAGGGCACATATACCCTGGATCCTTTTACATTATTTATTTAGGTTTTTGTATTGTCCACTATAACACAGGTACTAGATTTGGACCCCTGTAACAGCGTTAAAATGAAACTGCACTACTGTTGTGAATCGGACAGAAAATTACTATCAATTACCTGTACATTAAATCGCTCAACTATCATTTAATAATCAGTGATATTTTACATGCAAATTGTGTGTTTCATTGTTATGAATGTATAATTATACCCATCAATAATCAGTAACAAATATTTACATAATATTGGAAAGCGCATATGCTATCTGCTATCTTAGGCTATATATATATGCCACATTGAAATATGTATTTATCTCCAGTTAGAAATTATATACTTAAAATATCTTGATAAATTTGTTTTAGCAACCTTCCAGTCTGACTCAACCATTACGAAAGTAATCCAAATGAATTTTACATAGGGATGACCCATAGTGCACGGAGGCACTTGGGTAGAACCACCGACCTACCAAAAGCCAACTGAAAGGCTTCCTCACTTGAAAAATCCAAATGACCGTGCTAGAACTTGATTCTGCAGCAGTGAAGGATTAAGTAATAAATAAGCAAAATTATAACTTCTCTGCAACAGAGACCCCCTAGGATTGGCACTTGCTATGTTCCGTAATTTACATGATAAAACCTTCCACCATTCTTACAGGAAAACTGAATGGATCTGGTATCTGCACCATCCTACTTGCTGTTCGTAATATAAAACTAGACTCGAGTGAACCTGAATGACCTGGTTATAATTACTAACATGGCATGTTAATCATCTTATCTCCGGTTGTATTCACCAAATAATACAAACATCTTATTCTGAGTACAAACAGCTGGAAGCCTTAGAACAGTCTCCCTCTCGAATAATATATATACAGGCGGGAGGAACAGATAAGCTTAGTATTTGCATAGTTACTCAATAAAAATGAATTTTATTTAAAGTTCTGCAACTCAAATGTATTACCTCCAATTGAGGTGAAAATTACCGCTAACAGCTTTGAAGCTGAGGGTTGTGGGTTCGCATCCCAGCATGCCCACTGCCTTTCAATAATTGGGGTACATGTACCCACTGGTTTGAAGAAATTGGGGTACAGACAAAAAAATCAGGGTACAAAATATACTTTAGCGTTGTTCTGTTACTTATTTGACTTAAATACATTAGTAATAATTCAAACAACGTCGAACGTAAACATAAAACAACTAAGAAATTCCGTATCCGAACATTAGCAATATCCGAATTCCATGTCATTTACATAGACGCGGAAAACCGTCTTTTTTACAATTCATAATGTTTCTAAGAAGATGAATTAACCTGGATGTAACGTAGGTATTTAGATTGTTGTTTTGGTCTGTTTGAATTCAACTTACTTCTTTCGATTTGAAAAAATCGAGGATAGATTCCTTTCTTTTGGGCCGTTCAGACGACATATCGTACGGGTTTTGCGTACGTTTTCGTTCAATTACCGTGATGCGTGAGCCGTCCTAAAAGTGTCAAGCGTTAGTTTATCAACAAAATCTGGCAGATTTGTAATGAAAACCCGTTTTATCAGCAATATTTTCGATTAATAAGCTTATTTTTTTGCCAAAAAAATCTGCGTACATGTACCCATCAATGTTAAAAAATCTGCGTGCACATATTTTCTTTTGCGTGATTCACGCAAAGTTTTGCGTGAATGGGCACCCTGCATCCATGTAACATCAACTTTTTTCATTTCAGTTCTAGAAAGGAAAACATGTGAATTTTTATTCTTTATTTTGTATAGGTATTTAAGTATGAACCACTGTAAAATTTTCAGTACTAATGCTTCACTTACTGATTACTGAATTCTAAATTCCATTGTAAAAGTTCATGTTTTTTACATATCTTTTCAACAATAACATGCTGCAACTTTTAAAGTGATTCCCATGATTGTACTTACAATGTAAAAGTAAGTTAAATCCGGTTTCTGTATAATATATATATAATTGGTAAGGCAACTTTTGGTTATTAATTTACTCATTCCATACTAAAAACAAGAGTGTTCTTTGGAATACATGTGTCATCTGCTGAAGTGTGACGGGAAAAAGTGTGACAGACAAACAGACATCAGATATGTGATCGCTATGTGTCACCTCTGCTTACCGCAGGTGACACAAAAAATACTTTGGCTCCATCTTGATATATCGATCAAAAATAAACTAGAGCTATCACTAAAGGTGATGAATACCCCCCACACAGCCTTTGTTTACAATCAAGTGCCCAGCTATAAGAGGTAAGTCACAATGAATTGATGTTTTCAATTGACATATTACACAAAACTATTTCACAATAATAATCTTTTTATACCAAATCAAAATTGTTCTTATTTTAATGAAGCCCAAATCATACCAAATCTGCAACATTGAATTAAACAAAAAAGAAGTGTGTCAAAAGGCTGTTTCTAAGTGAAGAGCTAGTGAAGCTTCCCATAAAATTTGCGTGAACAAAGAAAACTCCAGAAAATCAGCAAAGGGCCATAACTCAAAAAAAGTCAGTCAACTGTTACAGTTTCATAATCTATGCTCACCAGTGAAGCTTCCTATGAAGTTTGATTGAGATCCATCCAGTAGTTAATGAGAAATAGCATGGACAAAGAAAACTCCAGAAAAACAGCAAAGGGCCATAACTCAAAAGAAAATCAGTCAACCGTAACCATTTCATAATATGTTTCATAATCTATGCTCACCAGTGAAGCTTCCTATGAAGTTTGATTGAGATCCATCCAGTAGTTATTGAGAAATAGCGTGGACAAAGAAAACTCCAGAAAATCAGCTAAGGGCCATAACTCAAAAGAAAATCAGTCAACCGTAACCATTTCATAATATGCACATCTGTGCTTGATATTGAAGCTTCCTATGAAGTTTGATTGAAATCCATTCAGTAGTTATTGAGAAATAGTGTGGACAAAAAAAACTACAGACGGACGGATGGACGGACCGACGGACGGATGACCGACCGACATGGTGACTCCTATATACCCCCCCAAACTATGTTTGTGGGGGGTATAATTATCGTAACTTAAGGAACAGCTGATAACAAATCAATATAACTTTACCACTGGTTGTTTATTATATGCTATTATCGGTACTACTTTCGTAAAAGTAAACTTAACAAAGGCATATGAGAGGGTTTTCTATTTTCCTGAATCCTATACACTCATTTTGATGCATAAGAATCGTGCTGAAATAATTTGTTTCATCCCAAATGCTTTCTACAAAATTGGATATACACAATCCACCATAACTCTATCATAAATTTAGACATGTTATTATAAATTTACGACGAAACAAAGTTTTAAGGGTCTGTGTTTTAAGCAGAGCATTGCAATGGCTTCTGAATTATAATGGAGAACACAGATTAGTAAATCGACTGTGTAATGGTAGTTTTGCAGTTGCTAATTCATTTTATAATCTCTCTCGATGACAGAGGCTTTCAGATGCCTCTATATCAACCTTGGCACTTACTTGTTTGGCCCACTCACAGACTCTGCAATCAATTGTGTTAGAACCTAATTAGCGATCAATTAGGGCGAGCTAACAGTGAATCTGTTTACTTTAGCACTACAGTATATGCTCTTTTGTAAAATGCCTTTTAATGACTGGTAACAAAACAATGGCATCACGAAAGACCGAGCAAAGTATCGGGTGTTTGATGCGCTCTTTAGACTGAAAAGCCATTACGTTAAGTCTGGGAGAAAGTTATGTAGCATGTTTATGGTGTAGCTGCATTGTTAAACCCTTGTCCACACAAGTGACCTATTTTCTGATGTGTTTCATCATCAAATTAACCATATCAGACTGAAAACAAATCATCCATTGAAAGCCAGACCAGTCCTGCTCATCAACAAATTTAAAAAGAAAGCTGATGAGCCCTTCTGGCCTTCAATGGACAAATTCTCAGTCTGACAAAAATTCTATATTCTTTACATCTCATTTACTGGAATCTCGACTACCTGAAAAGCACAAAAATAAGATCAGGTTTTCTTTTGGCCAGTTTTGACGACCGTTATTGGGTGGTGTTTCCAATCACAAAAAGTTTGTTTTTTTTCAAAATTTCAAGGAGAAAGTTCCCCGTATTCAAGGGACAAAAAATAAAAAAGAAAAAAATATCATCGCCATTTTTACGATGGGTTGAAAGTAGCAAGTTCTAATGATACGAGCGTTGAATGAACCAAATATTTGATTTTTTGTTTTATTTGATATATATAATAAGATGTGAATATTTTCCAATTTTGTTTAAAATGACACGTAAAATTTCCAATTCTGAGGGTTTAGGTCATGTTCCCATAATGGTGAGAAAAAATTTTTTTTTTGTTATTTGTTTACAAGAGTGTACATTACAGCAATTATGACTAGGTTAAATTGGGGCCTCCGTGGCCGAGAGGGTAAAGTCGCTGACTTTAACACTCACTCAGCCCCTCACCGCGTGGGTTCGAATCCCAGCAGGGTCATTCGATTTTCATGTGAGGAAGCCTTCCAGCTGGCTTGCGGTAGGCCGGTGGTTCTACCTGGATGCCTCCATGCTTTCGGGTTCTTCCTCCACCTGTAATTAGCTGGACGTCGCTATATGACTGAAATACTGTCGAAGCGACGGTAAACTCAAATAGTCAAGTCTAGGTTAAATCAGATCACACACAAAAAAAAGATTTTTTCCTTCCATCTATTTGTAACAGAAACATATTAATTCTCAGTGATGAGAATCAGAAAGAGACAATGCCGACAATGGAGATGATAATAACTTTGCTTCTGAGAGTTTCCCCTCCGGAAACATTGCAGATTAAAATGAGATAATTGATTGACTGCAGTGGAATTGATCAATCTCTGAGTCTCTCCGGTCAAATTTGGACTAAAACAATTTGTCAATCAGCTGCCTTAGAGCTTTGATCTCACAATGTCATGACCTGAAACTACTGGTCCTGGTGGACCAATGTTTAGACCCTCTGACCCATAACCAGAGATCATGGGTTTGATCCCCAGCCTTGACATACCACAGTCACCAAGAATGATACTGGTATATAACCGTTGCTTGGCACTAAGCATATTAGGTAATTACAGGACTGGTTAGCCCAGTGTCAGGATATTGTGACTGGGTGTGGTATCATGCCACGTGTCTATGGCATGATAATGCTATGTGTCAGCTCTGTATCTGTCTTACATAGACAAAAATGTCCACAAATGACTATGATGCTTTGATGCCTTGGCAAACAGAACTAAGCCAGATCAATGACTTTTTTTCAGGATCTGTGACTGTTACATACTACCGTATATTAGACCACATTAGAATTTTATGTAGATCCATTATAATGATGGCCTAGTTACTTTGTTATGATTATATGTAGATCCATTATAATTGGGCCTAGTTTCTGTGTTATATTACACCACATTAATATCATATGTAGGTCTATCATAATTGGGCCTAGATACTGTGGTATATTTGACCACATTATAATTATATGTAGATCCATTATAACGCAGTCCTAGAATTTACCACATTATAATTATATGTAGATCCATTATAACGCAGTCCTAGATACTATGTTATAATGGACCACATAATTATATGTAGATCCATTATAATGCGGTCCTAGATACTGTGTTATAATGGACCACATAATTATATGTAGATCCATTATAATGAGGTCCTAGATACTGTGGTATATTTGACCACATTATAATTATATGTAGATCCATTATAACGCAGTCCTAGATACTATGTTATAATGGACCACATAATTATATTTAGATCCATTATAATGCAGTCCTAGATACTGTGGTATATTTGACCACATTATAATTATATGTAGATCCATTATAACGCGGTCCTAGATACTATGTTATAATGGACCACATAATTATATTTAGATCCATTATAATGCAGTCCTAGATACTGTGGTATATTTGACCACATTATAATTATATGTAGATCCATTATAATGCAGTCCTAGATACTGTGTTATAATGGACCACATTATAATTATATGTAGATCCATTATAATGCAGTCCTAGATACTGTGTTATAATGGACCACATTATAATTATATGTAGATCCATTATAATGCAGTCCTAGATACTGTGTTATAATGGACCACATTATAATTATATGTAGATCCATTATAATGCGTCCTTTTGTATTTATATGGCAGTGCCTGCGGGAATATGCCAGGATTAGGAGCTGTCATTAGTAGTTTATTACTGAAATAAGCTGATCATATTGATCCACGCCAGTTGGAGTACATGTGAACTTAATAACAATTGCAGAGTTGACTTAGGGGAGTCTTAAGCTAAAAGCCTCTGTAATGTTACTTTTTCCTACTTTAATAAAGTGAGATTACTAAAGGTGATTTATACCCCAGCATCCCACCTTGTCTTAATGAAATCATTCCAACGTAGCCTCAGCTTCGGTGAAGCAAAGGTATGACTATGCCATTTTAAATCATGTTAAATCATTTTTACATCATGTAACATGCAGATATTCACAGAAAAAGGAAGACCCTGAATTTTTTTTTTTTTTTTTTTTACAATTTTCACTGGACAAATCCTGGGACTCGCTAGGCTAAAGGAAAATGTGGGTCTTAGTATGAAAAGTATGCATCCTACTTAAATTTCAGTAGAATTTTCTGTATATCTGAGCATATGAGGATGCATTGAAATTAAAATGTTGCATCCACAGCGAAAACATGGAATCTCTGATGCAGGATGCATAGGTAAGGAAAATCACTGTGCATAGAAACATCAACCTACGAAAGGAGAGCCTACCTGAGCTGGACATGCACTAAAGATACCAAGTCTGCAGCTATATTTATCCAGAGGCCCATTATAAAACCTGAAGACAGATCAAGGTTCGATATTAACACCTGACCCTGAAGGACTCTAATCAGGTTTTCCGAGGGGCCTCTGTGACCGTGTGCATGAGTGTACACATTCACTAGAAGATTGATGGTACGGTCAAGTTATGTCCTTGGCTAGCAAGACAGACTGGTTGTACTCTAAACCGGCTAAAGTTTGCTGAAATTCGGTCAATAAAAGAATCAAAAGCACAAAAAGAATCTATATTTAAATCCCCAATCCCCAACTTATTCAACTGCCAAGTGCTAATTCTTCAACAAATTTTAAGTACATAAATTATAAATTATTGTGGTTTGAATTTCTGTCATTCAAGGATGGTCAAGTCTACTTTTTCTAAGTTCTTCTTAGTACATGGATTGGAAATTTGCCTTTATGCTAAGTTAGTACCTGGAATGGTTGCTCAATTTTCTCTACAAAAGGGGGTGGGTGTCAGATTCTATTGGGGGTGGGGGTTAAGTGGTAGCTATAAAAACCATTGAACAGAAAAGATTTATTCTCAGTGCAATCGTTAACCCTTTCCCTCATAGAGGAAACCATGAAAAGACCTATAGTCCAATCAGTGCATATCGATATAGAGCTGTTCGCTTCCTCAGTGGTCTGGAAATGATTGAATTAATTTGTCAGGTTTAACGTGGTTTGAGTCGTTTATGTCGATACCATAGGGCGTCAAATGAGTTTATAGGAAAGGTTTAAGCTTTTTCCATCTCAGTTTAATTATACACAAATGTATAATATGTCATTTCCAAAGTAGACATTCAAAGAAGACTTATGAACAAAACAGAATAATACCAAGTTGGCTTAGGCATTTTGCCCAACACCACATGGATGAAATTCACTGCAATGATGACTGGCATGCATAACACTACACTTTATTTTTAAGGCCATTTTTTTAGTTGATTTTTTTGTTTTACACTGACCCTTATTTTCAAAAACCTCATTTTCAATTTTTTCTTAATTTTTGAAAATTTCATTTTTTCTCCTCCGTCATTAAATGAGTTTATGAATGATTACTATTCACAGATCTCATCTTGTTAAGTTTATTAAGTTTGATATTTTCGCCTCTCATTATCATTGATAAATACATACTGAACAACACCCCTCTCCCCCTAAAAAAAACAAAAAATCAAGAGTGTTCTCTGGAACACTTGTACACGTCACCTGCTGAAGAGTGATGGAAAAAGTGTGATGGACAGACAGACGGGCAGATGACAGAAAAGTGATCCCTATGTATCACTTTTTCTTACAGCAGGTGACACGAAAAAACTATGTGCATTTTGTCCTTAGCTAAAAATGGCAGGCTCAGGATGTCTTAAGCAAATTCTGCAACCGGGCAACTAGGATTTGTAAATAATCGCTGTACCAACTTCTGCAGCCACCTGTATATACTATCAACAGGCTGTTATAAGGTTGTCATCCTTCCAAACTGACTGGCAAGTTTTCAGACAGTTATCATATAATCAGCAATAGATTCCAGATCATCCTCGTTTCTTAATTAATCAGGTCACATCATAATGATTCAGTAATGGAGAAAATATTCTATTTTTACCCCTTACCTCAAGACTGTGCAAACAAAATGATTTCCAATTTCCTGAGGAAAATATTCCTAGATGTTTTGCCAATCAAATTTTGAAGTATTTTTCTAATCAAATAAAGATTGAACAAGAACCAAATTGTGGTTGGAAGACATCATGGGAATAGAATCACCTTAACACTTTACCTCATGAATATTCATGTACAAATTAAAGACTTGATGAAAATAAATTTATTGATCTTAAACGGTATATGAAACAATGAATCTTGTCATTCAAACTGTGTAGAATCTGAGATACAAGAATTTATGAATTGACAGCTCACATTATTGTTATAATTAAGCTATGTCAAGAAAGGAAGTTGACTGTTCTTAAGGTAATCCGTCCATCATTAAGTCATAAATGCTTAAAAAGACTTCAGTGCAGATACAATCAAACAATGATTTGGAATTAAAGGTTATTTTGCTCAAAGTCTATGAAGGCTTGCATTTAACCCTTTCCCTCATAGAGGAAACCATGAAAAGACCTATGCGAACAACATAAAACCAGATCAGCCTGTGAGATCAGGTTTTATGCTGTTCGCTGCTCCTCAGTGGTCTGGAATTGAGGACTTTATAATTAAATTTGGTAAGGTTTAACTGGTTTTGGCTTTAGGGACCTATTGAGTGCGTCAAAATGAGTCTATATGAGGGAAAGGGTTAATGTAAAATTTCCATGATCATTTGTAGGACAATGATCACAATTTAATGATGGATGGATTACCTTTACCAACATATAAGTGCACCATGCATTTCTTTTTTCCTTCAGTTTAAAGAATAAATTGATTTTGCGAACTTTGGGAGAAAATAAGAACAAAATCATTTAAATAGGAGACTTTTGGCAGTCGCTGTTAGCTCTAATGTAAAACACTTCCATCAGTTTGGGAAAAGTATCGCGCTTTGCACTTAAGAAAAAAGAAATTTATATCATGGAAACTAAAATTGTTATACTGATTAAAAAAAGTTATGATGAAACACATACATCTTATAAAATTCTAAGTATGGAAGATGCTTTTCTTTCTTTAGTAAATTCTGAACAAAAACAAAAATGTCTTACAAAGCAGAAGTCTGTGTCACTCCCACACTGGCAGTGTCATGTATTGGACCATGCCAAGTGAGCGTGACTCTTTATTTTGGACTGAAATTTTTGTTCTCTTTTTATTGTCTCTCACTGAAGCCTATTTTCAGACATCTTGATCAGCATTATTAATGTTCATGTGGATCCTTTATGTTTGTCTCCTGAGAACAACTCAGGAGTACACAAAGGGTACAGAGTCCAAATGCTTGGCCACTGAGACCCACAGAATACCTTAAGGGTACAAAAGTGTACAGAGAACAAATGCTTGGCCACTGAAGCCCACAGAATACCTTAAGGGTACAAAAGTGTACAGAGTACAAATGCTTGGCCATGGAGGCCCACAGAACAACTCAATGGTACAAAAGTGTACAGAGAACAAATGCTTGGCCACTGAAGCCCACAGAATACCTTAAGGGTACAAAAGTGTACAGAGTACAAATGCTTGGCCATGGAGGCCCACAGAACAACTCAATGGTACAAAAATGTACAGAGAACAAATGCTTGGCCACTGAGGCCCACAGAATACCTTAAGGGTACAAAAGTGTACAGAGTACAAATGCTTGTCCATGGTGGCCCACAGAACAATACATTGGTAAAAGAGTATACAGAGCATAAATGCTTGGTACAATTAAAAGTGTACAATATACAAACTTGTTTATGTTAATCATTCAAGTATATTATGCAACACTGTTAATTATCTTTTTATTTATAGATTATCATATATAATTATTAGTGTAATGTTGACCCCCTCCCCCACCAAAAAAAACCAAAAAACATTACTAGTAAATAATAAACATAAATACAAATTCTATGTATTTGACATCCTGTTGTAATCATATACGAAGAACTCCATCAAAAATGTCCCTTTCTTTTGGGGTTTTATTTGTTGTTGTTGTATCATATTCTTTTTTTTTATATTTTATTTAAGTGTTTTATTTAAACGTAATAAATTCTCTTTGAAAAAAGAAACAATATCATAAAACCTTCAGTCACCTATATTTGGGTTCGGGAAAATAAAATGTCTACCAAATCTTGACAAAATATAGTCATTAAAATTTAAAAAGTCGAAATATCAAAATTTATATTAATCATATGACTTAATAACAACATTTCCGCCTGTGGCCTTCATCTGGGTGTAAAATAAAAAAAAAAATTAAAAAAGAAGTAAATGCAGATATTAAATGGGAAAAAAAATCTCTAAGTCACAGCCTTAAACCTGATCATAGTCAAAGCCTGACCATATGAATAAAATCAAAAATAATGAAAAGAAAAATATTTTCGATGTAAATAAGTAGAGTAACAATATGGTGTGTGTTTACGATAGCTTGTAAAATCCGGACCAAGGCTGCTTACAACTCCCAACAGAACACCACCAGGAACACTGACACAACCATTAAACAATTACTCCACGTTTCTCTTGTAATCACATCTCCCGATCACTATGTACTATACTTCGAGATCCTGTCAGGGAATCAATCCTCAATGCAGATTTTCCAGATTTGAAGCCTGTTCACTTATAGTTCTGCTACCAGACACATCGCCAGTAGTAACCACAAAACTAGAGTCTACTAACTCCTGGTATGAGGTTACCTTAGCCAGGGAAAGCACAATTATTGACTTTCTACTGCCTGGTCCAAGCGATTCTTCGTTCAGTCAGTTTACCCCCCCTCTTACCTAATTCTTTATAGAAAAACAATTTCGGGTTAAGCGTTTCCATATGAGGCAATTAATAGTTTATAACAATTATCTTGTCATCATAAATTTAATCATCTAGGAATTATTGGTGGAGATATTGACAGCAGAACAATTCATAAATTTGCTGCCAGGATTTTTTCTTTACAATTATTATCAAGAAAGCTTTGATTAAAAAAGTATATATGTATCAGGTATGACCTGTGTTTTAATAACTGAAATCTTATTCATGATAAGACAATATAATTGTCAAATTGATTAACCACTTATTTGATGAATATTCATGAACAAAGTTATGACTCCATTAATATGAATTTACTGTTCAAGGCCTTTTATTTTTCAGATGTTGGAAAAATGACATAAAAATAATATTTTGGGGAATAGATAGCCATTCTTTTCACTGAGGAAAAAAAAATCCTGAAGTAAAATACAAATTTGGGGAGAACTCTGTGCATCTAAAGAAATTTTCAAAAAAGTGGGTGAGGTAGAGTTATGGTTCAATGTCACTGCACTTCTCCTAGTTGCATTCTATTCATTTATGAAATTTCAAGACTATAGTATAGTTTTCAAGATATGTCCGAAATGTTAAAGCTGCTTATAGTGTTGGGAATCAGCCCGAAAAAAAATTGTAGACTAATCAACCTGTGTGACAGATTAATGATTAATCAGTGACTTTAATACTAATACATGTAAAGTCTTATTTCATATATGGACTGTACTAAGAATTCTTATGATAAATAACAAGAGCGCTGGTTATCGCAAAATACGCCCATTCTGCCATTTTATCAACTCAAGGGTCATAACTCTATAGTGGAATATTCTGACTGATTTTCAAACTCGATTGAGATACTGTGCTAATACACATTGTGACAATTTGTCAGTGTTAGAGAGCAGACACTGCTGATTTTGCAATTTTTCATCAATTAAAAGGCCATAACTCTATAGTGTTCAAGATATTATGGTTGGTCACCAAACCTATATACCATATTGTGCGCATTAAAATTTCATTTTGTTTGAGTAAAAAAAGTGATTTAGCATATTCTGTCTGGAACAATATGGCTGGTTACCGAAAGGAACCAAGACAAGAGTGTCCAGATACATTATGGCCAAGTTTAGTAAGGATCAGTTTACTAGCGTTCAAGTTAGACTTTTCATTTACTCAAGGGCCATAACTGAGATATTGTGCCCATATATATTGCGACTATTTAAGTATCTTTAAGATCAGTTCAAGTTGAGTTAAAGAGCGGAAACTTTTAATTTGACCATTTTTCATCAATTCAAGGGCCAAACTCTATAGTGTCTAGAGCAATGTGGCTGGTCATTGAAAGGAACTGAGATATTGTGCCCATATACATTGTGACCAAGTATGGTTATGACTGGTTTACGTTTGTTCGAGTAAGAGAGCGGACACTGTTAATTTGACCAATTTTCATCAATTCAAGGGCCATAACTCCGTAGTGTCTGAGGCAATGTGGCTGGTAATCAAAAGGAACCGAGATATTTTGCCCATATACATTGTGACCAAGTATGGTTAAGATTGGTTCACGTTTGAGTAAGAGTGTGGACAACATCACCGGACGCTGCCCAACCACCACACGATAAAATGTTAATGCTTTTATTATTATTTGTACTATTTGATCATTTTCACACTTTACAAGTCAAACTATTACTGAAGCCTTATGGTTTCTGATGAGAAGATTTTTCTAAGTTTTTCTTACATATGGTCAGTCTAGATATAAAATCAAGTAACCCCTGGGGCGAGCCAATTTTGACCCCCTGGACATGATTTGAACAAACTTGGTAGAGGTCCATTAGACAATGCTACACACTGCACATGTCTAAGCACTTGCAGTTTTGGAGAAGAAGATTTTCAAAGTTTTTTGTTTTTTTTTTATCTCCTGTGATCTACTTTTTCAATTAATCAAATCAATTTGAACAATTTTGAAAGAGGGCCTCAAAAGGGTCAATCCTGTGCAGTTTGTTCATAATCCATTCAGCAGTTTAGGAGGAGATTGCTGACAATGGATGCAGTGAGACTGCTAGACACAGGTTTATCCTAATAGCTCACCATGAGCTCATTGTGCACAACAATGTGACAAACAGACCGGACAAAACAATAATGCCAGGGATAACAGATCTCTGGGTCATAAAAATGTTGCAAAACAAAAATCGCAACAAAATAAAATGGTAATCAGTTAATATACAGAAATGGATGGATAATAATGATGAAAAGAAAAACATGTACAGAATATGTTACTTATAGTTGTTTCCTAGATCCATTATGCTTCCCATAATATATATAGCTAAGAATTCATATTTAAGTTATGATCAGTGATAATTAAATCTAAAAATTCTCTATAATGAATCCCTGGACTAACATGTTTGAAACAAATGAGTCCCAAAGTGACTCCCAAGCCAAAATTATGAGTCCCAAAATTTGAACATTTCTTTTTTTCAGAAAGAATTCTAATTGTATGTGTTAAACAAATTGAATATTTTTTTTTTTTAATTTTCTTTGCTTCAATTAAGAAACATGTTTCACAGTGTGTTGATAATAACAAAAAATTGTATGATCAATATCACTATTTTGAAACTGTTAATTTTTAGAAATCAAGCAACTGTTTATTTGTAAGTGACTAAACTAAAAAATTTTGATTGAAAAAATGTAAATTTTATATAACCTTAGGACCATAAACTATTAGTATAGACATCTATTTAAAATTCCAGTGAAATTTTCATTCTTTACCTTAAGAAAACAACCAAAATATTTTTTTTATACAAAAACCTTTTTTACCGAGTTATGAATATTCGTGTATTTCATCATTTAATTTGACACCCTTCAACACATAGCATGGTCCACATTCAAATATGTCACACATAACAATTTCAGGCCTTGTTAGCTTGAAATTCTGATACGAAGTCTAAAACTGTATTGTATTATTTAGATGAATTAGCTTGACTGGACATTTTTCCCTTTAAAATTGTTTTTATTTTGAAATATACACTTGATCACAGGGACTAGCTCCTGTATGATAGTGACAAATCAAATTGTTGTTGAACCTGCAATGTATTATCCTCTGATTTAGATCCTATACGCAGATATCAACAAGGAATAACAACATTTTGGTGAGGGGTCGTCTCTCTTAAACTATTTTTGTCCTCAGTTATATATCTGGCGTCTCTAGGATAATGAAATCATTAGTATCATATATGGTGTCTCTAGGGTAATAAAATCCTAGTAATCACAGCCAGAGACCGACCAAAGACATGGCATGCCACCCTAGAAGAGGACCGAGCTCTTCTGCATATCAGCAATGCTGATACCCTGGATAGAGACAAATGGCGTGAGGCTATAAGGAAAGACTTGATCATGAACAATAACCAACAGATGATAATGTCAAGGATAATGAAATGGTCTCTATAATATGAAATTATAATATCATGTCTGGTGTCTCTAGGATAATGAAATTATTAGTATCATGTCTGGTGTCTCTAGGAGGATAATGAAATTATAGTATCATGTCTGGTGTCTCTAGAATAATGAAATTATTAGTATCATGTCTGGTGTCTCTAGGATAATGAAATTATAAGTATCACGTCTGGTGTCTCTAGAATAATGAAATTATTAGTATCATATCTGGTGTCTCTAGGATAATGAAATTATTAGTATCATGTCTGGTGTCTCTAGGATAATGAAATTATTAGTATCATGTCTGGTGTCTCTAGGATAATGAAATTATAAGTATTATATCTGGTCTCTCTAGAACAATGAAATTATAAGTATCATGTCTGGTGTCTCTAGGATAATGAAATTATAAGTATCATATCTGGTGTCTCTAGAATAATGAAATTTTTAGTATCATATCTGGTGTTTCTAGGATAATGAAATTTTTAGTATCATGTCTGGTGTCTCTAGAATAATGAAATTATTAGTATCATGTCTGGTGTCTCTTGAATAATGAAATTATTAGTATCACATCTGGGATAATGAAATCATTAGTATCATGTCTAGTGTCTCTGGGATATTGAGATTATCAGTAATGAATCTGGCTAAACTTGACTTGACTATTTGAGTTTACCGGCGCTTCGACAGTATTTTAGTCATATAGCGACGTCTGGTGTCTCTAGGATAATGAAATTATTAGCCTGGGATAATGATATAATTAACATAATGTCTTGTGTTTCTGGGATAATGGAATTATTAGTATCATGTCTAGTGTCTCAGGGATGATGAAACATCAGTAATGAATCTGGTTGTGTCTCTAGGATAATGAAATGATTTGTACTATATCTGGTATCTCTCAGATAATGAAATCCTAAGTATCATATCAGGGATAATGAAATCATTTAGTATTACATCTGATGTCTCTAGAATAATGAAATTATTTGCATCATATCTAATGTCTTTGGGATATTGAAATCATTAGCATCACATCTGGGATCAGTATCATGTCTGGTATTTCTGGGATAATGAAACCATTAGTGAAGTATATTTTGTTTCTGGGATAATGGAATCATTATAGTAATATAACTTGTGTTTCTGGGATAATGAAATCATCAATATCCTACCTGGGGATAATGAAATCATTCTCTGTTGTTTCTTGGAAAATAAAATCATTAGTATCATATTTAATGTCTCTGAGATAATGAAATAATCCAAAGTAAGACATTATTCACATAATAGGAAAAAAAAGTCCACAAATTAAGATTTCCAAATTGAGATCTGCTCAGATTAGCACTTCAGGATTTTTTATTTTTGTAATTTGTAACCCGTTGTGAAAATTGGAAGCAATAAATTTTGACAGTTTGAAATTAACCATTAAAGCTGTCCCAATTGGACTGATACTCCAAGCAGGAAACCATTTGAAACTGTCTCAAAGAATATGCATGTTTTAATCAAAACAGTCGGGGGTCCTTAACTGTGCCCTTGACCTTATGCAAATGACCTTGAGCCAAGGGTATGATCATAAGAACATTTTATAATAAATATGACCTTATAAAGCATATAGGGTAAATAGGATTCAAGTTCAATTTAACATTTATAACTTAATTGTGACCTTGACCTATACTGTAATCATGACCTTCTGTGACCTGAGAGTCAAATATATAACCAGTTATAACCAGTTACCTCATAAATATTCATGTACAAATTCATAACTTGATTGAATGTTATTTTTTTTATATGAAACAATGGATTTTTTTGCCGTGGAGACTGCAAAGAAACTTAGCTACAAGAGACTATCTGATCATACAGCTGCCAGAAGTAGTGATAGAAATCTGTTCAAATTTGTCAAAATCGATTTTTAGGTTCAATTCAGTGGGGTATATAATAATCGATAACTTTCCGATTTATAATTGCTTGAACCAGCAAGTGCTTATTATACACAGTATCATGAACTTATGAACTTCATTAAGTAGTTTTCTATAATTTTAGTTTTATAATGCCGGAGCAGTTAATAGGTTATACTTAGTTTGGGCCTTATTGTTTTAACCCTTTCCCTCATATAGACTCATTTTGACGCCCTCAGTAGGTATCACATAAAGCCTGATCTGCAGAAAACCACAGTTAAACCTTACCAACTTTAATTACAAAATCCTCATTTCCAGACCACTGAGGAGCAGCGAACAACATAAAACCTGATCAGCCTGCGAGTTACTCGCAGGCTGATCTGGTTTTATGCTGTTCGCATAGAACTTTTCATGGTGTCCTCTATGAGGGAAAGGGTTAAAGGGGATATTTAAGGGTTTTCCTATAGAAACCTTGGTAAAATCAAGAGATTCCAGATTAATGTACAGTCACAGTACACTAGCTCGTCAGACAACACACGATATGGTATGGTATATAATTTTACAACACTGCCGCAGAACCAGTATATGTAAATTGTCACTCTTCAGAAAAGCAACTGATCATCGGTGACTAGCGAATATAAGAACATCACTACCTAGAGGGAGCTAGGTTTGCTGCGCCTGCCACAGCGTTAAAATATGTCTATATGAGGAGAAGGGATAATTGCAGTTCCTAAAGGACTGACATTTTGTTAATATGCAAATTATAATTATTTTCTCTGAAAAAGACCTATACACCAAACCTATACTAGGAACTCTATTAAAGCACTTAGTGACGCATTTCAGAAATTTGTGATGTGGTTAGAGTATTGGGCTATCACGCCGGCGGACTGGGATCGATTCCGGGCCGGGCCGTGTCAGTTTCACATGACATACATCTTACATACATCCAGGAATGTGCCTTGGAAATATTTTTTGCTTGTTCCTCGAATTAACTGATGCAAATGACAAACTTCTGTATGTTTGCATTCGTTGAGTTTTAAATAAATGCAAAAGAGAGACTATGAAAAGTATTATAATGGTCCTATTTTTCAACTTCTGCACATCAAGGGCTAGTCACAAAACTGTCCATCTTTTTGTATTTCTATATTGAGGGTTGAGATTTTTATTATGCACTTAGAATAGCCTCAAAATATAAATCTCTCGGTCTAATAATTGCTTGAATAATAATTCCTGCACATAATATTAATCTTTTTTTCCTTTCCCAAAGTATCCAATTAAATGATTGGCTGTTTGCTGATTGAAAGAAAGATAACCGACTACAAAAATACTACTTTGAACCATTAATATCATGATATCTAATTCATCATCTAGGCATTCCTGACATTTGTCTCTTGGTGCAAATCAAAACTATATAAAGTGGATTGACTAAAAGCCAGGCTACAAGAGACAAGAGTTGTCAGAATGACACATATTGCCCCCCTACGCTCCCCCCATTCCCATCATGGTCACTGTGACCTTGACCTTTGACCAAGAGACCTCAAAATCAATAGGGGTCACCTACTAGTCATGACCAATCACCCTATGAAGTTTGAGGAATGTGGGCCCAAGCGTTCTTCAGTTATTGATCTGAAACGAAGTGGTCTACCGACAGAAGGACCAACCGACAGACAGACCAACTGACCATCCAACCAACCAACATTCTTCAAAGTGGGGGCATAAAAAAACAACAAGAAGGCCATATCTATGTACTAAAATCTGTACTAAAACATTTTAAGTAGTATTTTTGAAGGAGATGATTTTTTAAGTTTTATTTTTTTTCTTCTTTCCGTTGCCACAGCAACCAGAGTTCTACATGGATCAAGTTTATTTTTGCGACATTTGTGAAAATTCACCTAATGATCATCCTGCCAAGTTTAATCCAATTCTGTCCAGCAGTTTAAGAGAAGATGCAGTTTAAAGCAAATTGTTGACGACGCAAAACGAGGGAGGCAGGGTGATCCTAATAGCTCACCATGAGCATGTTGTGCTCAGGTGAGCTAAAAAATAAAATAAAATAAAAAAAATAAATAAATTGCATTTCACAAAATGAAAAATGTTATCTAACTTTACAGTGTTGCCATGGGATTCCTGTATTAAATACTTGTATGTAATAATCCACCCACCATTAATTCTAATCATGGTCCTTCAAATGCTTAAAATGGCATGTGCAGATGAAGTGTTCATGAACTTGGAGTTATGGGCTCTCTTGCTCTAAATCTGTAAAAGCTTGCATTTCCTACAAAATTCCCATGATTACTTTTGAAAGACCAAGATGAATGGATTATTTGATGTCATTGTCAAATCAAGGCCTTTTCTTAATTTTATGTTTCAAGACAACCATGATCAAACAAACTAATAGGTGAGGGAAAATAGCCAGCGCAAAATTACATGTTATAAAAAAATAATGAATGTTAGCTTTTTAGAGTGGCATAATCCAGTGGTAGGATGCACGACTCAAGATATGAGGGTTTGTGGTCTGAATATCAGGTTGCCCCTAATATCTCCTTGTGCAAGAAATTCATTTTGAATTGTTTCACTCCACCCAGGTGTGCGTTCAGTATGCCAAACCGTATGCAACCGGTCGCTTACAAGAAGCTATGGAGTTGTCTTAGGGCCTTAAACCATGCTGATCACATGCACCATATGAAGTACATAGGTATACGTGAATATCGTGGCTTATGACACTGAGACAATTTCATAGCTGACTGTAAGCGTACGGTTGCATACGGTTTGGCATACTGAACGCACGCCAGGTGTATATGTGGAAACTTTTGCGGGCTATTTAGGTCATGGGTCAGATGCTCATACAGGAGGCTCTCTCTCTGATTTGGGGGAACAGTTCCCTCCACCTTTTCTGGTCGTTTTCCCCCCTGTATGGGTAATTTTAGGCAATTTTTGCTGTATGGTCATACATGCAATAATTATTAGGTTTTTGTGGACTGCAACGCAGCCGCGAAAACCTACTGTTCTTGGCTAAAGACTCCCTGCAGTGATGACCAGCAATTAACAGGTCTGATCACAGCAGTTGGGGGCCTGGCTCAGTGGGACATCTCATTCCTTTTGAGATGCCTTTAAGTCTTGGTCACAGCTGAATTCACCAATGAAGGAAAACACTAAGATATATAAACGTTTTGCATTTTGTTGTTTTTCTGGTATTTTAACTTGGCTGATCAGGTTTGGAACTGTTGATCATCACGAAAACCGTTGCATTTGCAGTATGCAAATCTAGTTTTAATTAAAATGTACAAAATAGTTCCTATCTAGTGGCTTTATTTGTTAAAAATGAAATAGAAATCAACTATTATACAGTACAGCTGTATTGTACAATCTACCTCCTGACCATTCTTGCTATTTATATGAGCTCTTGCATTTTGATTGTAGGGGAAATTTTGCTTGAAAATAGGGAAAAAACATACTTATTGGCTGGGGGAATGGTACCCACTAAAAAATGGGGGTCAAGAGCGTTGCAAACATACACATTGAGCAGGGGGTAAAACATGTAAAACTAGAGATTTGTTTTCATAGAAAACTGATGTCTTCCCCATCCCCCTTCCCCTCACACACACATATACACACAGTGACATATGCAAATAGCTAAAGGCTGACTATATTAATAAAGCTCCACACAGAGTTATGGACCTTGTGTGGTGAGACTGCATCTCATCATTTTCTTTCCATAACTGAAATTTTGTTTCAATAGCATAAGTAGAACAAGAGTTATCTTGCAGTCAAGAAATTGTAAAAAGGGGGAATAACTCCAAAAATACTGCGGTCAGCGTTATGAACCTTGAGCATGACACTTTCTCTCAATAATTTCTTTTCATAAATGAGTTATGTTAAGGACATGAAATTGTATAAAAGCGGAATAACTCCAACAAGAAATATTGAAAATGGATTAAGCTCTAGTGTACTGCAATTCTTGTCCATTACGTCTACCCACCTATGAAGCTTCAAGGTTATATGTCTCAAAGTGCATGAGTTATGCTCTGGACAAAACTTAATTGAATATGAAATTAAACAACAAGCAATAACTCCAAAAATCTGATTTGCAGAATTAAGGTTCTTGTGCACTGCAATTCTCCTTTGTGAGGTCTATTCACCCCATATATAAATATAGGGGGTGACATAACTAGATATTACCTAACTACCTTTCCTGTTGAAGTATGTGGAACAAATCAAAGGGATTTGGTATGAACCTGTGGCAATATACTGAATAAATGCTGTTTGTGTCACAAATTGTCAGCTTCACTGCTACATAACAATCATTGTGGGTAAACATTGTCAGTGTAAACATTTGTAAGATTGCTTTATTTCAAAGTTAATAAATGCAGAAAAAGAACTTTTGGAACTTGAACTAAAATGTGAATATTTTAACCCTTAACCTGCTGAATTTTTCAAAATGGATTAGCCGACATCTTTTTGGAACTGTCCATTATCAATTTTTAGGGATAACAGATGAAAACTTGTAGTTGGTCAGCCAACAGTAAAGAGCAAGGCCAGCCTGCACAGAACTTACACAGTATATAAACATGAAGAGAGATTACCTTAACCCTTTCCCTCATAGAGGACACCATGAAAAGACCTATGCGAACAGCATAAAACCAGATCAGCCTGCGAGTTAGGTTTTATGCTGTTTGCTGATCCTCAGTGTTGGAAATGAGGATTTATATTAAATTTGGTAGATTTAACTGTGGTTTTCTGCAGATGAGGTTTTATGTGGTACCTACTGAGTGCGTCAAAATGAGTCTATATGAGGGAAAGGGTTAATTGCATTGTGTTATATAATTATACAAACAGTTTAAAACTAATCACAAGGATAAAACAATTTTTACATCTATGAATGAATGAGTAAGAAGAATTTGTTCATACAATGTTTGGTAACATGGGCCTCTGAAGTGGACTTTATATTTTACAGCCATTTTAATCCAACAGTAGGGCTTACTGTATACTGAGAAACAATGATATTCCTTAAAACTTTGGTCAGAAACATGATCTGATGGTATTATGGACAGTGTGCCTCACTGGCTTTTTTAATAGGGGCTACATGTACCCGGCCATGTCTGTTAAAATTTAGGGGTACACAGCAAATTTTGGGGGAATACTAAAGAATAAAAAACGTATATTTATAACATTATATTATTCTTTTATCTCTTCCCTCTGTTCACATTTTTAATTTAACTGTATACATTATTTATTGATTTAATTACTGTTTATCTAAATATACCCATGACTAATTATTGAAATTTACTTTTCGACAATATCAAACACATAGTTCTTTGAGTAGATTATAACTACAATTTTATTGGTGGGTGTTGACATTTTTTTTTGCATGAAGTATTTATTTTTTGTTCATCTTTATTTATTAACCTGATTCACACCAACTTTAATGTCAAAGGGAACTCTGATGGACATTTTTTTCTGGCTTTTTTTAAAAAAAGTAGGTCAAAGGTCAGGTCAACTGCATAATGAAGAGGTCCATCAACTTAAGCAACTGTCCAAATATTAAGGCAATCCAATGAAGCACATAGAAGTTATACATGTAGCAAATTAATCAAAGGGAAACAGAGTAACAGATAAACAGGATATTTGAATATTTACCCAATTAATTTTGATAAAAAAGTAATAATTTTCAGAATAACAGGGTAACGAAAAAGCAAATAATAACTCATGTATGGGTATCAGTTATAGCAGCTAAAAGGGGGAAAAAATCGCTGGATGGGCTGCAATTTAATGATTTTTTTTTCTCAAATTTGTAAAATATGTCAATACTGGGGAAAAAAATCTACAACACAAAAACAAGAAATGAAACCTGTTAATTTATCAACATTTTTGGAAAATCATTTTGTTAATAAATTATTATATTTGACCATCATCGTGTGATTTATATTAAGTGGCAATGAATACATATACACAAAAAGAATTAATGGAGTTTGTATAAACTTCTGACCAAATGACACATCACCTGTGGCCTTTTTTCTTTCCAGTTTTGACCTACTCTCCTGATATTTTTGTACAAATGAATTTCAATTACTGAAGGTTTAATGCAGGTGGCTAAATACACTTATGTGGACATTTACCTGGAACTCGGTCGCAACATCCAGGGGGCTCAGTGTTTTCAAGAAATTAATTAAGGCTTTTGAGAAGTCGCTGCCTCAAAACTATGAATAAGCCTTTTTATACTTTCCGTTTGATAATTTGTATTTATTACCGAGAATGGTAGAATTCTCTTGGGGAAAACTCATCTAATTACACTAGTATGTAGTCTTGGCGCTCTTGGAATAATACTCGGAACAAAACTGGCATAACTTATTTAAAGGTTGCTATTAGTTACAGCCGTCTGTCAGCACAATTTATTTTTATTATGGAGAATTGTTTCTGTTAGGTATATATTTATTGTTCCTACAATTTCTTTTCTTAATCAACTTAATCCTCAATCAATCAAAATAAATTTGATTCTTTTACAAAAATAACACAGGTGGTAGAGTATACAATTTTTTTAAGCTTTTACAGGATTTGAATCCCTTAATACTGTTTTTTTTTTCATTTGTATGTTTACATTTGCTCACATTTTTTCAGCTAGATAAAAGCAGAGTATTTGGAGAAATCTCAAGGGTTTTTTTCTACATATTTTGGGAAAGGGACCCTAATCTCCAACTGGGAATAATTATTGACATATATTTGCTATTTTTAAAAAACAGAAAAGCAAATAAGTATAATTATGTTATTATGTGTAACATATTATATAAAGAGGCAATTTCTTTTTAAATTTCCACAAATTAAAAAAAAAAACACCCTGAATTTCCAAAGTAATCTACTGTTTCCCCCAATTCCCCCCCCCCCCCCCAAAAAAAAATGAACAAAAAACTTTCCAAATAACTGAAGACATAATTGTTTTCCCTACATTCTGAATTCAGTAAAATTAAAAATTCAGAGTTTCCTATAATAGACATGTGTTGGTTTGCAGCTTAGTTTCTACTCAGTCTGCATAGCAAAGAACTATATACAATTTAAAGTTGAAACAAATAAAATTCATTCATAAAAAAAAAAAGAGTAAATTCTAAAAGATAAGGTTTTTGCAGAACTTGGCCAGCTAGGTAATCTCTAAAATCATTACCAAATACAGATATGTTTTAACTGACATCCGTTGACAAACAGAGCAGACCCAGATCAAACTGCTCTTCCCAAGAGCAGTCTGCTCAAGGTCTCCTCCGTTTATAGGTCAGTCTTGAGCTCCACCAACTATACTAAGTCATACTTAACATACTTAATACTTAGAGGCGACAATTTCAACATTTTTTTTTATCCAATCAAGATATCCAAATATTTAATATCTTAGCAAATAGTGTTATTTATAAGGGTAATAATGTATGTTGGTTTAGTCATACGAGTACACTTGAAGCTTCGGTAATGAATATTTGGGTATTTTAACCCTTTCCCTCATATAGACTCATTTTGACGCACTCAATAGGTACCACATAAAGCCTGATCTGCAGAAAGCCAAATTCAAACCTTACCAAATTTTAAATTACAAAATCCTCATTTCCAGACCACTGAGGAGCAGCGAACAGCATAAAACCTGATCAGCCTGCGAGTTACTCGCAGGCTGATCTGGTTTTATGTTGTTTGCATAGGTCTTTTCATGGTTTCCTCTATGAGGGAAAGGGTTAATAAGAGAAAAAAGAATGACGACATTCGCCCCTAAGTATTAAAGTATTACTTCACCCTATGTATATTTGGTTAGAGTCTGCAGGCTGAATGGCAAAGAAAAAAATCCATTTTTTCATAAAGCTTTAAAAGCTCATTAAATTAATATTAATCAAATCATGAATATACATAACTATTCTGCTGGTAAAGGATTAAATCATGAAAAGTTATTAGGCCTTCACAGAGTTCCCATTCACGTAAGATTTTACGTGAATCACGTAAATAATAAATAATGTACGTAAAAATTTGACACCTCGCGCGTGCAGTGCACGCAAAAAAAGAAAAAAATATATTACCGGTAAATACTTGTAAACTTATTGTTTTGTATTGAAGAAAAGGTACTAGCACTTCCCATACTAATGGTCGTTGTTTTCTTATGAAAATACCGAGACACAGTCAATAATTTATAAGGGGGAAATCTAGCGTTTCTATTTTTAGATCTAGACTGGTTTTCAATATCAATTTATCCGCGCATTGGACTAACCCTAAAAACAGAAACCCAGTCGCTTTCAACATGTCGCAGCCGAAGCTGTCTGCTTTCTTTCAAAAGAAAAACGCTGAGGATGCTGGCAAAAATGCTCGCCCCGAAAAAGCAAAACAGCCTCGAACAGATGATATGAGCCCTGGTCCTTCAATACCAGTAAAAAAACGTAAGAAAAATTGGCAGAGTGAATGGCTTACTGAATTTTCGTGGTTACGAAAGGACTCCGAACAAATGTTCTGTACCGTTTGCGAAAAGTTCGAAGGAAATAATCCAAAGAGTGTTTGGTCCAAGGGTTGTACAAATTTTCAACATTCAGCATTATCAAGACACCAGTCGACCCCAAAACATGCAAGAGCATGTTTATCAATGAAGCAAGAAAGATATATGACGGCAGCCGTAGAGATCGTGAAGAAGAGGCATGAACCGATTTTAGAAGCTCAGTTGCGAACGGCATTGTACTTAGCCAAAGAAAATGTTAGCGATAAAAAATTTCATAGCCTGATTGACCTGCAGGTAGGAATCAGTTCAAATATATAATGGCATACATAAACATGAAACAATTGAATATATAAATAAGAATAACTATTAAAATATTAATATAGAAATAAAGCAAGCATAAAAATGAAACAAAAAAAAAAATAGGGTAGGTTGGTATGAATTTTTTTGTTTAATTTTGTTTTTACTTCTAGGGTTGGTGGCAGAAAAATAGGGTTGGTCAGGTAAGCGGAAACAAACAATTTTTTTAGGCCTTTATATGAATTAAAAAAAAAAGATAATTTCAAAATTATTAATTTATTTTCAACATTTTATTTTCAGATATCCAATGCTCATGTTTTTGCCAGTACATCCCGTCCAAGTAGTCTTCTCTCAGCCAAGCAAACTCCTGGCATCTACACAAACCATCAAGCTGCATCTGATATGCAGGGATATCTTGCAGATGTTGTTAAGGAAATGGCAATTGTAAGAATTAGAAGCAGTCCATTCCTGGGAATAATGGTTGATGAGTCACTGGACATTGCTACCACAAAAAAGCTTGTTATGTTCTCTAAAATCATGCATAATGGGGATATAAAAATTGAGTTTTGTGCTAATATTGAAATTCAAGATGGAAAGGCAGATACTGTGTATAGTGCTATTGTGGACTGGTTAAAATCTGTTGGTCTGGGTATTGAAAAAGTATCAGGTTTTGGCAGTGACGGTGCATCTGTGATGACAGGAAAACATGCTGGTGTTGGTGTTAAGTTGCGAGCAGACAACCCTAGAATTATTCACATTTGGTGTGCTGCTCATAGGCTTGCATTGGTGACTTATTGGGCTGCCAAGCACATTCCGTATCTTCAGACTCTTCAACAAACACTTATCAACATTTACAACTTTTATGAATATTCTGCACCCAGGTATAATAAAATCAAAGAATTGAAGAGAATAATGGGTGGTAAAGTTAGAAAGTTTAAAAAACCGACACAAGTCAGATGGCTGTCATTACAAGATGCCATAGAAGCTGTATACAACAGTTGGTCAGCACTGGTTCTTGGTTTGGAACATGAAGTGGCTGCAAGTCCCCAATCTGAAGGTGGCAACAAAGCAAAAGGTATTCTGAAAAGTGTTAAGTCTTTCAGGTTCATCTCAAGCATTTGTTTGCTTAAGGATATCCTGGGCTGGATATGTAAACTTTCAAGAATTTTTCAAAAAGATGTCATAAACATTAACCATGTTGTTACCATGATCAATGCCACAAAGGATACCCTGTCTTCATTTGAAGGGGATGTTGAAACTCCAAGTGTTGTGGATTTAATTGAAAGCCTTGATCAGGATGATGGATCAGAGACATTTCAGGGTATTGAACTTTCTTGCACACTCAGAGACAGGCTCATGCTAATGAACTTAAGAAAAACATTCATCCAAAATATTCTTCTAGAATTTGATGAAAGGTTCCCAGATGATGATATGAAGGTACTGAAGGATTTGAATGCCATTTTAAACCCAGATCTTCTTCCAGGAAATAGGGACATGATACAACAACATGGCATTGTTGAACTTGGAAGGATACTTGATTTCTATGGAAACCTCTTTGTGAAAGATGATGTTAAGCAAAACTTTTTACAGTTTAAATTTTATGTTAATGTAAACAGGCATTTGTCTATTCAGGAATTTTGCTCCCAGCTTGTGAAAGAACCAGAGGTGTTCCCTGACTTTGCCAAAATGGCAGCACTTTTGATGACTGTTCCTATGACATCTGTGCCATGTGAAAGGGGTTTCTCTTCACAAAACAGGCACATATCCAAATACACAAACAAGAGATCTGTAATAAATGTGGAAAATCGCATGTTCATTGAGTATGAATCAAAACAGCCAGGCTTTGATGAAGATGCTGTCATCAAAAAAGCATGTGAAAAATTCAACTAAATGCTAGTAAATAAAAAAGCCTGAGTTGAAACATTCTTGATAAGCTGGTTATAAAAAAAATGTCTTAGATGAAGCAGTTTTGATATGTTGGTAAATAAAAAATAAAAATAAATATGTGCCTGACCTGAAACAGTCTTGATCATTGCTTTTATTTTCCTTTTTTTCAGTGTACCCCAAAAATTTGCTGTGTACCCCTATTTTTTAACAGGCAAGGGTACATGTACCCCCATTTTAAAAAACCAGTGGGAACACTGCTTCATAAGCAAATAAAGAAAAGCTATACTTGCATTTCTCTAATCCACTGATTATGAAGAAAACCATGGTCACTGCATCTTACTGCACATTTTTGTAATCCATGGATATCAAACAAATTATAAAACAATAAACCACCGCATTTAATGTACACAACATCACACATAAAACTAGGTCATAATCATTTATCGTTCTCTATTTTTAATTCCGATTTTCTCAGGTACAAAAGAAGTAGATACAGTTAGTTGTGTTCTAAACCATTATCTTATCTTGTGGTTCCTTTTATAATTATAGTCAATGTTGACTGGCAATTATCTATAATTATGTGTGTGCAAATTTCTGTTATCATAGTTTAAAACCCGTGCCAACCAAAACTATCAACCTATCCTTCTCATTGTTCATTAGCCCATTTTCCAGATGGTTATATTTTAAGCTTTTTAAAACAGTACAACAAATGCCAATATTTCTTATTGTCACTCGACTGACAAACAAATATTTTTATCAGACGCGGAACATTAATCCTATAGCCATGAAGAAACAAATCCTGTTACGTTAGCTTAACAATCTGTTCGATTAAGAAGAAAACTGTTAACTAGTCAGGTTAAAACCATTAATCTTATAACAGATTTCATACGGCTTGAATAAATATTAGCCTTTGATCTCAGCAAACCAAGTTTTATGCTCCATTGTAAATGTTAATACAGTTTAACAATAGCTGTGATTGATAGAAAAACTGAATGGGGTATGTGTATGATAGGTTAACTTGATTTACCTGCGGTGTTTGCCATTTACGAAACCAAACACCGGCTCAGGATGACATTAAAATGCAAGTCTGAATGGCTGTGGACGATAAAAATCTTATTATTTTGGAATCAAGATTTATCCTTTGTCTCCTTGTTCAAACTGACAAGTATTGCATAGAATCACAAGATAGCGACCCACCCTTTAAGTCACACAAAGTTCTTCCATTGTTTTACTAAAGCAGTAACAATGAGGTGTTTTACTTAAATACTGAACAGAAAAGTAAAAGATGTTTTAACTCTTTACTTCATACAGACTTGTTTTGATGCCTTGGCAAACAGAACAAACCCAGATCAGACAGCTCCTCGATTGTCTGATCAGGCTCTTTTCTATTTTCTTATTCAATATTGGAACTCAGAATCTTCACAGTCTGCATGGCAAAAAAAAAAATCCATTGCTTCATATACCCTTTTAAATTAAGAAAATTAAAATATTCATTAAGTAATACATTTCTAAATGAATATTCAAGAGGTTCAGAGTTATGAAATAATCTATATTTCTTTTTTAATTGATCATCAAGTGAGCAATTATGTTTTGAATCATCTCAAAAAAATCTTCTGTCAAGCAAAAATATAATGAGCAACACTTATTTATTTTCAAGTTATCAGGGGTGTCAATAAGGGCTGGGAGCCAGAAAAATCACCAGGAAACTTGATCACCCTCACCCTGATACTATTGCATGAATGAATATAGATGTATCGAGTTGAGTAAAATGTATCTACACTTTCTAATTTTTATATTTTACAATAACATTCATTACATTAAGACCCCTGAATGGACCTTTCTTATGTTTACTGATGTATTCAAATTTATTTACAGGCTATCCAACAGCTCATTCACTGGGATAATAGGTAGTCAATGGTTGACTTGGTTTACACAAACTAATTCATGGTTTTGTTTGTGATATTGTTAAGCAGTTGGCCTGGCCATTAGAGATGAAATGATTCATTGGTGCATCCCATAAGTGGGGTTCAAAATGGCGAGGTACAAATCAGTACAAATCTACTATACCATTTCTTCCGCTATCAAAAGGTCAAGAACATTTTCCACTATTTTTAACTGGGATAATTCAAGGAAAAACCATCATTTTTTAAATTTGATTAAAACTTCTAGAGGACTTTCTTCATTTGTCAGGTGCAGCTAGAGTATCCTCCCCTATCAATGTGTTTCAAAATGGTGCCCAATGATGAGATTGATTTTTAATCCAAACAAAACAGAAAAGGGCAAAATTTGGGCAATGTTTGGAATTAAACAAAGAAAGATAAGTAATTGTAAACTCCAATATTAGAGCTGGGAACCATTGGTTGGAACTGTACCACGGTTTATCCAGGTTTTTAGGTTAATATCATGATATGTACCACGATATACCACACAAAATATTCAGAGATATATATATTCTGTTATCAAAAACAAGTAAAAGTCAAAAAATGAAATTGTTTTTTCTAATATTGGTAAATGAAAATAGATACATTTCAGAGCAAAAGATAAGCTACGTATTTGCATTAATACCCAATTAAATTTGACAAAAACTCAAATAAAATAAAAATCAGTGTGTATCAATACGAAACAAAATATTCCGATACCCAATTGCTTTCAAACAGACCGCATTCTGATAATTTTTTTACTTATCATCAACAGGTGTGCTGTATAGCGCCTGTTCCTGCAAAAATATACTACTAATACTATAGCTAACTGACGATCAGGAACCAGCACTCCAACACTCATGCATTGCAAATGTTTACATGTCTTGATTCATGTTTTAATGTGAAAACAGAAAAAAAAATCATCAAATTTCTTTGTGAATTAAATACTAGACAAATTGATTTTAAGTTATATTACATCGAACGGGGACATTTGTGTGAGTATTCTTGATTAACATGGAATGGAAGTTGAATGTTTTTCTTATGGAAATACCCAATTCACTGTTATTCATCAGAGAGTAAAAAATATTCTGATACCCAATACTTTTTTTCAATACCCATTTCATGGTAAAAATTAGGGGTATTACCAAAATGGAACAAAATCCTTATCTAGCTGTTACTCTTAAATTTATATTAGGATTTTGATGTTGATAAGCAATAAAATTATCTAGGTAACGAAAAAATTCTTGAAAACTTGTACTCATTCATTTCTGTAATACGGAAATCATCGAAGTATCGGTATGATTCATCCTTGTACCGTTTTTTTACCACAAGCTGCTTCGAACTGCAGTTTACTGGTACACCGGTAAAACCGCGCACCTCTATCCAATATGTATCAACATGAATCACAATTTGGAGGCTGCTGTGTGATACGATTGTGATGGACGATACACAACCCTACCAGTCATGAATGGGAAACACTGACTGACACTAACTTCATAGCAAGGTTTCCTGATGGAATCCAGGAGTCCCTTCTGAAAATTAGGAGTCCCTGTCACATTACTTAGATATATGACAGCTTTCTTTGCATAACCATATTGCTTGAAAGTTTTATCAAAACTTCAGTCTTTCAATTCCTTTAACCCTTTCCCTCATATAGACTCATTTTGACGCACTCAATAGGTACCACATAAAGCCTGATCTGCAGAAAACCACAGTTAAACCTTACCAAATTTAAGTACAAAATCCTCATTTCCAGACCACTGAGGAGCAGCGAACAACATAAAACCAGATCAGCCTGCGAGTTACTCGCAGGCTGATCTGGTTTTATGTTGTTCGCATAGGTCTTTTCATGGTTTCCTCTATGAGGGAAAGGGTTAAGAGGGTTACTAATGTTACTAATTTTTTGAAGATGATCATTACATCAGGTTACATTACAAATGTGACTGTTCAATTTACATTTAAAAGTATTTGGTGTCCTTGGGATCTCAGGACACTTCTAGTGTTGACTGCTGGGAAGGGCAAAGCTTAAATAATTATTGTCACTTAGTTTAAATTTCTATGGATATAAGGTCTGCATACTCGAAGTTCCCATGCTGCAACAGGTTAAAGCATATTGTACAGTAATTTTTAAATGATCAATTAGCATTGATCAATGGTGTCCCTCTGCATCCTAAAATAAAACTACCCTGCTGGCTAGAGGAAGCAAAACCTAGAAAAACCTAATGTATGCCAATTAGGCCTAAATAAGAAAGTATTGTTTCTGGTTAACCAACCCATTACTTTTAACCCCTGAGGCTGAGACAAAAATGATGTCTGAATTTCTACTCAAGTTAAAAATTTGAAAAAGGAATTTCAATGTAATTGTCTGTGAATATGCTCAACCTACCTCATTGATATTGTCTAGCAATCTTATAATCTATTACAAACTGAGAATTTTGTTGTCATAGTTGATTTTTTGTCTGTACGAACATTGAATTTAATGTCGATCGTAGGCATATTAATTAAAATCAGTCACAAAAATAGTGTGTATATATATACATATAATCATTTGCAAGCATTTCATGACAAGATGGTCCTGATTGACAGTGTTAGTGTTTAACATCTCACAGATGTCGCTGCGTGACTCTCCACCTGCTGCCTAACTCACACTGCAGCTGACAAGGCCTTTTAACCCTTTCCCTCATAGAGGACACCATGAAAAGACCTATGCGAACAGCATAAAACCAGATCAGCCTGCGAGTAACTCGCAGGCTGATCAGGTTTTATGCTGTTCGCTGCTCCTCAGTGGTCTGGAAATGAGGATTTTGTAAATAAATTTGGTAAGGTTTAACTGTGGTTTTCTGCAGATCAGGTTTATGTGATACCTATTGAGGGCGTCAAAATGAGTCTATGAGGGAAAGGGTTAAAGAAATGTGAGCACAATGCGAGAAAGAACTCTTACCATACAGGACATTCTTATTGTTAATGATTAAATTTGGCAAGTAGCTACATTTGGTTACATTTTCATATTAAGTCTTTAAAAAAATTAGCCAACCTACTAACCCATATTTTTTTCAGTCTGTTACCAGAAATAAGACATATTTTTAGGCCTTATCAAATACTTACCAATAAATGCAATATAAATGAATACAACATTATGTATATAGATTTTGTTTAACTCAGACAAACTATTTGGTTCAACAAAGAACATATAAAAGGCAGAGTGACTCTATTAGTTTGCTGTAGTTCTTTATTAAAAAAAAACTCTGCAATATGTGCATTTTTCCACATTTCATGTTCATAAGGCATAATAGAATAGTTATACTTGTTTCCACTAACCTGACCGACACTATTTTTTGTAATGACACAAACATTTTTCTAACATTTGGGTTACCACGGCTGCAAAATGCTGTTTTTGGTCACATTCTCTAAAATAGTAAGAAAAAGTAAGAAAAGGTTAAAAATGAAAAAAAAAGGTTTTGCTGACCTACCTTCCATATTTGTTTTAGATGCAAGTGGAAACAAACAGCTTCCCTTATTATGGTTACATTTTATATTTTTGGCATACATAAGTTAGCTTCAAATCCAAAATCTAATGTTCCTCAAAGGTGGGGGGGGGGCATTTTTTGGAGTTTATATCCCCACCCTAGAGCAATTGGCACTTTGTCAAATTCCCCACATTGCATTCTTGCTTGCATTTCACTGGGACCAAACGCCATTCTAAAAGTCCCATCTGTTGGAAATGGTCTTCAATGTATGCCTGCCACCCCAACACTCACTGGGGAAAAATTTGTGCATAAGTTTGCCAGAAAGTGGAGATTTAATGACTTTTAATTGTACCTTTAAAATTTTGCATTAACCATGTGTTTAGTGTATTTAACTTAAAAGAAAATGTGTCTAATAGCTAGTTATAGGACGATGATGAGGGGTTTGGGGAGTCACTGGCTTCAAACCATATTTATAGTGGTTTCCGGTGGTATTGCAGGTTCTCTCGGGTATCATGTAACGCCATTTTGGGAAAACTGCTGATCGCCACTTAGTGACACTACTTTGTAAACAGAAAGTTGAGATTTCTATTTGAATAATAAAAAAAAATCTCTGCAAATGGTAAGAAAAATTTAATTTCTAGCAATAAACCGATTTCCTACTATTATTTGTCAGCTTGTCACATCATGTCCACCAAAAAAACGTATTATAGTATAAATAATCAATGGACAAACTAGACAATTGCTTGAACTTCGTCAGCTGCGTAGTTTTTATGAATGGAAATTGTTTTGATCATGAAGCCACATCTGTAGGTGAAGCCAGTTGTATTTTTAAGAAATACCGCGATACCAGAGAATCATGTTTTTTTTTTTCTAAATTCTATGTAGATCTAGGCCAAACATGTCGGACAATAACATGTCTTAAATACGTTAATTAGGATGAAAAGAGTAAGATGTTTTAACATTATGGTACAAAGATGGAATAAAAGTGGCATGCTGGAAGACTTCACTGATATATCCATTCCACTCGTTACTATATACCGCGATACAAGAGAACATCATCCTAATTATAAAGAAATTACAAAAAAGAAGAAATTAATGATAGAATATTCCCAAAATGTCTTACCATGGCATCGTCAAATAAATAGAATTTATTTTTTTTAATCTTTCCCGCTGATTTAACCGATACGTTCATCGCGCATGCGTAATAATATGCGAGCGTCTGAAGCAGCATGTTAATTCCTGATTGGTTGAAGAGTTGCCTCCGAAAAGAGCACTTCCCGACATGCTGGTGATTAATTTCACAACTAGTTTAATTGGAAATAAACATTCAGTTGAGATTTTTCCAAGTCACTGATTGGTCAGTTTAAATCAGCGAAATATACCAGGTTTTGCGGATCCTCTGGTGAAATTGTCTACATTATCTAAATGATTATTTAATTGTCATTTGATTAATTGTTAATTCGCTAGACCATTGAAATACAGTCTACTTCGGATCGTAAATCTGCTCAGGGGCTGTATTATACGCACATGTGATATATAATCCCTGATCTGCTGTAGATCTATATAAAAGTTTTACATTTCTAAGCATTCATCTTGATTTGGAGAAAAAATGTTTGATTAAGTCTTATGTTTCTGGATTCCATAATCTAGACGGATGGACTATTCTTATTTATTTATCCACGAAGCTATGTTATATCTAGGTATTCAATCCCTGATTTATCTTTTTTGTAATAAGTCAGCCTAAGTTACCAATAAAGGGAGAAAACTGCTACGATACTTTTCATTTACCCAATGCGGGGTTGCGTTACTTTTTTGTCCAATCAATAACTGAAACATGTATGGCATACATCAGAGATATTTCCTTTAATAGCTCGTGCATAATTTTTATCCAGAATGTTTTCTATCATCAGTCAATCCTAAAATACTGAAGAAAAATATTTCATTTGTCAAAACAGAGCATTAACTTCGTATTAAGTCACAAAGAAATTAATCAAATTTTTATCTTATTTTTTTTTCTGTGAAAGAGTGCACTAATGCGTGTGCGCGCACGTTCGATGATGCAAGTGTATGTGTACACATCAGTGTGTTTTATGGCAGTCATAGGTATTTGGTTCGTATGTCCAAAACCCATTATATATAGGAAATGGGTTTTGGAAATATGCTTCCGTAAAGTCAGGCAGTCAGTAAGGAAACTATTTTATACAATGGTCCTCCGATACAACAATGCACATGTCGTATCTATCTGGCAACCCGGCCCAACAATATATAGACCGATAGAAAATGAAAAATACTGCTACATTATCGTAGCTTATAAGTTTGTGCAAGGCAAATCAATGGATTTTGAAATCATAGACGCTTAATTGAATGTAATAGAATATTTCAGAACAGATACCATAACGTTCTGCTAAGATAAGTTGTCATGATTAAGATTTTTTTTTCGGTATTAAAGTTCTTGATATATAGGTCAATCTTTACGAACTACTTTCCGAATGTTTCCTTATTAAAAAAAAAAAAAAAAAAAAAAAAAAATACCAATGTAGCTCTATCTGGATACACAAAGACATGTAAAATATCATTAACATGTCGAAAGTATCCTGATTGCATTCCTAACCAGAGTAAAATGTCGTAGAATCTGAAATGGAAAACATTGGCTATTGAGACGGAGCCCGATCAAAAGTGTACAGACTTGGACACGATACTAAAAGTCGTTATTTTCAATTCGTAATACACTGTATCTTATGAACACTAATGCAATGTCGACCATTTATGATAATGTATTCAAGTTGCGTTAATATTTTCGTTGCAAAGTTCAAAGATACATATGTGTTAATTTAAAAATCATTCACAGGCCCGTGCATATAGCCGCAGATCTGTAAATATGAACCAGACTGATCATTTTATCATACGTGTTATGACTTTAAAATATGGTTTATACATACATCACTTTCTGAAACAGTTATTTATAGGAGAAAGATACGAATAACTCACGACATTACATAGAATCAATTTGACCTGAGTTATCGGGTTCCGGAAACCGAGATCATAGCAATGTGACTGCACGTAGCACAAAAATAGTATCTATTCGGCAAACCCCGGGCCAAGATATAAAATCGGATATATTCGGCAAACCGATGCCTAATGAGGGTCCTAAGTCCGAGGCCCTCAACGCAAATTGCCTTTCTCTGATAAAAAAAATTGAATTAAGCTAACATATGCAAAAAAATTAAGGCAGTTGACTGTCCGTCAAATGATTAGTGATATTGAAATAATACATTTCACCACTGAAAACAATCAATCAATCAATCAAAAACAATCGATCTCGTACCTATGGTATAATGTTCAGTGAAACTCTTTACAACAGCATTCGTTATAACAACATTTCTTTATAACAGCAGTTTTTACAATAATTTCTTTATAACAGCAAAATTCCTGAAACAAACACCGCTGTTGTAAGAGAGTCAGTTGATTGCATTACCAGTTATACAATCAATATTCACGATATTTATATAAAGCGGTTCCCCAAAAATTTAATCTATCAACATCGTGCAAACGGTAGCACCAAAGACCTATTACACAAAACTTTGCAACTAGTCTAAATTTCACTAAAACACCTAATAAATTATCTAATTCTTGCAAAGTCACGTTTTCAAATATCTCATTTTCTTTTGAAGATATGTGAAAATAAAATGTATTTTACAATAGAACATTACAGTACCATCAAAATGATACTTTATATATTTAAATAATCCAAACAAAATAAAAGTGTTTATGTAAAATAGAAAAGTACCTGTATGGTGAGAACTAATATGTAAAATTTGTTGTTTCTCTGCTTCACTGATTGAATTTAAATCATCTTTCAAAAGAATTTTTAAATGAATCAAACTGAAAATAATTCCTTGCAGTGGAGAAATGATTATTTTATAGTATTATTACATGTTCTTGTTATCTTCCCATACGTTTTTGAAAATGGGCAATATGATCCCCTGTGTGCCTGTGTGTGCTTATGTGTGCCTAAACAATACACATGTATTCCACAGGCTTTTACAGGAGTTTCCTATCTCTGATTAATATGTCTTTGTGTAGCATGCAGTATTTATCGTTACCATTATCAACATGTGTACAGACAACTCTACGGACACTACAGGGAGGAATCATGCGGCCCTACCTTTTTTCAGTATTCCTTTTGGACGTTCCAGAACCGGTCCCCGACGACGTAACATGATCCGACGTTTCTCCGACCAGTCCAGCAATTTTACGTTGAGTCTTGACCCCGACATATTCAATTTCTCCAATAAAGTTTAAAAAATAAGAGTTTTGTTCCGATTACAAACTCTCTGTATCAAATATTCACTAACATCACAACTAAACACACTTCCAAGAAAACCATTTTCTTTTTCGGATTCGTTGCATGGCCTTGTGATTCCATATTTTTATGTTTCCACATTTCATGCAAGCATGTTTTGCCATATTTCGTCTTAATCCTATTCGTTCTTCCACATTGTCATTTTAAAGTCAATAATTTAAGTCCATATCTTTTTCAACGTGCCCCAGACAAGTACGTCGCATCCAATGAAAAAATTCCTCATGTAAAGAAAAAATATGAATATATCCGTAATCCAGTTTCACACAGTTTGTGACAATGGCAGGAAATAAAGTGACAGTCTTTACTCGGCATAATACACGGCCTGGAATTCGCTCTATCTATCAACACATCGTCTTAATTCTATGGACGATATTTCCCAGTCCGAATAAAATCAGATACCCTCATTTATATACACACGCCATATATCACCTGATGATATTTTTGTTGTTGTTTCAAGTACGCTGGATTCAACAATATATGACTTCCGGTGCTCAGTAAAGCCAGCAAACGTTAATTAATGTAATATGTATCTCTCCCCACTCTGTCACTACTTTCCTATGGTTTCCCAAGCAACCGGCGACCAATATCTGGAGTGAATGGCATTTGGGAATCATTCCGAAATAATTTCATGCTCAATTGAACGATATAAAGATACGTTTCAAGCAGATTAAACCATTTTCAAGAAAAAACAATAACATTGAATTTAATGTAAAAATACAACTAGTACATGTCCTTTTCTTTTGAATCCTTCCGTCCGTATGTCTGTCTAAAGCAAATACATTAAACAGTCAAATGGAAGTACTCGAGAAAATAAGTATCCGAATACCGTGTCATATCCGCGAGATATTCCAAGTCCCAACATAAGTTCAACTACCTTCTATTCCAAGAAACCAAATAAAAAAAAAAAAAAAAAAAAAAAAAAAAAAAAAAAAAAAAGAAAAAGAAAAAAAAAGAGCTTCCAGTAAGACAGAGCGATCGACTATTCAAATGCTTGTCCTTGTCAATATAAAAAATATTGCAGTAAACAAAGGATATAAACATGTATTCCAAGTTTTAAGGCAATATCTCAAAGGTTCAGTGAAAAAGTGAGCAAGTATAAAAAGTTTACGAAGTTTCTCCTTAGACAATCATAAAGTATAAAGTATCATTCAATCCATCTGATCATGAGGAACAAGAATATATATGGCTTATGGGTGGGGATCTCAATGTATTTAAAAAAAAAAAAAAAAAAAAAAAAAAAAAAAAAAAGGTTCAGAAGTAAAACTGACAGGGTGGGGCCAGACCCCTTTGTGGCCCCTCGAGGACACTAAAGAAGTACAATTTAATCTTTCTCACCATGAGGAACAAGAATTTATATGATTTATTGGTGGGATATGAACAATTTTTGAGATATAAGGTCATAAATAGAATTAAGGAGTGGGACCTGACCCCTTGGTGACTTAAAAGAAGTACCATTCAATTTGTCTCATCATGAGGAACAAAATATATATGGTTTAGGGATGAGGATCTGAACAGTTTTTAAGATATAAGGTCATAAGTAAAATGTAGAAGGTGGGGCCTGGCCCCTGGGTAACCTCTGGGGACACCAAAGTAGTCATATACAAGTATTCAAAGCATTCAGTGTTAAAACAATACCTTAAGGGGTTCAGTGTAAAAGAGAATTGGTACGGAAAACTTAACCAAGATTCTAAGTGAAAAAGGGGCATAATTTGGTCAAAATCCATGGCAGAGTTATCCCCTCTTGCCTACAGGTTGGGGTGGTGGTCATATACAAGTATTCCAAGTATCAAAACAAAACCTTAAGGGATTCAGTGAAAAAAGGTGGTACAAATAACTTAACCATTACGGCGACGCCGACGCTCTGGTGAGTAGAATAGAATATTCGAGCTAAAATACAAAAAATGCCCTTCCGGTTTAACAAACGAAGTCTAATGCGCAGATGTTTTAAGGCTGTAAGTGTCTATCAAGAATGTACAAATTATTAAGATCCGTGGTATTTCAAAGAGCTGCACTGAGATAGGAATTACACAACTATTAAACCAACAACAAAATCTATTACAAGTTCAACCATTCAGACACTAATCATCAAGCTGGTTACCACGGCCGAGTCTCTTTTTTAAGATATTTCTTGTTTCTTATGTATGATATACTGCTATTACACGTCACTTTTTCAAGTGAGACCTTGATCCAGTCTACATTCTAATCATGATCATTCAAATGCTTAACCCTTTCCCTCATAGAGGATACCATGAAAAGACCTATGCGAACAGCAGTAACTCGCAGGCTGATCAGGTTTTATGCTGTTCGCTGCTCCTCAGTGGTCTGGTAATGAGGATTTTACAATTAAATTTGGTAAGGTTTGAGTTTGGCTTTCTGCAGATCAGGCTTTATGTGGTACCTATTGAGTGCGTCAAAATGAGTCTATATGAGGGAAAGGGTTAAAAAGACGTCGGTGCAGATGCAAGCGTCCACTGGCTTGGGCTCTTTTACTCTAAGCTACAATCCACAATCACTTGATGGACCATGATCACAATTTAATGATGGATGGGTTTCCTTAATTCAACCGATTGCAAGGCGGATTAGAATGCGAAATCTCAGAGTCGTGATTGTTTGTTTGTTTCTAACAAAAAACAGTTCAAAGGCAGAGAGGATCTAAGAGAGAAAATGAAGGAAATAACGTCGTCTTGTTCTCAAAGATTACCGATGATTTGTAATTATAACTTGTTGTGTGCTTTTGTTTGAAGAATCGAAACACGTTACATAAGGCTGACATGGCATAATTACTGTACTTTTGCGTGACTGCTATTATGTTCATCGCCACCATCATCATCATCATCATCATCATCATCAATGTGGTATCTATATAAAAAGAAGATGAAAAGAAGAAGAAGAAGAAGAAGAAGAAGAAGAAAAGGAAGACCCTTATTATCACACCGATACCTACCTATCCAATTATCGGACAATCGCGGGTATCCAATCAGGCCCCTCATTAATAAAAAAGATCATCATTATAATCATAATCTTTCTCTTCTTTCTTACTCGTATACCTCTACTCCTGCATCATCAATAAATTCATCATCATCATCATCATCATCACCATCATCAACAACTTCCCAGACGTGGAATTAGGCCATTAAAACTTGTATCCGCTCACCAAATTGAATTAAAACACTTTTGATTTAGAAATCACTTTAATCAAATTGTCTTTTAACAAGATAAACATTTCTTTTTAAAAAAATGTGACCTTTTTCACGTCGAAATTAAATTCAGTTCAATCAAAATAAAAACAGGAAGGAAAGAATATCAAAGTCTGTCATCAATTTTTCACGCTGGTTGGAGTCAGGTCAGGGTGTCAGAGTGCCTCGTTAGTTGTTACATGTCGATCTAATTGGAGAAAACGGAGCAAGACTGTAGAGAGAGGAAAGGGTGGAAACAAGAGCAAAACAAAACGAAAAAAAAAATTATTATTATATATATATATATATATATATACAAAATAAAATGCTACGACTGCTTCAACCTTTTATTTGATAAAATGAATCAATTTATAAATAATAAAATACATCTAAAATCTAAAAATATCCCCATTCTCTCTCTCTCTCTCTCTCTCTCTCTCTCTCTCTCGCAATGTATAGCTATATGATTTCCCTTTGAATTTATTATGTCCATGACTTCACATTGTATCTCGTTTTGACATAGAAAGACATATGGATAAGTAAAATACTCGACAGGAGAATTACTAAACCATATTGCCTCCATATGTATATAAGATTGAAATGGCTTTGGTTTAGACATAATTATTTATAGACTATACGATAAATTATAGGATAATTTTCTTTGTTCATCTTCTCTATAACTTACATGATACTTTTGTAACTACCTATTGCAGTCATTATTACTAAGCTATAGAGTATGACTTGAATAATGTGACGATGCAACATCACAGGTATAAATAAAATCTCTGATAACTGCGTCAGGGAGTCGACTCTTTGGCTCAGTGGCCAGCGGACCGGGTTCGATCTTGGGTCAGGCCGAGTTTGTTACAATATGTTATTCTTGATGATAGTTTAAATTTTATTTATTTATCTTTTAATTTATTTATTGTATAAATTATATACTACCGCCATGCTTTTTAACACCTGGGTCTTATGACCTACTGGTTTGCTTGAAATAAACTTTGAAACTTTGAAACATCTAAATAAATAAAAAATACTCTTTCTCACGTGACTCTGGAGTAACCTTTGAGATTTGATGAAATAGAATATTATTCATATAAAATAATATATAATATATAACAATGTATATATAAAATGTATGAAATAACTATATGATCTAAGTAAATGTGAAATAAAACTGAACTATGAAAATAATATAATATATAATTAAATATGATATAAATTATTTATGATCTAAATAAATAAACGAATTCCAATGTGAATGAATAAAATAACATGAAACAATAGAAAACGCTGCAAAAGAAGAAAATCTTCCAAGAATCATTACCCAAGTAGATATATTCCAGAGCATGAAATTCGCACAGTCATGAAGATCCATTTATCACAATATCGCGAGGTTTAGTTGACGTGTGAATGTTCGGTATATCGGTAATGATCGCAGCACCGTGATATCTGTACTAACGACCAATAAACGGGGGAACTGAGGTCAAGAGATGCAGATGGATGAATTGATGGACAGATGGATGGCCGGGAAGATGAACAGATATATTGGTGGATAAAGAGATGGGGATGGATGGATGGATGGATGGATGGATGGATGGATGGATGGATGGATAAACAGACAGGTGGATGGAGATCTATACGAACATATGTATGTATGGAGAAATGAACAGATAGATAGACGGGGATATTAAGAGATAATGGATGGAAAAGGTAGATATACAGGTGGTGGAGAGATAAACACATACATGGGTGAATGGAAAAGATGATGAAGTACATACATATTTGAGAAGAAAGATGAAAAGATAGCTGAATTACCCATATTAACGTCAATTTCAAGTGGAAATTTTTAATGTTAAATGCTAAACATTAAGGTAATCCATCCATCATTAAATTATAATCATGGTCCTTCAAATGCTAAAAAGAGAATTCAGTACAGACGCAAGCATCCATTGACTTGCTTTTGGGTCAAAGTCTATAAAGGCTTGCATTTACTATAAATTCTCAAGGTCAATTGATTGGCAGTTGATCACAGTTCAATGATGGATGGATAGCCTTAATCAAGAGGTTTTGCTGGAACAGTTTTTTAGTTATAAAGCACAGAAGCATCCGGATAGAACCAACAACCTTTGGAAGCCTGCCATGTCCTATCTGACGCAGCGAAAATGTGGAGTTGATTTTAATGAGATAGGAAGCCTGCTGAAAACAGGTACGTAATTTCGTGCTACAATCTGTCAAATAGTTTTACCAAATAAATGCAATGAATTGTAAGGCCTCCAGACTTTCACAATAATCCGCCATGTAATACATCCATAACACTGTTCACAACAAAAGTTTCCCGTATACAAGTATATTTTGCTATTAGTGTTTGTTATGACCTTAAGGTAATCAACCCGTCATTAAATTATAATTATGATCCTATTAAAAAGACTTCAGTGCATATGCGAACATCCACTGACTTGGACTTATTGGCTCTTTAGTTCAAAGTCTATAAAGGCTTGCATGTACAACGCAATCATCGTGATGAATCGATGGAACATGATTACAATTTAATGATGGATGGATTACCTTAATTTAGACTCGGTGATGATGGAAAATTAGAACAAATGTAAATAATAGCAACTTAACGCAAATCAAAGTCTCTTTGTGTACTTTGGATACAGGTGCCGCCCTGTTTGTGCCCTTTTCACCGTAGAAAATGAGTGTACAAATCCACATTTCATATGCTAATTCGATATTTCGCTATAACGGGGCCAACGCAACGAGATTGGGCACGCAAAACTTCGTGTCATGACATCGCCAAAAATGCTGGTTATCAAATGCGTGTGCGCTCACGCGCGCGTTTGTGTTTTTGTGTGCCCTTTTATCTGTGTTCATCAATTGTAATGAAATTTGCCATTTAATTACGATCAAGTATCCAACTGCCTTTTTCTAGGATAACCAGCGTTAGAAACACTGTAATGAGATGATAGATTTTGAAGAATGGCTCGTGGCCAGTCTCGAAAGAGGGACTTGTATTATGGAGTGGTAGTACACAGTATGGTATGAAATGGAAGAAAGAGGAGAAAATGGTATGGGATGGTCTGTTTTGGTATTACACAGAATGGTATGGGATGGTCTGATGTGGTCTGACACAGAATGGTATGGAATGGTCTGATATGGTATGACACAGAATGGTATGGGATGGTCTGATATGGTATGACACAGAATGGTATGGGATGGTCTGATATGGTATGACACAGAATGGTATGGGATGGTCTGATATGGTATGACACAGAATGGTATGGGATGGTCTGATATGGTATGACACAGAATGGTATGGGATGGTCTGACACAGAATGGTATGGGATGGTCTGAAACGGTATTACACATAATGGTATGGGATGGTCCGATATGCTATGACACAGAATGGGATGGGATGGTCTGAAATGGTATGACACAAAATGGTATGGGCTGGTCTGATATGGTATGACACTAAATGGTATAGTATAGCCCAGTGTGTGTGTGTGCACGTGTGTTTATGTGTAATTGTATCGCCTATTGCGCACGATACGGATAAGGCTCCAATCAGAGGAGAATGATTTGGGCCGCTCTCTTCCTTTCTGCCAAGTGTCTGCCTAAGCATTACGCATGTATATGCAACAATCATATTTGTTCAAATCATCTGGTACCAATAAAAGTCAAACACTGCCATTGACAGAAATTTGATTTTCCATGAAGAGGACGGCACAACATCTCCAGATTATTTCAATCTTACGATTTAATTCATCCCATTCTTTCCTTATTTCATTAACACCTCTCTGCCAAGACATCTATTGTTTACCTTCCATTATTGTGAAAACAAGGAATGATTACTGAGAGATAACTGAGTCTGTCGAGATGACAGTTTGTGTGTGTGTGTTTGTTTATTGGGTTTTATGTCCCCCCGACAGTATTACAGTCATTTGGAGACTATGTCTACTTGAGGCAGATATAGTGATGTCACACGGTAGTATCACGTCGTAGACATGTGGCATGATACCACACCCAGTCATATTATCCTGACACCGGACAAACCAATCCTGGAACTACCCTTATATGCTGAGCGCCAAGGAAGGGAGCTATATCAGAACCATTTTCATCAACTTGGGTTTGTCGCGGCCGGAAATCGAACTTATGACCTCCCGATCCCGTAGCAGGAACGAAAAAGTACTCGCTTAATACTAACAACTTTTTTTCTTGAACATAGATTATGATCTGTTTTGACTGATTCAGGTATATTGTCTATAAACCATATACCTGTACATACACAAATTAAAAACAAAAAATAATGTTCGCAAAGGTAGCGAGAGCCTAGACAGTGTGTATTACCGTGGAGTTACCAAGGACGCTTTCAAAAGAATGCAAGTAGGTCTATGCATCCTTAGGGGGTTTACAGTCAGTCAACAATGATAAATTCGCTCGACAATCATTATTTTCCTTAAAAATAACAGTGTTAACGCGGTAGACAAGTTACCCTATTCACAAACCAAATACTTTCCATTCGTCTAAACTCCTATAATTATTTTCGAAGCAAATAATACATTAATACAACAACACATGTTACAATATTATACACCATAACATGACAACGCAGTTCTCCTGAGAGGATCAAACCTTCAGTGCACTTGGTCGTGACCTTTGATAATTAAAAAGAAACTTTAAAGAAATAAGCCCATTTGATGGGCATTTACCACATTTTTACGAAATTGATATGTCGCGACCGAAGATCGTACACACGACCTACTTCTTCTTTTTTTTTTTTTTTTTTTTTGCCTGTGGTCATTAATAAGAAACAGATAAACCCCTTTATTAGGTGTCATACACATACGCATATTTTTACTCCTATTTCTCTTTAGGGCTTTGAAAATATCGCGATCGGGAATCGAACCCGTGACTACCATCAACGGACGCTCTAACCACTCGATCTCATGATCTCTGAGTCATCGAAATCTTAAGAACGATATTAAGCCCAAACTCTGTATCATACTCAAATCCCGAATGAAACTAATGTATCGTACAATCGTACTTAACTTAAACACCACTTTTATTTTCGCGCGAGAACTCGGGACCTGGGACGACCAACCTACTGTAAAAATATGAAATATTACGAAGGAATAATTCAGATATTCAGTGGGGGGGGGGGGGGGGGGAGAGAAATTATGATAATATTTCAGTATTCAAACTAGGCCAGAAGCGGATAAATCAATATTTTTAACCGGTCCCTCCTGCTCCTTCGGGATTAAAGATAGGGCGCCTCACAAACATGCACAATCCCAGTTGACACAACGCGAAAAGCATGGCCATCGTACCCAAAGGAAATGACAGATTCGTATCAGATTTGGTCGGCACTTCTAAAAGGAGACGCCATCCAAAGCGTTTGATTTGAAATTATTCAGTAATATAATGCAGATAAATGTCAATTTTTTGCCAGATTCTTTGATGAATGACATACAGAAGATCATTGTTATCTAGAATTGTAGTGTTATTCTACAAGGAATATTGTAAAATCATCCATTTTCGCTGGATACTAATTTTCTTTGATTTCGTGGAAGGTTTTATATAAAACCCCTCGAAATGCGTTCATTTCATAGACTAAACTTTTTTTACAACATGAATAACAGCACCAATATACCAATATAAATATACCCACGAAGTACTCGTGCACAATCAACAAAATTTAATGTCTTCGAAAACTGATGATTTTGCAGTAGCCTCTTATTTCATGGAACATGTAGAAATAAAGTTAAGATATAAGTATATCTACATAAGTTTTCTCTTATTCTAAAATAAATCGACCTGCTGCTAAATAGCAAGAATATTTCATCATCGGACTCGGGTAATTCATGTCTTTAAAATTTCATTCCGCACTTCGAACAAAATTAATCAACAAAATCACTGACTGATACGACCCCATCGAAAGTTTCATTTGAACGTGTAGCTAAAATACCAATGGAAGAAAAAGATCAAATGTTGTCAACCAACCATAATTCAATATAAATTCTATTACTCGAAGGGCAAATGGGGGAGTGGGATATGAAATCCTCGAGATAAAAAAAAAAAAAAATACGCGAGGCCGGAGAACTGCAGAAAGTTTCAGTCAATGCAAATGGCTTGAGCCAGGACTAGAAATATATCTCGGATTACGAATGGAATCCGGACAACTGCTCCTTGGGATTTAGCCATTTTACATATTAACATTCACAGCGATAAAATATCGTAAACTATTTGTTATGAGTACCTTCATCAGCCATTGATTTAACACAGGTCGTGAAAAAATGTTTTGTCCAAGAAGAGCCGGATCTGCACGCAATGCTTGTGCCGCCTTGACAACTATTGCAAATTTATGGTCTGTTTGAAATGCATCGATCGATTTAATACTAAGACGAACAGTGCAGTCTTTTGCTATACTGACAGATGTACGACATGCATCTACGTTGGGTAACCTTGACCCAAAGACACGCTTCCCAGGTGACACATTTTATTGCACATGTCAAACTACGGAGGCATACCGGGAAAATACCGTATTAACGTCGAAAATAAAAGGCCTACAACAGAGTGCCGTGGTTTAGTGGTGATGCACAATGATGGATATTGGATGGTTGTGGGTTCGAAACCAACTGGGAAAATATCCGTTTATGACCTTCCTACGTATGGCTACCGTACTGATCTTCCTCAAGGAACTTCGGGATATACTAATGTTTCCCCATTTGTAGTAAATGGAATCAGTTTTTAAGTTTACTTTTTGACGTTTCATAAATTTATCATAAATTGTTGAGAAAAAAAAAAGACACACACATATATCCATCTACTCATTACAAGTGCTGGAAATTTGAATCTTTGGTGCATAAAAAAGTGCATATAAATTAAACAAAGGTCACAATTTCTGTTTCACATGGTTATCATCCTCTGGTGCCATGCTATTGTCTCTTTTTTTAATTGGGACATCATTATTTTTAACTGAAAAAAAAATGAAAACAATACTAGTTTTCGTGTCAGCTTCTTAATTTGCAAGAAATCCACTTCAAGCCAATATTTACTGAGGATAATTGAAACGGCTTCGCGCACGTGATTAAACACACGAAACAACGAGACTATTAACTGGGTACGAACTAGATTCAGGACGAATTAACTTTCTGAGAATCACGGAACTTGCATTAAATCAGACGTAACAGGAAGTTGTCTTAAGGGATTATGAGAAATCATTTGCATATTAATACCACAACCCAGCTCATTAGTTTCGTAATTGGCCTTTTCTTGAGGTCATGGACAGCATACATGTGGTATACATTG
>CM037794.1:14652737-14702737 GCA_021229015.1 Solen grandis
TTTCCAGACCACTGAGGAGCAGCGAACAGCATAAATTAAACTTAAAAATGATATTAGGCTGATCTGGTTTTATGCTGTTCGCATAGGTATTTTCATGGTGTCCTCTATGAGGGAAAGGGTTAAATAACCTTTGGAGCCTTATTTTTCAGCTACAATGTAAAAGGAGAGCATAATCAAAGCACTCACAAGTGTCCAATTCAAAAATGATAAAAATATGATGGCCTTTATGTCATGAAATATTTCAAGCTGAGATTTAAAATCAGGACTTTTATTTATGGTTTATGGTATTTAAGAAAAAAAAAGGTTTTTTTTTTTAGAGATTCAGTTGTTTTCTTTTTGGTTTTTGATTTGAGAAAAATCTTATTTTCAAATGTTTCAGAAACACATATATAGTGTCCAAGATTCCCTCTTATATTAAATTGAATATTTTATTGCATCATTTTTTTTTTTTTTGCACATAAAAAAGCTGCATTCAAGAGAAGTTGGCAGTCATAATGCAACTAGCATGCATTTATTTTTGTGATTGTATAATTGAAATGCTGTGATATTTCTATGGTATATATTTATTACCGCTTAAGTACAGAATTTTCATATTTCTTTTTATTTAAATCCTTATTATTTATCATATCAAATATGTTTATTTAGTGTACATTCCGTCCAGAAGTATTGTTTACAAAACTGTTACAATGAAAAACTATACGTTGAAATAAATACTAAATTTGAATATATATTGTTTTTCTATTTCTTTCTCTGTTTTCTTTTCATTATTATTCTTTAAACATTTCTTTCAAATTCTGATAGGAGAATTTTTAAAGCTTATAATAATCTATCCCCTTAACAGTTCCTTTGTTCAGAACAAATGCTGTGTGGCTATTGTCAGTAATCAACAAAGATTTATACTGTGAATCAAAGGTACCCGGTACGTTGATTTGACCGAAAACTGCCACATTTAAAAAAAATCAACAACCTTATATAACCTTAGGTTGTTGTTGTTTTGAATTAAAAACAAGATCAAGTCTACCAAATATGACTATATATAGAGGATATTTGTTTGTTTTGTGTGAATATGGTATATATCTCATCAAGAAATGATGCAATTTTAATACTTTCACGAACGCGCGACGCAAGTGAAAATGTGATCAATTGTAAAACTCTATCGCACATCAAGTATCTTAGCCAAGCAAGCAAGGGTTGACAAGACAGCGAGATAAACGTTTTTTAGTCAAACGGGAACGGTGAATCATTCTTAAATATTCTTTTCGATTGAGCAGATATTTGCAACGTTCGGCTCGAAACGGGTCCCGATGTACATATAATAGATGTGTTTTGATAAACCAACTACATGAAGCCATTGATTAAGTCAAGTTGTTTTGAGTTTAACGTCCCGCCGACAGTTTCAGTCACTTGAGACGATGTCTACTTAAGACAGATATATTGCTGCCACACTGCAGTATCATGCCGTAGACATGTGGTATGATACCACACCCAGTCACATTATCCTGACACCGGGCCAACCAGTCCTGGAACTACCCGTACATGCTGATACTAAGCAAAGAAGCTATACCAGTACCACTTTTACGACTTTGGTATGTCGCGGCCGGGGATCGAACCCACGACTTCCGAATTACGGGTCGGCCTAAAACTGCTTTAATGTGCAGCAAATAAAATCACAAATTAACATACAATGAAATGGCGACACTCCTTGGGGCGATTTTGCGAGGGTCATGCCTAACTCCGTATGTAAATTTCAAGTCCCGCGGCGAAGAAACATAGAAATAGTGGGGAAATACTCTCATATTTTTCGAACCTTGCGATTATACAAACATTTAAACTTTTTCCATCAATCCTCGGTTAACGCTAGTTTATAGTAAATTTACATAATAAAAAAAAAAAAAAAAAAACAAACAGATAAAAGCCTCGTAATCCTACAAAAAGAGATAACATGAAGGTTTAATGTGTATTCTATGTGTATTCTATTGTAAACAAGAAATAATTATCTTTTAAACAAGAAAGTCAGTAGAACTGACAGATGCTCCCCGAAGAACGTCATTGTTACAAATAAGGCCTTGGTCAATGGGTGGGAGGATATGTTGAAATCCCCATTCCTAAATCATATCTATTCTCCTCATCAGATGAGATGTTTTACCAACTCTAATTTGGAGACTTAGTAACAGTTTACTATTTAATATGATAATACGTGTTACTCATCAGATCTTTCATTGATTTTTTTAAAGTTTTTATACTACTAAAAATTAAGTCATACATTTCAATGTGTGCTCATATCAAAGAGGTTAACCAACACTCTTGACATATGACTGGATATTTGAAATAGTGTATAATGGCCTAAACAACAATTAGCTGACATGATTATGATTGACATTACTAGCATATTGAATTTTGTGGGGTTTTGTTTAAATGATATCTCCTGTTAAATTAGGCAAATGACATGAATATTAGTCAACAACATGGTAGTAGGGGCCATAACTCTCTTAAAAATTGAGGAACCAGGTCACGTCGACGATATGCGTATCTACTCTTGGTAATAAAGCTTCCCATAAAGTTTCGTTGAATTCAAGCCATTAGTTCCTGAGAAATAGCCCGGACAAGAATCATGCAATATGTACTATAGGCCAAAAAGTCAATGGGCCTTAACTCTGTGAAAAATTGAGGAACCAGGTCACGCCGACGATATGCGTATCTACTCTTGGTGATAAAGCTTCACATAAAGTTTCGTTGAATTCAAGCCATTAGTTCCTGAGAAATAGCCCGGACAAGAATCATGCAATATGTACTATAGGCCAAAAAGTCAAGGGGCCATAACTCTGTGAAAAATTGAGGAACCAGGTCACGCCGACGATATGCGTATCTACTCTTGGTGATAAAGCTTCCCATAAAGTTTTGTTGAATTCAAGCCATTAGTTCCTGAGAAATAGCCCGGACAAGAATCATGCAATATGTACTATAGGCCAAAAAGTCAAGGGGCCTTAACTCTTTGAAAAATTAAGGAATCGGGTCATGCTGACGATATGCGCATCTCCTCTTGGTAATAAAGCTTCCCATAAAGTGTCGTTGAATTCAAGCCATTAGTTCCTGAGAAATAGCCCGGACAAGAATCATGCAATATGTACTATAGGCCGAAAAGTCAATGGGCCATAACTCTGTGAAAAATTTAGGAATCGGGTCATGCTGACGATATGCGCAAGTCCTCTTGGTAATAAAGCTTCCCATAAAGTTTCGTTGAATTCAAGCCGTTAGTTCCTGAGAAATAGTCCGGACAAGGAAAGTGTGACGGACGAACGGACGGACGAAGCGGCGACTATATGCGTCACCTTCGGTGAGCATAAAAAGATATGCGGCGTTGTCGGGGATTTAAGTTATGAAGACTGTTAAATGGTATCATTATTTATGGAGCATGTCATCTCGGGAAAGCAAAATAAATACAGATAAAATCTCGGTATTAAAGCGATCGTCAGTGTAAACCTCATTGTAATAAAGTGCACCGTCTATAAGTGAAACAGTTTATAAAATACCCGGTATGCTGTGAATATTTATAACTTTCGACCCGAAACAAATCTCAATGTGCACCAAAAAGAAGTGTTTTGATAAAATTATTCAGAATGCTTTATAAGAGTTTTTGTAAACGAAGTATATGCTTCAGCTAGTTGTCACCTCAACAAAGAATGGTGTGTAACTTTTTTCTGTGAGTATAGAAATATCTACCAATAAAAATCGTTAAAATATTCATTCGGCACTCTCACGTCATCATCTCAAGTAGGTCAAAAGTGAGGTTAGACAGCTACGGCGAAAAAATAATTAAAAAATGAAAGGTATTTTATTGTAAACAAAATAAAATGAGGCTTTTGGCGTGCAAGAAAACCATTAATAAATTGTTAGGCAGTTTTTTGGTTGTTTTGTTTTTGATGGCTTTAAAAAATAAAACACAATTTTCACATATATAAGGCAACAATTCAAGAAGTCTAGTTCAAAATTTTCATTTGTGCTTAAAGAATATAATTAAACGTTAAACATCAAATGCGAAACAGTTGAACTGGTATTCATCCACGACGCGCACGCAGTGGGGACGATTTAATCGTGCTTCACGTGAAAATGAGGGTAAGCGAAGACAGTCTCGATTGTCTTTCTAATTTTTCAACTCTTTATTGACAAAAGATAAGTGAAAAATAGAAAAAAAGAAAGAAAAGAAAAAGAGATTTGTGTAGATGGTGGTTCGGATCAGTGTCGGCAGATTGCAGGCCGCTCAGGTATGTATTGCTTAATTAAATCAAAGCGCTCAATGCGCTGAGAGACGGCAGCCGGATTAACAGGAAAAAAGTTGTGATTCTTAATTTTTGGTACAAAAGCCACATGACGCAAAAACTCCACACACTCTCCTGCAACTATAGTCGGTAGTAAGACAATCGAATATGCACTCTGTTACAAAACAAACCGGAATTAGGGTCATGAACCTGACTGTATGAACTTCAGAAGTAGGTCATTCCCTAGGACCCGATTTATATACACTCTGAGTCTCTACTGTTACTTAAGTGTAGATCTTGACAAGGTACTTGATGTTTTAGATACTTGAATGTTTGTTTCTATTTCAAAGTTAAGAAATGCTCTGGGAGAAACTCGTTTTCAAGCAAAATTACGCGTGAACTACTTTAGGTTAATTACAGTCATTCGAAGCGCTATTTTTTTTTCTTTTTACAGGAGTGGATCTTCAATATGTAATTGGGTTGCTGTTCTGATTTATAAGTGTCACGGATATATTGTTCACGCTTTAAATTGATGTTTACAGAGCAAAATAACACGTTTACAAACAACAGCACATGAATAGCGGTTACGGTTATGAATAAAAGGTCTGCGTAACATATTATATGGGGACAACTTCCGGTCAAAATCGACAGGTTGTGTTTTCTCAAGTGGGAGCGATATTCTTCAATTAGTTGTGTATAAGTTGAGTTGTGGACTGATATGTATATATAATTGGATATGAATATTTGGACTTTACAGCCGGGATGGTGTTTTGTATGTAACATTTGAGATTTTTGACTTTGTGGCATTTTTCTTATAGGCCTATTGTGTTTGATGCTATTTATAGTAACCTATAATTATTGCTTATTGGTGATCAGTGATCACAAGCGTGAATACACTACATCGGCAAAAATTCGTCACGCTTGACTGCGCACGGTGAGCTGGTGTATCGTTGCATGCAATATAGAAAGGAGCAGCTGATATCATTGTATCCTTATACCATCTTCACGGTCTAGTGATACGCTCGACGCAGAGTGAGGGTTACTGTTTCGGTTAGAAACTAGGCTGCCTTAATCTGACGATGGCTGAAGGTGTGTCGTCGTTGGCCCGTGTTGCAGAGGCTGCAGACTATGTAGAATCAATTATGTCAGCAAATGTGATTACTAAAGTAGTTGGTACCCCTAGTGCAAGCAGTCGTAAACGGCACCGCTCAGTATCAGGGACCTGTTACATTGCTTCCAAGAAAGCGAAAAAGTAACATCTCACCAGAGATAATACCCCAGTAAGCTAGGCGTAATTTGTACAAATCTGTACCGGAGCCAGCACCTCGAAGGGTTGTTGTTGATCAGGCAGATGTACATGTAAGTTCAGCTCCTTCTCTCCAGAAGATGTTTGATAAACTGTCAGCTGACGTAAACATGATGTATATGTCACTAAATGAGCGTTTTGCCGAGCTACTATCCTCTCTGGAATCTCGTATTGCCAACAAAATGTCCCAGCTGCTTGAGTCAAGTTGACAAACGTGTAAACAGTGAGTTTAACAGAATAAAACGAGATGTTGACCTTAAGTTTGAATCTTTCAAAGATTCTATAAAAGCCGAACTGACAACAGACTTGGCGGAAATGCGGGATCAAATCACATCGTTGACTTTGTCTGCTCCGGCTGTTTCAACCGAAGTGCAGAATGCATCATATGATAGGCAAATGAACATAGTAATTCGAAATCTGCTGGAAAGTGCTAGTGAGAATACTCAGTCTAAAGTAAATGGCCTTATCAAAGATGGCTTGAGGCTGACTAACATAACGGTGAGTAAGGCTGAGCGTCGTAAGTCATATACAGAATCCAAACCGGGCGTTGTCGTAGCAACTATGAAAACTAAGGCTGATAAGCAGATTATTATGAAAGCCAATCCCCAGCTAAAGAATAGCCGTACATTTTCTAGTGTGTACATTCACAATGACCTGGCGCCTGCTGAGCGTGCGGCTAGTAGAAACTTTGCTATCATTCTGGGTGCACTTAATTCCACTAATCTTACCATGAAAGGGTCCCGAGTTATTCATAGGAGCGACAACAAAGGTCAAAACAACAGATATGATAGCGGTTCGCACGAGTCTCGCGAGACGCGTCGTGATGTCACCCACAGGAGCGATGACCAGCGCAATGGTCGTGACAACAGCAACACTGTTGGGGCTCGAGGTTCTCATGGTCGTCCTGGTGACCGCAACCGTGGTCGTAGGTAGATTTCTGTCGGGTTTTGGAATGTGCGCGGTTGGAAAACAGACATTAATTTTGACAATTATATTTTACGTTCATCTTGTGTTTTAAATTCTAATATAGACATATTAGGTGTAGGTTAGAGCCACGTAATTGGCAACGAGCAGCTCTATCTTGACGGTTATACATGGTATGGTCATTACAGGCTACAGCTACACAGGAATGCAAAAACTGGCTCTGGAGGTGTCGGTTTTTTAATTAAAAACTCTCTCCTTGTTGATTTTAATGTATCCGTGGTGGATAGTCCCTATGAAGATATTTTATTACTAAAGTTATCTCATAAGCGTTGTAATACTGTTATTTTACCTTGCGTGTGCTACCTACCGCCTGAGAACTTTTCTAGAGTATTTGACGTCACCGGTTTTTATGATTCGCTACTGTCTTTAATATATCAATATAGAGATGTTGGGACCATGTTTATCTGTGACGATTTTAACCCTTTCCCTCATATAGACTCATTTTGACGCACTCAATAGGTACCACATAAAGCCTGGTCTGCAGAAAACCACAGTTAAACCTTAACAAATTTAATTATAAAGTCCTCATTTCCAGACCACTGAGGAGCAGCGAACAGCATAAAACCTGATCAGCCTGCGAGTTACTCGCAGGCTGATCTGGTTTTATGCTGTTCGCATAGGTCTTTTCATGGTTTCCTCTATGAGGGAAAGGGTTAATAGTAGATGTGGCGATAATGATGACTTTATTCGTGGTGTAGATGATGTTATTGACCGAGAGGTTATCGATTTTGCTTTTAATAAATATGGTGAACTTCTTTTAGATTTTTTAGTGAATGTAAATATGTGTATGTTAAATGGTCGAAATAGTATACGTTATGACTTTACCTCTGTATCGACTAAAGGAAATGCTTTGTACGTCATGATAAGTTAGACAATTTTGCTCAGTTTAATGTTATTAGGGTTACAGAAATAAGGCCGGTATTATTTCAGCTGTCGCATCCGGGCCAATGCCTGACCATTCGTTATTGATGTGGGATGTTTTATTAGATTGCGATGGTGACGGTTATTCCATGAAATGTTCTAATTTTAAGTCTTATACCAAATTTGATGTTAAAAATATTCCTCGTAACCTCATGTCTGATCAAGAAACTCTACATGTTATTAATGAAACCATTTCTAAACTTGAAACTGGTTTTCGGACGCAATCAGACATAGATGATGTGTATGATGACTGGTGTGAAATTGTTACTTATGATATGTGTACTAAACTACCATTTAAAGTTATTCAGTTCGGTGCCAGTAACAAAAGACGTCGTCCGGGTAAACCATGGTGGTCTGACACCCTAACTGATTTATGGAACAATGTGTGTACGGCAGAGAGAGCGTGGTTATCCTGTAGTGATTTATGTGTAAAGAGATCTTTTAAAAAGGTTTATGTGAAAAAAACGTAAATTTTTTGATCGTGAAGTACAACGTGCTAAGCGTTTACACTGGTATTCTCTACAAAAACAGTTGTTTGATGAATGTAATATCGACTCCTCAAATTTTTGGAAATATGTTGGTAAAATTGGTGTGAATGTTAAAACCAGTGATTCCATCCCTATGGAAGTGGTTATGCCTGACGGCTCTGTATCAAATTATGTTAATACCGTTCTTAACAAGTGGAAACATGATTTTAGCTCCCTATTTTATACTGAAAATTCTAATATTAACTCAGATGCTGGTGACATCAATGACGATGGAGTTGTTAATAATGACGAGTGTATGGAACCTTGTTTTAATGATCATATCTCCTTACTAGAAATACGTAATGCCTTAATATCTGCTAATAAGGATAAAGCATGTGGTTTTGATAATATCCCTGTTGATGTATTTAACAATGATGCTTCTATCTCATTTCTCCATGTGTTGTTTAATATTTGTTTGGATAAAGGTATCGTTCCTTCCCTTTGGAGTAAATGTATAATAAATCCCATACCGAAATCGTCTACAGCTGACAAAAGATACCCTCTCTCTTATAGGGGTATTTCTTTTGCATGACCTATGTATAAATTATATTGTCATGTTTTAAATTGTAGACTCACCAAATGGTCGGAGAATAATGATATTACTGCGGAAGAGCAAAATGGTTTTAGAAAGGGTAGAAGCACGACGGATCATATCATGTCACTGCACACTATTCTTGACTCTAGGAAGAAGTCTCGTAAATCTACTGATTGTGTTTTTATCGATTTTAGAAAAGCCTATGATACTATAAATAGAAGTATGTTACGGAATAGACTATCTAAATCAGGTATTAAAGGTAAAATGTTAACAGCTATTAAGTCCCTATATAAATCTGTATCTTCCTGTGTTAGAATTAATTCGTACAGAACAGAATGGTTTGATGTAGGCTGCGGCTTGAGGCAAGGCTGTTTGTTATCTCCTATACTTTTTAATTTTTAGCTCACTTGAGCATAGCTCAGGGTGAGCTTTTGGGAGACTTGATTGTCCGTCGGCCGTCGTCCGTCGTCCGTCAACAATTTGATGTTTACACACTAGAGGCCACAATTTTGATCCAATCTTCCTCAAACTTGGTCAGAATGTTTGTCTTGATGATATCTTGAACCCTTTCGAAAATGGGTCAGGTTGGATCAAAAAGTAGGTCAGTAGGTCAAATCTTAGAAAAATCTTGTCGTCCGTCAACAATTTTGATGTTTACACACTAGAGGCCACAATTTTGATCCAATCTTCCTCAAACTTGGTCAGAATGTTTGTCTTGATGATATCTTGAACCCTTTCGAAAATGGGTCAGGTTGGATAAAAAAGTAGGTCAGTAGGTCAAATCTTAGAAAAATCTTGTTTACACACTAGAGGCCACAATTTTGATCCAATCTTCCTCAAACTTGGTCAGAATGTTTGTCTTGATGATATCTTGAACCCTTTCGAAAATGGGTCAGGTTGGATCAAAAAGTAGGTCAGTAGGTCAAATCTTAGAAAAATCTTGTTTACACACTAGAGGCTACAATTTTAATCCAATCTTCCTCAAACTTTGGCAGAATGTTTGTCATGATGATATCTTTTGTGGATTGGGTCAGAAAATTCCTGAATATTGTTTCACCTCATCATCTTAATTCTAAAGCAATCTGTTTTGTACAGGCAATGAATGATACTTTTCTCAGGTGAGCGATCTAGGGCCATCTTGGCCCTCTTGTTTCATTAACGACTTATCAGTTTACCTCAATGCATTCGAAATAGGTGTGCCTGTTGATGATGAAAAAGTTTTTATAATGTTGTAAGCTGATGACATCGTTTTAATGGCTGAATCCGAAGATGAACTTCAATTTTTATTAACCGCCTTAAGTAAATGGTGTTCTGCAAATGATATGCATGTTAATTCCACCAAAAGTAATATAGTCCATTTTAGACCTAATTCCGTGACTCGTACAAATTATCAGTTTACGTGTGGTTCCAGTCAGTTAACATTTATAGATAGGTATACTTACCTTGGAGTAGTTTTTCATGAGCATCTAGATTATGGCCGTGGCCCAGAGTGCTAGTCGCGCATTAGATTTGCTAATCGCAAAATGTAAAAGCATTGGTTGTCTCCCCTACAATGTATTTGATGCAGTTGTGTGGCCTGTCGTTAGTTACAGTTCTCTTCTTTGGGGATTTCGCTCATATTCCTGTATTAAGGCTGTTCATAACAGGACACAAAGGTTTTTCCTTAGGGTTGGCAAATACACACCAAATATTGGGCTTGCGGGTGAAATGGGCTGGAAACCCCCGATTGTCCGTCAATGGAAGTTTATTGCTTTATACTGGTCAAAATTATCAAAAATGGAGGAATCTAGGCTAAACAAACGTATTGCACTTTGGGCAAATCGGTCATGTAAAAACTGGTATTATTATGTAAAGTCTTTTTTAATTATGAATGATTTGAACATATCCATTTGTTTACAAAATCGTGTGGCTGGTAAATTTGTGCACGTTGTTGAGACTACTGCAATGAATAACTTTGTTAATGAATGGCAAACTTGTTTAAATAATATTATTGGGCCATCTGGGCAAGGTCGTAATAAACCAAGACTGTATAGGTCTGTGAAATCTGATTTTAAAACTGAACAATATTGTAATATGATTTTACCACCTGCTCATCGATCAGCTTTCAGTAAATTTAGATTAGGGGTGGCCCCAATTCGTATTGAGACTGGTCGTTATGAGGGCTTGAGTGAAGAAGTTAGGTTTTGTCCATTTTGTAATGACACCTCAGTTGAAAGTGAGCTGCATGTTTTATTTCGTTGTCATGTTTATGATGATTTAAGGGAGGAATTATACTTTAAGGCAACTTCATATAATAACCTGTTTGCGGAAATGCACGATTTTGATAAATATGTATTTCTGTTTTTCAATACAAATTGAACGATTTTAAGATTATGTGCCAAAACCTGCAAGAATGTTTTAGATAGACGACGTTTTTTTACTATATAAAAACTGTTTTAATATTTTCCTTATTTATATTTTTGATTGTTGCACTGTAAAACGTGTTTAATTAGTTACCGGTAAGTTTGTAATATTTTTATGCTATTAGAATGTTGTGCTCAGTTATTTTAATATGTAAATACTCATCTCTTATTATTCCATATGGAATGGCATTGTACTGATTTAAACGTTTGGATTTTGTAATTATTTTCATGTTGTACAATGATGAGATGTAAATAAAGATACTAAATGTACCTATTCCATTCGTATTCGTAAGTGCAGAATCGCATTGCGTGGATCCGCACTAAGCGCTGAGAGGTACAGTTAAACTTGTCATGGAAAATATGCAAATTAGCAAGGTCAGCGATGCCTGGTAAGCGTTTCTAGCTACTAAAGACGGCAAGCTGCCGTCTAAATATTCAAATCAACAGCCATTCAATTACGCATCTGTGCTTATTTTTCGTGAATATTTTATTACAATGTATATAAAAAGCTAAGCTAATAGATCGTTTATTTTGCCTGTTTTCATGTAGCCGGATAATTGTTGCGGTAGAATTGTGATTAAGTAGATAATTGTTGAAATATTTTATTTTTTTTTTTTTTTTGGGGGGGGGGGGTGGAAGATAGTTCCTAATGCTACCAAAAATATATGATACGTGATATTTAGCCGTTGACCCATTGATTAAAGTGTCCAAAACGTAACCGGAAGGCCGTTGGTTCGATGACAGGCTACGACATACCAAAGTCGTTAAGGACGTTTCAGCGGGTACAGTTGATTTTGATTTTGGTAAAAAAAAAAAATTTTAAGATGCATGTGTTAAGAATATCATCAAAAGTATGTTTGCCAAAATTTGAAGGAACAAAAGGTCACAATTTAGTGCTTTTATGCAAATTTGTCTAAAATTTCAATAAAAATCAGTTTTAGTTTTCAGAAAAAATCATTTTCAGAAAGCATTTGTATCAAAGGAATGACTCAGAAAAAATAAAGGAAATATGTCCGTTGAATTTTTTTATTTAGAAAAATATATATAAAAAAAATCACAGTTTTGGGATAGTTTTTGTATACATTTTGGTCCGCCACAAATGTGATTTAGTGCCCGTTTTGTATTTCAATGCATATTTGACAGTATTTTTATCTTTAATTGATAAATTCATTATAAGTTACAAATGGTGATAAAAATATTTTTAAAATATCATTTTAATATGCTGTTACAGTATTTAGAACCGAAATCTTTCTTATTTTTAAACGCCAGGTTTTTCCAACAAATTTTAGCAAATATTGATGCTCTACCATAAGCTTAATCTCTACAACAAGAATGGTGACCCCCTATTTTTAATTCATATATCTTTTAGTTAAAGTCTTAAGTACTTATATGCAATTTTTTTAGAAAAATCTGTCCGTTAGAAAAAACCCGCTCAAACGCATTTAAAAGTGGTATTGCTATATCTCCATTATGTTTGGTGCTCTGCTCACAAGGGCACTCCTAGGACTTGTTGGATAATGTGACTGGGTGTGGTATTATGCCACATGTCTACCAAGATATGAATTCTGGATCCGGCACTGCAATGTTTCAAATAGGGGGTACTGCGTGAAGAAAACGCACAAGGCATACTATAAGTGTGCTATTTTCTTTAATTTGGAAAATTATTTATGAATATATTTTTCCTATGAAATTATATATTTTGATTCTATAATCATAGTCAAAAATCATTTTCTAATTTGTTAGGTTGTTCAAGCTGATTGTCATAAAATTTATCACCAGTCGGCGCCACTATCTCTCATTCCGGAAGTCAGGACAGGCCATCGGATTTTTTCGTACTCGAACTTGTCCGACCACCTGGCGATACAGTGTCGCTCACAGCAAGGCAAGGGTCGAGATTTGACGGGGCCGAACACACGGCTAACTGTCTGGTTAATCAGAAACTGTCGCAGTTTCGCTTGCCCACTGACCCGTTTCCACTTCCGGCCGTTGTGGCGTGGCCGAGTTTTGTGGATCTTTAAGGTGGATATTTTTAGCCACTTAGTATCGTTGGCTGGTATGGAACCCAATTTTGTCTCGTCAGTCTCTGAGATCTTTCGTTTTCTTGGTCTAATTTGTTCACGTGAAGACCTCTGGTCACCGGATGTGATCTGGCTAGATAGGACTACGCATGCGTCAACTAACTTGGCGACGTCTACAGAGTCGACTAGATCTGAAACAAAAAGGTAACATGTTATGGTTAAAATACATGAATATATAATGTACGTTTACTTATTAATGTTCCTGTAGTTCTATACACACAGTCAGACGACGAAACACAAATGTAAATATGACAAAACTACAAATGTTTTAAATATTTGGTTAAAGTAACTTTCTGGCAATATTCAAAATTAAAAAAAAAACCCCTACTTTTTTTTGGGATTTGAATATGATACTCAAATTTGAGATCGCACTTAAGTATTTTCGAGAACACGGGACCAGGACTAGCTGACTGTGTATCAGGATAATGTGACTGACTATGGTATCATGCAAATTTTCTCTAAATGACTGAATACCTGGACGTTAAAAACAAGCAAACAGACAAAGAGTAAAATGAGTTTTACCATATACACATGAAATAAAACATCAAACATAGACACCTTTGATACAACTGGTGACATCTGCAATATACTGAGAAGTCACGTGACCATCCTCCAGTGACATGACTCTGTCGCTAACTTCCGGTGAGTTCCAGAAGCTGTTATTCTGGAGAACTTCGTCTATTAGGCTGATGGTGGGATTGTTCCTGAAAGTCAACAGACACCACGTCACAAACAAAGACATGTACAAAACATATACATATATAGACAAGCGTTTACAGTCAAAATTGTAACCTTGGAGTAACGGTCAACTTGGAGTACACACAGTCACAGTCACCTTGCATTAACGGTCATGGTCACCTTGGGGAAATGCTCATCTTCTGGTAGCGTTCACGGTCACCATGGAGTAACGGTCACCTTGGAGTAACGGTCACTTTAGCCTAGGGTTACGGTCACCTTTGATTAACGGTTACATTTGGGTAACGGTTACCTCTGGGTAACGGTCACATTGCAATAAAATAACTGTCATCTGGAAACAGCGGCCACAAAAGTTGCCCGAACTTTCTTAATACATGTACATGCTTTACTGTCAATAACGGTCAACTGCTTGTCTCAATAGTGGCAGGATATTGTTCCTTGTGAAAGACACGGGAGATAAATGAAATCTTCAACAATAAAGAGATAACGTTGAGGCGTTTTTACACAAAAAAGTAAAAATACAGAAGATTCAGCGTAAGGAGGGGGTTGGTAAATAGAGCATGTGTTTTTAATCGCATTTTGGTAGCCTGGATAGCGTAGTGGTAACGCGCTTCGCTTCTCACCATTGCGTCCCGGGTTCGATTCCTGGTCATGTACGTGAGGGGGTACAGTGGTCGCCCGTCCAGGCATGTGGGGTTTCTCCGAGCTCTCCAGTTTCCTCCCACAAAAATGACCACACACGCCGACATCAGAGTCATCGAGAGTGATTAATATACGTTGTAAGAACTTGTTTCGTAATCGATGTATAATAAATAAAGTTTAAACTTAAGCGTATTTTTCTGTGAAACAGAATAATCATAAAACAATAAAATATCTCAAGACTGGGTCATTTGAGAAGATACATATTTTTTATGCCCACGCGTGAAAGAAATTCGATCGTACAAAAAAAGGAAAAAAAATCTTCCTATTAGACGAGTGTGTGTATAATAATTCATCCTCGGCATTTTATTGTATTTAAGTATTGCAGCATTACTTAGCGCAAAGTAAGCTCGCTGGGTTCCAGCCAGATCTTTACTAACTTTTCTGTTCCTTGAATTCTATCAAACTTGCATTTATATACATGTAAATCTACCACTTTTAAAATAAAAATCTAAGATTATACATCGCTGTTAAATCCAGTGAAAATCAGTTTTACATAACTCTTTAAGGTGACTGACCCCTGAAGAAAATGTTGTAGACTAAGGAAAGAGTGTTTCGTTTTGAGTGCTATATCGCAGAATAATGCACGGTTTGAATCTAATCTAGCAGTACTTAATCTAATGACGATGGTCTTTTGTTTGAATATTCGTAAGATTTATTAGTTTATCATGAGACTTTAAAGACCATATGGGAATGACGGAGAAAAAATAATGTTGCGGAATAGACTTTTTCTTCTAATTAAATCCGATTAGAATACATTACTGTATAACATTAAACCTCTCGACGGAGAGATAACTGAAAAAGGGAGAAAAGAAGTGGAACTACGATATGTATATCTGATATTTTCCTCGAAATAAAAGACGGGGTCGAATGTTTCATTTAAATCAATTGTCACTGTTAAAGGACGTTTCAGCGGGTTTTGGTAAAAAATGTATTTTTGGAATTTCTTATTTATTTTAAGTAAATAAAAGAAAAATTTTAATTAAAATATCATCAAAAGTATTTTGCCAAATTTTAAAAAAACACATTTTAGTGCTTTTATGCAAATTTGGCTAAAATTTCAATAAAAAAGCAGTTTTAGTTAAAAAAAAAAACCAGATCTGATGAGGTATGTATTTTTTACATTTTCAGAAAGCATTTATATCAGAGAAATGACTATGAAAAAAAAATAAGGAAATCTGTCCGTTGAATTTCTTTTTTAGAAAAATAGATATAAAAACTCACAGTTTTAGGATATTTTTTGTATACATTTTGGTCCGGGCACAAATGAGATATAAGCGACATAAGTTTGATATTTCCCTTTTATGCACCTAGCTGTAGCCTTGTTTCGAACAGAATTTATGCATAGTTTTCTTGAAAAATGTACTTAAAGCTATGAAGCTACTCCTTGTCGATGAGAATTGTAAGCTGCGCAAAATTGAGTAGTGAAATAGGGAATGCAAGGAACAAAGGGGTGTACTCTTAATAGAATTTGCCCAATTATGCGACTAACAGTCCTAGAAACAATTACCCCAGAGCTTGTTACCGGCATAATCTCTTTCTGCGACCGACTGAGAAGGGACCTGTTTTTCTATTACATCAGCGGTGCGTGAGTAAAAAGTTGCTTTCTTGCTCGATAGTATAATACCGATAATAATAAACTGATTTCTAAACCTAAACAAATTGAATGCTGACAGCACGTTCTTGCCAGAAAACTTTGCCTGTTGGATATGGCAAAAGTCTAATTTATCAAGTTTTGCCAGGCCTAATACAGGATGTTAGAAAGATTGACAAGCCAGTTGTCATAGTAATATCGCAATATCGCCACCCAAAATTATTCAAAATGAACAGCTGGAAGTGTTAAAAAGACATAATATCGGTGCTTGTAAACTGTCGTATTTTGACCAGAATGGTCAGTCTGAAATTGTAGAAAAAGATTTTATTCAGGGTATAATAAATGGCGACTTTTCAATTGTTTTGCTCACCCAGAAGCACTTTTGAATACAAGTTCAGGAAAAGACCTTATGACACATTCTGTGTTCCTTGAACGTACTGCTGCAGTTGTTAATGATGAATGCAATATTGTTGAAGAGTGGTGGGTAAAATTCATGCAAAAATCACTTAAATTTGGAGCAAAATTAACACTTCCTTTATTAAAATAAATCACAATTATAAACTGCCAAATTATTACCAGTAAACAACAGCTGATTCATTGAGAAATTTAGGCCTTTGTGTAAAATCTCAACTGTTTTCACACACATTACATTCCAAAAAGTTTAAAGTTATAAATCACTTGTTTCCCAGCAAACAAATATAAGGGACCCATATTGGTCCCAAGTGGACACCTATATGGGCCCCACATGGGGAGTTCAACCAAGGCCTTTCTGGGCCCCATATGGGCAGTCCATATCCAAATATATTTTAAATAATTTATTTTGTTCTGTAATGTACTACTTTTACTAATATAATGCATTTAGGTGATGTAAATGAGCTGTGCCAACCAAAAAATACATGAATAAAAACGAAAAAAAAAAAATACTGACTGCAGTTGGATTCGAACTCATTATTGACTTGTTTTGGTCTTATTTATTCCGCTTATGGCTCCTAATGAACGTAGATATACATATACTTTCATCATTTCACTTATTGTTTTTGAATTACATTTCTTTATATTAGTGAATGCATTGACATATAATTTTGCTCCATGCTACTGATACCAGGCCACTGTCCATGTTTAAGTATGCTGTTTTTTTAACATGGCTTAACCATTTCCCCATCGCACTTGAGTGATAGAATTATGTAAAAAAAAATATTGATGTCATTTCTATTTTTTTTTTTTTTTTTTTTTTTTTTTACATTTTAATTTACTGTAGCTGGTTTAATTTAATGTTTAACTAAATGCTATTGCCTGGTTTTCTTATTTATAGGAATATTTAAATATAAAATTAATAATATACGCCTCTTATTTATATGGGCTTGCCCCCATATTTCCTATATGGGACCCCAAAACACTTTTCCAGATAAAGCCTATGTGGGTTCGCCCATATTGGACCCATATGGGACCGATTTTGGTAAAAAAAGATATGGGAATGTCTACATTGAACCGTTAACTATATGGGTCAACACACAGATTTTTCGACTAAAACGGTTGTCTTTGGCGTAGCCGCCTCCATTTTGAAGTCACATGCCGTTTTCTATGGTCACGTGACGTTTGTGAAGGCAATGATTTGAGAGCAAAGCTCATCAGTATTATCATCATCATCGTCGTCGTCGTCGTCATCATCTCAAGCCATGACTACCTCAGAAATACTAATAAGCATCGTATAATTAACCATATATACACTACTCTAAAATTCAGTATACTGGGGGAAAAAAATCTTCAACATCAGCATAATTTTCAATATACACATCTACCATTATAAAAGTATTGAATCTATTTCTTAAAATATCTTAATATCATCATCAGCAGCAGCAGCATTATCATTAAGTTATGACTATCATAAAAGACTCCATGGATGCTAAAAACTAAATTCTGGAATTAGGCAGAGGTGCATACTAACAACACATAGCTACATAAAGACATGTATAAACACACACACACACACACACACACACACTTAAATGTCATTCATGCCATGAAATACATTCAGTATAATATTTCTCCTCCTCCTCCTCTCATCTCACCATCTATCATTCAGCGCCTTTTTTTTATTCTTCAGAAAACTTATAAATTGCATCATGATCACCAGTCTCATCATCCTCAACATCATTATCATATTTAGCAAGTTATGACTACAATATAAGACACATAATTTACACAAAAAAAATAAGTAAATATAAAATATAAGCTTAATAATTTACAACCCTTGTTAAGAAATGAAAATGTTTCGGCATTTTTATCAAAGAACAAAGTTCATGTTATTCGCCCCTAAGCATTTAGTTATTAATATATATATATATATATCCTTGTACGCCATATACTTACATGTAATATTCCAACCCAGATATAAGAGTTGAGTCTGGAATAAAGGCCATTTTTGAAAAGAAATATCAGAGCAGAAAAAATACGTGCAGGATTGTTGACAAAAATGGTGTTAAAGTGACGTTGTCAAGGCGCTGAACGTCTATGACGTCATTTTCGCTCCTTTCAATCGGATATACTTTTGTAATGCCGTTGCTTGTCGCTGTATGTAGCCTTCCTTGCCAAGATGTTCCGAATGTCTCAATACAAATCGGCACATCTCGATTTTACGAATGAGCCGAGAAGCTCCGATTTGAAAATAGTCCATATTTTTATCTTTTATATTAATTTTATACTTATTATTTATTTGTTAAATTATGCTTTTGTTCTTTAGACTTTCTTCAATTTGATTGTGAGCAAGACTTGTACTAATCACCAGCACATTAATATTTAAAACAAAAAATCAATCATAATAAAAAAAAAAAATCGGAATTTATATATAGACTTCTGCATCGACGCTTTATTTCCGTTTGAATGTTTGTTGGCTTTAAGTTAATATTGACATAAAGTATATATCGAGAGCCGGTTCCAGAAAGTGGACCGACTCGAATATCGTAGGCCGATTCGTAACACTATGCTGTATACAACCGACGTTGAATATGTAAATAGGTCAAAACTGAGGTTAAACAGCTACGCCGAAAAAAAAATAGAATTATAAAACCTATCATTTCGTGTCCATCAATTAACAGATCATATCCATTTTTCGCGCATACGCTCACCCGGAACTGATGAAGACGCCGCGTTGCGGAACGTGTCACGTGGTAGTCCAAGTAGCAGTCTTGCTATTTGAATATCGTATTCTATATTTAACCCATTTCACCGAAGTGGGCGTGTTTGATAACTGTATTTTCCCATGCAATGTGACATACACTTGCCGAGTTTATTTGTCAGGAAACAAAGACTTCACCAACATTAAGTTCTCTACCGATCATCTGTGAAGGCCAGAATTTGCGTTTGAGCGTGAAAATCGTACAATTTCTTTTTATACGAAGTTGTAAGGGGGTATACTGGATTCAGCTTGTCTGTCTGGCCGGCCGTCTGGCCGTCCGGCCGTCTGTCGGTTTCTTTGTCCGGGCTGTAACTCAAAAAGTATAAAAGGCATCAAGATGAAACTTCTTATATGGATGGATCTCATTGAGGGGGCGTGCAGTGACCAAGAACCAACCATAACTCTCTGTCGCGTAATTTAGGAGTTATTGCCCTTTGTAAATTTTCATACTTAATTTTTGTCTGGCCGTAACTCAAAAAGTATAAAAGATATCAAGATGAAACTTCATATGTCGATAGATCTCATTGAGGGGGCGTGCAGTGACCATGAACCATAACTCTTTGTCGCGTAATTTTGGAGTTATTGCCCTTTGTAAATCTTCATACTTAATTTTTGTTTGGGCTGTTTATCAAAAAGTATAAAAGCTTTCAAGATGAAACTTCATAGGGGATAGATCTTATTGAGGGGGAGTGCAGTGCCCAAGAACCATAACTATCTGTTGCATAATTTTGGAGCTATTGCCCTTTGTAAATTTTTATACTTAATCTTTGTCCGGACCATAACTCAAAAAGGATAAGAGAGTTCAATATGAAACTTCATATGTGGATAGATCTCATTGAAGAGAAGTGCAGTGCCAAAGAACTGTAACCCCCATTTGCGTCATTTAAAAAATTCCTGTGACAAAGCGGCAAGCGGTATTTTCGCCATGACAATGGCAGTTCTAGTTATTTTTTTTAGAACGTGCGGCATGATTCAGTTCCCAACCACGTATGACCAGCTACGTGTCACTGATTATGACTATTATGACATTGTTAATTTACACATATCACAGGCGCGGATACGGGATTAAGGTTTGGAAAGGGAAGTACAGTTCAAAACTTCCAAACTTTACCGATTGTAGGACTTTGAAATAGGAAACTGTCGTGCGCGTGACATTGATTTCCCTCTTCTTTTTTTTTCTTTTTTTTTTCTTTTTTTTTTTTTACTACGCAGGGGAAATAGTTCTAAAGTTTGTTTTCTGTCTTATCACTAAATGGTGATAATTTTCATGTTTATTTCAGTACAATGGAAGTCGAAACTGAATTTAAATATGTTGATAATCGATGCTGGAGATAACGTGTTTAATAAACTGTAATGACATGAAAAAAGAGAAGAAAAGAAAAGTACGCAAGAGAAAAAATCGCATCTCTTTCGGAGATATTCTGAACCATAATTGACTGGAATTTCCAGCGATATATAAAATTTCGACTACATTTTACAGATGGTCCATTGGTGCAGTGGGTAAAGTAGTCGGGCTACCATACAAGGTGATTGAAAGGGTTTGCGGTTCGAGTCCTAGCGGGAGAATATATTTTACAATCTTTATTATAATTTTTGCAATACAAGATACATATATTTTTATATTCAATATCATTAATTTACCTATATTAAATACATGTGTATATAAAATGAAATTAGAATAAAAAAAAAATAGATAGTACTTTTATAGCTCCCTTGCTTGGGGCAGTTGCAGGACTGGTTGGCCCGGTGTCAGACTAATGTGACTGGGTGTGGTATTATGCCACATGCCTACGGCGTGATACTGCAGTATGACAGCACTATATCTGTATAGCACTACATCGTCTCCAAATGACTGAAATACCGTCGGTGGGACGTTAAACCCAACCAGAAACATGAAAAATGAAAGTTTCTTGTTTTAGTTTTGCTTCAAACTGTGGACAAGAGAAAAAGGGCTAGTAAGAGTGGCGACATGCTTATTGAGACAATCGATGTGTTTATCTTTTCTTTTAACGCAAGGTTAAAGCGGGTTTGTAACATCGGGTATATTGGCATCGCTTGAAAATTTAATTTCGTTTATTAAATTTACTTTGATAAGCAAAAAAAAAAAAAAATGCGACATCATCACATTAAAAACCCTGTTCTCTCAGCGCTATCAGGCGTTTTGATTTTCTCCGTCAGTACACATGCTGGTATAATCTGCAGCAACGTTCAGTATATATTGTTATACAGACATGTATCCAATACTGTTATAATGATATGATATCACAAATAAAGATATTATGGTGGCATATTTCTGCCAGCCACTTATCCACTTAGCTATGTTGAAACTTTTCTGAAAAATTGTCACATATCCAGTTAGTATCTGGCAAGTAGAAAATTTTCAAGTTATCTACACAGGTATCTTAACAGGACTAAACTGTCTGTTAGTGCCCACTACTGCCAATCACATATTCACTTATTTTAATTGGATATCATACCTTTTTCCAGATAATTATGTGAAAAAATGCTTGTTATCCACATAATTTAACTGACTAACTTGAAAAAAGGTGAGATGTCCAGTTATCTTAAGTGAATGTATGGCTGGCAGTAGTGGGCACTAACAGGCAGTTTTGTTCTGTTAAGATACCTTAGAGAATAACACGAAAGTTTTCTACTTGCCAGATACTAACTGACTATGTGACAATTTTTCAGAAAAGTTTTGACATAGCTAAGTGGATAAGTGGCTGGCAGAAATATGCCACCATAAGATATACTAAATTGCCACAATCCTAGGAGCGATTTTGAGAGGATCCTGCCTATTATATGATATAATTTTCAAGCCCCATTACGGAAAAAAAACAAAAACAACAGGACTATGAGTCCTTCTCCGGATTTTTTTTCTTTTTTTGGTAATCCTATGCACTCTTCATTTCTAACATCAAATCTAACACCAGTTTTTCATTGCTGTGTATGACATCAAACTTTAGTGCAATATAAATGCAACATCATAAATGCCTGAAAGAGATAGCATATTAAGGATAAAGGTATTTTATTGAAAACAAGAAATATTTTAAAGATATCTGGTATAAGAAGAAAAACAACAAAGTTATGAAAGTTAAAGAATGTAAAAGTGTTACTATTAAGTACATTGTAATAATGCTGGCATATTTTAAGTGGTCTGTGATTTTAAAATAATGCTAGAAATCGTATTTGTCGCTAAATTTAGAAGATGCAATGTACTAGCCAGTGAAAGAAAAAAAAAGAAAGGGACACAAATGTATCAAAGCGAAACATAAAAGAAGAGATTGGGACTCTAAGCTTAGCGATAACTGCGCTATAGAGGCTGTTACTATAAATAACTTGTTAGCTAATGAGGAACGGGTCTACTACCAAGGTTTCTAAAGACTTAACCAACTTTGTAGTTTTTGTGTTTGAATTTCTCAACTGGATGGTTTTCGTGTTTAAATAGGTAGATAAAATTGTTATCTGCCAGTTGACAATCATGTAGGAACATATGTACTCTGAAACTCCCATTCCTAAAATTATTTATGCCAACCAATGAAATGGGTGCCTTTTCCGAACGCTTCGGTTGTTGCTTCAGGCGGTGGTCCAGTGGTAACGTATCCGATTACGGATCCGAAGGTGGTGGGTTCGAACCCTATTGGAAACAAGAATTCTTCACGACCTTCCCAGGCCTAAAGTACTGGTTGGACCTCTCGACTATGAAGGGCTAGTATAAGTTATAAGAGTCTTGTTTCCAAATCGACGTACAATAAATGTTTAAACTAAAATTAATCAAGATTGGATTAGTTCAAGAAATAGATCAAAATCCATTTTATACCGCTTAAGCCGAAAAGAAAAAGTGAAGTAAACTCTCGATATATGAAGCATTTTGGCGCTCTAAATTAAGTTAATTCTATATGGTAATTTGCGTGCGTGTAAGAGAGCACATTAAAAGAAGCTTTTTGTTGTTGTCTTATGTCGATGTTTTAAATTTTAGTGCTAAGAATTAGATACAAACAATCACACAATAATCGCAACGCTTTTATCAGTCTTAATTGTGCTGTTTAGCATCTATTCAGGTGAACTGGAATCATTCATCCACGGCCCGCTGTTACTTCTGGACAAGCAACAGGGGCGATTTCATCGTGCTTCACGTGGAAATTGAAGTAAACGGAGAAAATCGATTGTCTTTTTAATTTCATTACTCTTTACTGACAACGTAGTGTAATAAAACAACAAATTTGTGCTAATTATGGTTTGTATGTGTATTGAAGAGTTTGGTGTTGGTAGATTGCTGACATGTCGGTCATAAAAGCAGGTATGTATTTTATTTAATTAAAACAGTCAATTACACATTTATACTAATTGTCCGTAAACAAAAAATATCATAACGATAAAACTATAGATTGTTTATGTTATCTGTATTCAGGTAAACAGATAAGTATTGCGTTATAAGTGTAATTAAGTATATAGATATTGAAATATTTCGAATAAAAGCAACAAATGAACGAAAGTAGAATAAGTATGAAATCGAAATCATTTTAGAGAATATATGATGATGATGTGCAACTCCAGTTCTTTATGTTATGAACAACATTTGATACGAGATATTAAGCACATAATTAAAAGACAAAACTTATCGCCGGTCCCGATGATCGATTGATTAAAATGTCCGATTCCTAACTGGATGGTCGTATGTTCGAACATCGGCCGCGATATGGATACCAAAGTCGGTAAAAGTGGAAATTCAATTTATTTAAAGCTAATTAAATACTGTGTTCTATTAGTGAGATAAAATCCATATCACATACAGTGTGGGTGATATAGATATGCCAGGACTACTTTTATTTTACTTTTAAAAGGTATATATATGGGTATGTGGGTGCGCTTGTGAAGATATTAAAATTGTATCACTTGTCGTTGAGATATAGTGGATAATTCAAGGGGGTGCACCCGGCGCGCACCCCCTCTAAAATTCCCCGACCATACATAAATGTAGACATACAAACCCCAAAATACTTACAAAAATGCACTATTTTACAGCTTTAAATTAAAAAAAAAATCGCACAGGAATTTCCCAGGATCCCTTGTCCAACCGGACTTACATCCTCAACACGGCCCTAGCAAGGCGGCAAGCCGCTTGCACTGTTACTACCTACATTTTTTTTTTAAATATTGTCCCCCCCCCCACTTCACCCCTCTAACCTGAACTCCTGGGTCCGGCTCTGAGATATATTCCATATCTAAATACCCTTTATATATCCATTATGCTCTGATGGTCTGCAAGGAAGTGTACTTCCAGGACTAGTTGGTCCTGTGTTAAGATAATGTAACTGGTCGTGGTCTACGGCGTTATATTGCAAAAAATGCAAGACAATACTTGTCTCAAGTAGGCAAAACTTCTTCATGTACCGAAATACTGTCGAAATGGCGTAACCAATGCAAACATGTCAAATATATCCGTTGTGTCTATAAAATGTTATGATGGAATCATACCTTTGAAATGACGTCGTTTTCGACGTCAAAATCGACGTTTTTATGAGATTTAAGATGTGTGCAAACAAATCGTCGTTTCATTCTTGTTTCGATTTATATAGAAATAAATTTCTTGTGAACTTAAATAGGATGAATTTTCCTTGCCGAGGATGTAACCTAAATGGTTTTGACGTCGAAAACGACGTCATTTTAAAAGTATAGTTTTAAATGAAATGGGATCGGGTCACGTGGGTCTATCTACCTTAGTTATTGCCCTTCACCTAGGTTAATACATTTGTCGATATTATAGTAATGTCCTGCGTCAAATAATAACAAACAGTCGATATAAACATACATGTTGAAAAGCACATATACGATCCGACACTTGGACAATATTGTATTTTTTCGTTAGCGGACAGTGTCTATTTGAGACTATGTGCGCAAATGTTATGTACTAGACAAGTGGAAAATTTTATGGGATATAGCGCATACGAAGTGGAAAATTGTGCCTTACAAACATTCTTCTGTCAGATGTACAGTATTATCTATCATTCGGGAAAATCTTTATTAGAGTTATTGATAGCGCGTTTTTTTTTTTCGAAAACCGTGTCGCTAATAGTGTTTTCCCGAATGTCAGGAAATATTATACATCAGACAAAATAATCATTAGGCAGTCTGTGTGTTGACACGTTTTTTTTGTTTTTTTTTGTTGTTGTTTTTTTTTTTTGTTTTTTGTTTTTTTTTATTTGTTGTTTTTTCCACTTTACATACACCATTTTCCATTATAATTGATAAAGATGTAAAATGTTTATAGCAGTTTTCTCCTCCAAATCGAGGCAAAATGCTGCTTGCGACAGCTTTACATGACGTCACATACCACGTGGTAGACCACACACTTAACCTCTCCCCACGCAGTTATCTCCCCTTCATTCTTCGGCGTAGATCTAGACATTAATCAGGATTTCTGATATATATATTCTTTTTTTAAATTGCTAAAAAAAAACAACTGTTTCTGTGTATCAGCTTAGTTTTCTCTCATTCATACAATATTTATCATTGATGGAATAAATTAAAAATATAGCAAATATTTTTTTTTTAATTATGGAAATAACCATTAAGTTATTTTCTTTCTTTTTTTAGATTCTTTTTACTTTACAGCGAGTGGCATTTTCCTAAGTATATTTTCTTAAATAAACATCAATTATCGCCTTTTAGTAAAAAAAAATAATCTGTTTAGAAAATAGCTTTTTCTCTGCATGAAGATCTATAAATAATAGACCTTCGCCATTTTGTAAGCCGACCATCATCCCGCGACATTTGTGACGGCAGTGATTCTTTTTGCAAAGTGAGCGTGCAAGGGAGATTACTGTGTGGAGTTTGGCACTGAACCTTGATACTGTGTGAAGACAGTACAAAATATAAGTTTATAATCATTTATATAATGTGACAAATTTCAGATTTTTCTTACACATTTTGAATCTAAAATCATAGTCAAAAATCATTTTCTAATTTGTTTGCGTTATTAAAGCCGATTGTCATATAAAATCGATCACCAGTCGGCGCCACTGTCTCTCATTCCGGAAGTCAGGACAGGCCAACGGATTTTTTCGTACTCGAACTTGTCCGACCACCTGGCGATGCAGTGTCGCTCACAGCAAGGCAAGGGTCGAGATTTGACGGGGCCGAACACACGACTTACTGTCTGGTTGATCAGAAACTGTCGCAATTTCGCTTGCCCACTGACCCGTTTCCACTTCCGGCCGTTGTGGCGTGGCCGAGTTTTGGGGATCTTTAAGGTGGATATTTTTATCCTTTTAACCTCGTTGGCATGTATCGAACTTTCCCGTTCCAATTTTGCCTCGTCAGTTTCCGAGATCTTTCGTTTTCTAGGTCTAACTTGTTCGTGTGAAGACCTCTGGTCACCGGATGTGATCTGGCTAGATAAAACTACGCATGCGTCAACTAACTTGGCGACGTCTACGGAGTCGACTAGATCTGAAACAAAGAGGTAACATGTTATGGTTTAAATATGTATTATGTATGTTTACTTATTAATATTCTTGTAATTCTATACACACAGTCAGACGAAGAGACAAATGTTCACATGACAAAACTACAAATGTGTATGTAAATAGATCTAGACTTTGATTAGAGAAGCAGCATGTGCTAAAGTAACCTTCTGACAACATTCACATTTAAGAATTCCGAAACTAGAAGATTATAGCAGAACTAGTCCACCAAGTATCAGGATAATGTGACTGGGTGTGGTATCATGTCATTTGTCTGCGGCTTGATATCGTAGTAACCTGGGCCGCATATTACTCGTATACCAGGATCTGCTCTTGCTGACAAATTTCTCCAAGCAAGCGAATAAACACACAAATTCATTCATCATACACATGAAATAGAACATCAAACATAGACACCTTTTACATAACTGGTGACATCTGCAATATGTTGAGAAGTCACGTGACCATCCCCCAGTGACAGGACTCTGTCGCTAACTTCCGGTGAGTTCCGGAAGCTGTTAGTCTGGAGAACCTTGTCTATCAGGCTGATGGTGGGATTGTTCCTAAAAGTCAACAGACACAACATCACAATAAAAGACATGTACAAAACATACACATATATATACACACAAGCGTTTTCAGTCAAAAATGGAGTAACGGTCATCTTGGAGTAATAGTCAATTTCACCTTGCTGTAATGATCGCAATGGAAAAACGGTCACCTTGGAGAAACCGTCAGTCACCTTGGAGTAACGGTCACGGTCACCTAAAAGTAACTGTCATGGTCACCTTAGAGTAACGGTCACGGTCACCATGGAGTAACGGTCATGGTCACCTTAGAGTAACGGTCACGGTCAACATGGAGTAACGGTCACGGTCACCATGGAATAACGGTCACAGTCAACGTAGAGTAACGGTCACGGTCACCTTGGAGTAACGGTCACGGTCACATTAGAGTAACGGTCACGGTCACCGTGGAATAACGCTCACGGTCAACATGGAATAACGGACACGGTCACCGTGGAGTAACGGCCACGGTCACCTTACAGTAACGGTCTCGGTCACCGTGGAGTAACGGTCAAGGTCACCTTGGAGTAACGGTCACCGTGGAATAACGGTCACGGTCACCATGGAATAACGGTCACGGTCAACGTAGAGTAAGGGTCACGGTCACCTTAGAGTAACGGTCACGGTCACCATGGAATAACGGTCACGGTCACCGTGGAGTAACGGTCACCTTAGAGTAACAGTCACGGTCAACATGGAATAACGGTCACGGTCACCTTGGGGTAACGGTCATGGTCACATTGGAGTAACGGTCATCATCTGGTAACGTTCACGGTCACCGTGGAGTAACGGTCACGATCACCATGGAGTAACGGTCACGTTACATGTACAAGACATGTGCAAAACATATATACATATAAACAAATTTGTACAAATGGTTACCTTGGTCAAAGTTACAATGATGTAACGGTCACCTTTGGGTAACGGTCAAAGTCACTTGAAATAACGGTCACTTTGGGGTTACGGTCAAAGTCTCATTGAAGTAACGGTCAATTTGGGGTAACTATCTCCTCGGCGTTAAGGTCATCTTGGAGTGACGGTAAACTTGAGGTAACAATAATCTTGGGGTAGCTATCACTTTGGAGAAACGGTCGCCTTTTGGGTCATGGTCAGTTTGGAGTAAAGTTGATCAATTGATAACAATGGTCACAAAATCACATGAACTTTCTGAATGCATGATTTACTGTCAACAACGGTCAACTGCATGCCACAGTCTTTGCTGACTACATAGATGGACATGATAAACATAATATCCTATGCGTATGGTGAAGGCACAGGAGAATAAATGAAATCTGCAACAGTTAAGAGATATAGAGGATAAGTGTTGGTTTCAGTGGAATATCATTTTTAATTCATCGAGTGAGGAGGAAAATCAATATTTTCACGAGTGACACAAAGAAAGCCTGTAATCAACATTTCTTTCAGGTATTTCTTGAAGGAGTTTTATTTAAATGTAGAAATTAATACTGAAATGTCTTGAAAAAAAAATACGACAGTGTCTTTAAGAAGTCCCATTACAAAACAGTGAAATTATTTTAAAAATGGTAATATCCATTGTTTGAAGCAGTGAAATTACGGTTTTTATTCACTGATATTTCCCTATAATCCTATAATCCACTGAAAAGCATTCAATAAAACGTTATCTCCTATACGTTAAGGTGTTTTAACTACAGGCAACTTTTTATTTAAAGCAGTTAAATAGTGCTTTCTTGAGGTTTTTTGTTGTTGTTTTTTTTTTTTTTGGGGGGGGGGGTATGTGTCTACATTTACGTATGGTCTGGGAATTTTAGAGGAGGCTCCAACACCCATCCACCCCCGCCCCCGAATCCGCCGGTGGTGACTTTGAAATAACTCAAGGATCAAATTGGAAAGTGTAGCCAGGCTCGGACAACCTCATTTAATAATTAGCTCATGGAAAGCTACCACTTTTTTTAGTTAATCGTCCGTTTGAATATTTGTAAAATTTATTAGTTAATCATAAGAATAGAACGACCATTATCATAAACAAAATAGGAATACCGGGGACATCATGAGGTTGCGGAAAAGACATTTACTTCTATTAGATCTAATTAAAATACAACAATGTATAACTTTAAACCTCTAAAACGGAAGATAACTGAAAAAGGAGAAGAAACGGAATTATGTATATCCAATATTTACCTCGAAATAAAAGACGGGGGGGGGGTCATTTTAATCAATTGTCATTGTTATATGTATTTTTATTACATGATAATAATATCTTTATTTATACTCGAGCAATACTAACTGCTGTTTTGCGTGTCAAATTATTTCGTCTCTAAAGAGCTCCAGATAAGAGCAATACATTTCGCATAATGGTTAAAGCATCCGCCTCGTGAGCGTGAGGTCGTGGGTTCGATCCCCAACCGCGACATACCAAAGTCGTTAAAATGGTACTGGTATAGCTCCCTTGCTTGGCGCTCAGCATATAAGGGTAGTTCCAGGACTGGTTGGCCCGGTGTCAGGATAATATGACTGGGTGTGGTATCATGTCACATGTCTACGGCGTGATACTGCAGTGTGGCAGCACTATATCTATCTCAAGTAGACTTCTTTCTTTTTTTTCAAAACACTCCACAAATAATCGATACCTTATCAATCCATTTGAATTTAAATTTCAAAGTCGTTTATGCGCTGGCTGTTTATGTACATCATTCCCTGTGCATTTTATATCCATTTCATTTGATGAACAGGAACTGCAAATGTTACTGTGTTGGATAATTTCAACTTCATAAAATATTCATAGGAATGGCCGAGATGTGCAGTGAAACAACAAGCGACTGTATTTTTATTAACAAATACAGGTAAAGTAATTCAACCTAAATTCCACTCGAGTTAAGGTACTCCATCCATCATTAAATCATTATTAGGTCCTTCAAATGCTTAAAATGGCATCCGTTGACTTGGAGTTATTGGGTTTCTTTCCGCTAATTCTATAAAGGCGTGTATTTACTATGAAATTCTTACAACCACATCATGGTTGTGATCACAATTTAATAATGGATGAATTTTTCTTTGTATAAAGTAAACATACTGTAGCTGTACACATTTGTCGATGCAGGACAGAATCAGTAAAATACTTGCATCCTTTTGCCTTGAATTGACTTGACTTGACTTGACTATTTGACTTGACTTGACTTGACTATTTGACTTGACTTGACATGTATTGTACTTGCATACAAAACTTACTACATGGTATAATCAGATATTTTATCATTCGGAACGTATGTTAAAACGTAAGCATATAGTTTCTATCTTTAATGCCTACAAATTTTAAGAACATTTATTTATATACAAAATATGAACAAATAAGTCTACAAACAACACAGAGACGTATTAATCTCATATTATCATTCATCATAACAAAAAAATATCATCATCATCATCATCATCATCATCAAGTAATGACTAAAACATAAGACATTTTAATTCCATTTTGCAAAATATTGAAGTAAATATCAATAATTACCTTAATAACTAACAACATCTGTTAAGAAATTAAAGGTTTGAGTATTTTTATCAGAGAAACAAAGTTCATGAAATTCGCCCCTAAGTATTTAAGTATAAATCTTCTTAGAGCTATGTTTGGGTGATGGAATTCGAGCGTGATCGATAATATATCTGATTCCTTTATACAATTAAGTTAATATACCAAGCCTTCCTAAGGATTCACTTAAAAAATATTGTACGTCATATACTTACATGTAAAATTCCAACCCAGATATAAGAGTTGAGTCTGGAATAGAGGCCATTTTTTAATAAAAATATCAGAGCAGAAAAAATACGTGCAGGATTGTTGACAAAAATGGCGTTAAAGTGACGTTGTCAAGGCGCTGAACGTTAATGACGTCATTTTCGCTCATTTCAATCGGAAATACTCTGATAATGCCGTTGCATGTCGGTGTATATGTAGCCTTCATCGCCGAGTTGTTCCGACTGTCCCATACAAATCGGCACATCTCGATTATCATCACTAATCTCAATCCAATCTCCACGCAGTTATCTCCCCTTCATTCTTCGGCGTAGATCTCTGCCACCACGAGTAGGCATTTATCAGGATTTCTGATATATAATATTGTTTGTAATTGTTAAAAAAACTGTTTCTATGTATCAGCTTAGTTTTCTCTCATTCATATTTGAGGAAATAAATAAAAATGATAACAAATATATATTTTTTTTAATTATGAAAATAATAAAGTTATTTTAACCTATTCTTTTCTCTTTTTTTTCAATTTTTTTTCTTAAATAGCAAGTGGCATTTTCCTAAATATATTTTCTTAAATAAACTTTAATTATCGCCTTTTAGTAAAAAAAAATAATCTGTTTAGAAAACAATTTTTTCTGTGCATGGAGATCTATAAATAATAAATCTTCGATATTTTGTAAAGCCTACCATCATCACGTGACATTTGTGACGGCAGTGATTCTCTTTGCTAAGTGAGCGTGAAAGGGAGAACGCTGTGTGGAGTTTGCACTAATCTACGACTTTTTGAAAATATTTTTTTAATAAAAAAGTATGTCTTACCTGATTTCTATCAAATATGGCGTCAATATAGACGCTGTGCGCAAATGTTGCCCATACGACAGACGGTTGTTATCAAAAAGAAAAATTGATACACCTGTAGATGTCGGTGTGACCCCCCCCCCCCCCCCCCCCCCCGCCCCCCTAAATAGCTGTTCAAAACTCTAAAACTCTGGTTGGTTCTAGACCGAGATTGACTTTCTAATTGGGGGCACACGACTTACTTAGTTTTAACATTTTCAGGGTACTTTGTCTACATGGGACTGATATAGTACAGTCTTACTGTGATATCACACCGTTGACAAGTAGCATGCTACCACATCCAGTCACATTATCCTGACACCGGGCCAACCAGTCACATTATCCTGACACCGGGCCAACCAGACACATTATCCTGACACCGGGCCAACCAGTCCTGGAACTACCCCTAGATGCTGAGCTCTATGCACAATAGTGGTATACCAGTACCACTTTAAATGACTGTGGTTTGTCGCGGCCGGGGATCGAACCCACGACCTCCCGACAGAGAAGGACGCGCTTTATAACTGTTTTTCATCGAAAATAACACTTCATTTGATAAAACAGGGAAAACAGATCCTTGATTTACATTTCGCTACTCGATAGGTCGCTATAGCACACAAAAAACTACTGTAAATAACCAATAAGAAAGACAAAATCTACTACTACAACAAAAATAAATCAATCAAAAAAGTACTACAAAAGAGCCTTTCTACAAACTGAAAAACTTACTCATAAAAAAAAAAAAAAAAAAAAATACATAAATGTGTCAAATTATTCAAAACTCTACTTATATGAACTTCGTATTCAGAAACTACAGTATACACTCTCTTGTTAATAGCAATTCTTATTTTCCACCCCAATTACTATACCATAAATACAAAACGTGTTTAAATCCCGTGACTTCATTGTAAGATGAGGATCCCCTATATGAATGTGAGTGTATCACAGGTCGCTCTAGTATTTACATCATTTAGTTTACTTACCTGGGTCAATCAGTTTGGATACCATAGCGACGCATTTGCGGCATTCCTACATCATGAACATGTGTGAGTAAATGCATTTTATTTATCCGTATTTAGAATTTTGAGACGCAGAATAACCAGTCTAAATTGCGTGTTAATATGTGAATAAATTGCACGGGGTGTTTAATGCAGAACTGTCATCAGAATTCACAGCTTCTGAGGCAGTTATTATGACACTACGACACACTTATTTTACACTTTATTGTCATTTTATATAGCCATGTTCTTAAAACCAGTAAAACACTTGGCTAAGCTTAGTGTGTGTCGTTTATTGTTGTTGTTGTTTGTTTGTTTTTTTGCCGTGTCTTCAACACTGTCGTCTGCGGAATGCAATGGTGCTTAACAATATAAGACTTAAATATGTTATTTTTTATACGCTCTATATTTTCCTGATATATTTTGTGGTGCTTAAAGGATACTCCTTGATAAAAACTTAAGTGTTTTGGTACAGACAAAAATGTAACTAAACACGGTTTAGAGTAAAAACGTGTTTCTACCATTTCGCGCCGAAGAAGGGATTCCCATTGTGGAAAGTGAGCTATCGAATCGAATTCATTTTTGTGTGTGTAATATATATCTATTTATTGCTTGAGTTTTAAGAATTACAGGATGTCAGTGAGCTAGAGACTTTTGTTTAAATGCCGCACCACTGCGATACTAAGCTGTAGACTTTTGGCCAGATACAAAAACAGTAACTTATCACGACACTGGGCCAACCAGTCCAGAAACAAACATATAAACGGAACGCAAAGTACATTGGGGGTATAACAGCAAAACTTTTCAACAATTGTGGTTTGTCGCGGCCGGGGATCGAATCCATAACCTCCCGGTCGTGGATGGCCTTTCAAACCACTACAATGTATTTTGGCTACCGGGACCGGTAGATGCAGACTTGGTTGAGTAGAAATGCATGAGCAAGTTTGATCTTTAAATAAGTAAGAATCCACTCGTACACAAGCGACCACTTGTACTAATTAGCCAATGTTTGCCCGCGTACACTAACTGAACTTAGAACTTAATTACTCGTATACTTTATTTAGGTTGAAACGGGTTCCAGCATTTCAAGGATATCCTGTCTGAAAGAAAAATCACAAGAAAAGAAAATCTCATTTTGGTAACATTTAAGTTAGATCTTTACAAGGCAAATTGAGAGAGTTTAGCCCTATTTACAACTGGTTTATATTTTTAAGAAGGATTTTTCAAAGCAAAAACAGGAAACAAAAAAAAGCAAACTCTAAATTGATCTCGCCCTTAGTCATCGGTTTTGAATTTCTTTCCGGGCATTGTTCATCCTTAAAGAGTAGCTGTGTCTTCGAAATACAATGTGCAGCATCTAAGGAATGGTGACCGACAGGTTAGAACACCCGCCTCTGGAGCGGGAGGTGTGGGTTCGACCCCCGACCGCGACATGACATGTTAAAATGGTATACTTGTACACGTAGTTCACTGATTGGCGCTCAGCATATAAGGGTAGTTCCAGGACTGGTTGGCCCCGTGTCAGGACAATGTGACTAGGTGTGGTATCATGCCACATGTTTCCGGCGTGAAACTGTGGTATTTCAGCACTGTGTCTCTCCAAACGACTGAAACACTGCCGCTAGGACATTAAACCCCACAAGCAAACAATCATTTACGTTTATATAAAGACATTTATCCCAGAATAGTTGAGGTTTTATTCGTCAATGATTAAGACATGGTCCACTTCGGATCTCTCTCTCTCTCTCTCTCTCTCTCTCGACTGACCGCTTAAAATTTACTGAAACAAATATGTAATAAAACATCATTTTGTGACCAGAATTAAAAAAGTAAAAACACTAAAAATAGCGTTTAAGTATGACAACAGTAACCGGTACTTGGTGTTTATGTGAAAAGAAATCAATTTCAAATATTTAGTCTTTTGATTTATGGGGCCTCCGACTTAAACACTCTCAGTCCCTCAAGGTGTGGGAACGAATCCCGGCAGGGATTTTCATTTTAAGAAACCTTCCAGCTGGCTTGCGGTAGGTCGGTGATTCTACCCGGATGCCTCCGTGCATTCGGGGTCTTCCTCCACCTGTAATTAGCTGGACGTCGCTATATGAATGAAATACTGTCGAAGCGACGGTAAACTAAAAACATCAATCAATCATTCAACCTTTATTTAAATCTGGAAAGCAACTTATCACTATTTTTTTCTCTTTCCATACTCTGTCTTTCTACGTTGCCTACCTTCACACTTTTCTTCACCCACCGACAGATAGTTTGAACTCGTTTTTAGTTGTGTATGACGTAGTCATTCACAAATTTAGTACCTACATTCTGAGGGTCCGTTTCTCTACGTTTAAACCAAATAACCTCTCAATTTTGTATGAATGACCGAACGAATGAACAGAATTCTACAATACAGATATGCTGAGATTCAGCCAAAGTAGTGAACACTCAATTTTGAGTAAAATATAAATATTTACGGGACACGTACAATAATAAGTAATATGTATAAAAGCACAGGAGAAATATTTTCCCTAGGATGTTGCGTAACTCACTTTACCACGCGGAGGAGTATAGTTTCTTTCGAATGCAAAGGTGGCTCATGCCTGAATTTGGATGGTGGATGTGCAGGTTTCGGTTATTTATTGGTGTTTCAATGGTCCATATAGAACGCTTGAATTACGATAGAAACCCGTATAACCTCCTTATAATCACATCTACTATCTTATATCAGGAGTTACTTGTTTGCACTATAGAATCCGAAGTTACTTAAGACACATCTATAAATAGAAACTGTACCGTCGCTCGGTAGTACAAATCAAAGCACTGATAGTGCTAAGAGAACCGAATTGTCTCATTTCTTTTGTTTATCACAGTAAATTTAATAAAAGGACGTCAAATTTTCGCACAATGCCAAGCCATTGACCCCGCTTTAACGTAGCGTTAACATAGTCATTAGATGAACGCACCATTTGTTTCAACAGACTTATAACAAATAAGCACATTGCCACCTCTTACTCCTCCTATATTTCTATAGCCTTCAATGAACAGTCGTTTATTATTTTGATAAATATTTAGAAAAATTAAGTTACCCTGCATATTTGCAGCTTGTCAAACCCTCTTCAACTTGAGACACACACAACTTCAGTGCCTTCAGCGCTTTGATATTTAATACATATTGCTTCTGCAGCCTGTTGTTGAAAATAAAGGCTATTATCTGCTCGGTTCAAATTACAGTATTTGAAAGTCGTTTGTCTAGTCTTAGTCATTTATGCCGTTCCTTGTGACCGAGTGGTAGAAGCGTCTGCCCCGTAATTGTGAGGTCGTAGGTTTGAATCTCGGTCGCGACGTGCCAGCTATTTAAAATTGAAAGTGGTATATCTCCGTTGAGCTTGACGCTTAGCCAATGAGGGCAGTCAAAGGACTGCTTGGCCCGGTGTCAGGATAATGTGACCTGTCAACAGCGTGATACTGCAGTAAGGTAGCTTTATATGTCACGTTTGGACAAAAGTCCGCATATGACTGGAAAAAAAACTGTCGCTGGGACGTTAAATGTAAACAAACAAACGTAATCAATGCTTCATTTTTTATTCAAAATATATGGTGAAAACATCTTTGGACACACATCAGAATAACATCCTTTCGATGGATAGCAAATATTGCATGCGATATTGTTACAGTAGTAATTAAACTTTGGAAAATGATTATTTAAAGATTATGAATTTTTATTTTGTTCCTAGTGGTTTGTGCGTTTTACCTGGATTTTGATAAAAGATATTACTTTTACATTTTTTGCTTGTGGCCACGGCCACAAGCCTATTATTTTACTCGGTTTTGTGATTCCCTTATCATCGTTCTCGTAAAAATTTGGAAGTGTTGCATATGGCAGATATCCGAGATTATCCGTTTATCTTACGTCATATGCGAGTTTCCCAAAGTCAAATTGAATTGTTGGAAGGAACAAACAATCAGCTGCCGTGCGTTCAGTGAAGGCGATCATTAGCTAACAATTGCGATTTGGTACCCTACTTACAATCTATACACTGCGATAAAACCGGTCAAAACCAGTCACGATAGCGACTGTAACGTTCATACACAGGTGCTCGAAGTTCCATGGAGCGAATCATTTCCATTTGTGATCAGCAATGAACTGTTTGTTCTGCTACCCTGCTTTGATTTTAAATGACATTCATAACCGGACAACATTTATTATTGTTAGCCCAATTATTATAATGGCCTTCACAGTTTTGTTTGGAATATAGCAGATGCGACAATCAACACATAACTCTTAGAAAAAAATCTGTATAAAAACTAATAATACAAACAGTATTAATTTAAACTTGCAAGCATGTGTCTACAATTCTTTACAGATAAATTCAAATTTTACCGTAAATCCATTTTACGGCACTTGGTTAAAATACTGGGGCCAAGACCATAATAAAAACAGTTGGTGGTGTTTGTTTCTTTATGGTTACCATGCCAATGGCCTATCCAACTTTAAATCTAAGTATGTAGCGCTTTCTCCTGCTGAATTCTTCAATTCCAGGATAAATGAAGATATGTTTGTTTGCATTAGACTGAACAAGTAAGGATAGTTGTTGTCCGGAATATCAAAGTCTGACCTTCTTTTCCAATACATTTATGACTTTCATCTTTAACGTGTATGATCCCGGGGCGTAATTTGTAGATCTATAAATGGATTTGTTAGATATGTTTTGCAATAAACTGTAAATTATTATCTTCTTCGTTTCTTGAAGTGGTTTCTTTCCCGACTTCTTGAATCATATGGTTTATCCGATATGTCTGGCTTTACTCTCCATTATACTGTCTGAGAAACATATATTGACAATTTTCGGTTCAAAAACGCAATTGCAGATCTAGAAACTAACAGTTGGGGGAAGTCGGCAGAAGCTGGCAAAGACCCCTCTTAATCCGCCCGTCATTTGCTCTAACAAACACATAGGCTTCGAAGTTACTCAATTTATATGTGTAAAAGTTGAATCATAACAAAATGCTTAACATTTAATTGATAATTTTGAGCTCAATAAACCTTCACTGGAGGGTTAGGGTGGGTTCAGTGTCCAGCTCCCATGTAATGCCGGTGTACATTACTACAGACTCAGTGTAGGAATAAATTCAATTTCTACCATGTGAAGACTGCGATGCTCTCTCTGTTTTTTTTTTGTTTTTTTTTTTGTTTTTTGGGGGGGTTTTTTTTTTGTTGTTGTTGTTGTTTTTATGTTGTTATTAACATAATTGAAATAAATTTGATAACAATTTTGGAAATAAATTATTTATAAACGATTTCTGTCAATGTTCATTTCAAGTGTTCCGCGAATGAATTGAACACTGAAGTTATGCGATTACATTTTCCCCCTTGCATGAGCATCTTGTTTCCTTACATTTATTCTTCTCTTATATGTCTTGAAACCTTCGTTTCTCCGGTCAAGTGTGAATTAATCAATGATAAGATTCAATTTTCTTTGGTGTCTACAAATAAAATGTTGTAGACTCGTGATTGAACCCGCAGAGGATTCGATTACAGAGAAAGAGAGAGTGTGTGTGTGTGTCATTCCCTCTTGAACTGTGGACGGATGGTACACTCGAGGACAGATTGAATAATTGTCTCCTTCGTGCGGAGATACAAATCTGATGGTGTATATTTTGTCATATTGGGAAGCAACTTGCCGAACATCTCAGCTCGAATCTGTTGTGAACTCTGACGTCTTCAGTGATTGTCACATACACGAGGCTGCGATAGTAGTATAATCAGCATTTGATTTTTTTAAATAACATATTTTATTGTCCTTATTTTTTGTATTACAAATATGCAAACAATTATTGTACAGACAGTTGGGCCCTGAGTTCTTACAACTTTTTACGGCTCTCCCTGGAAATATTGATTAAGGTAATTGATGCATCATTAAATTGTAATCATGGTTCATTAAGTGATTGTGTGAATTTTATAGTAAATGCAAGCCTCTATACATTTTGAGTAAAGAGCATATAACTCTCTAGAAGCCACTGGATGCCTTTAAGCATTTGTAGAACTATGATTTTAAATAATGATGGATTACCTTAAAAATATTTTCTGACTAGCGACAATATTTTGTATACATGAAGAGAGAGTGTTTTTTTTTTTGTTTTGTTTTTTCATGCCTTTGATTTTTTATGGCCAGAGATCGAACCCACGACCTCCAGGTCTCTAACTTCGGTTGCCGGGATCTATTTGTTTATTGTAGTTTAAATGTAATGAGCTAGGGTGTGAAATTTTTCGTTCAGAAAAGGTAGTGTACTCAAATGATACATATCAGGGGAGATAACTTCTATTGAAACGCACAACACACCAGGCTTGTAAAAAAGATACGTTCGTAGACTGAAGTAAGGTGCACAATCAGGCTTGTTTCGGGTCGAACGTTTAAAACGCCTGCACTATGTCATTCTTTTTTACTGTCTCTGTATAATTGAAATGGGTGCGCTTCATTACATTGATGTTTACTCCGCCGATTGCGGTGGATGGGACGCTTAAACACCGAGTTTTTAACTATGCTTATTCTCTGATGAAATACTTCACAGATCATATAACCGTTCTGCATTCTCCATTACTTTAATAATCGTCAACACCGCGTATTTTTTAAAGATATTTTCATATTTTCATGTTATTTATTAATTTTTCATAATGTGCGGAACTGACCTTCGCTTCAATAACGTGCGCTACAATTTCAACTTTACCTGATTTCTGATTGACAATTAACTAGAAAGCTATGTTAAATGAGCAAAAGGTTCCGTAAATCACGGGGCATACCACATTAGTGATTCATTATACATGTTCCTCTAACGATGACAAATTGACGTTTTTACACCTCGCAAAGTAGTTACCGGTAGCGTAATAATACTGAAGTGTCACCTGAATGCTCAATCTTAGCTCCGATCATCATCGAGTGTTGACAAAAAGAGTTTTTTCCGTAATGCAACTTTAATGCTGTAAACATACGAAGACTCGAAGAGGCAGACAAATACTTTAAAGCAGTCAAACAAAATGCAAGGAATTCTTTACAAACGAGTCGCATTTTGTCAAAATTATTCCCAGTCTGAGTGTTACAGTTTTGTACACTCGGCAGCCTCCGTAGCTATTCGTGTTTATTAAACATAATTCTGACGTCATCAACGATTATATCCGGAAATCACGGACGGAGGATGGCGGAAATAGGCGAAGTAACACGATTGAATTAAATATGCACAGTGAGGAAATAATCGAGACTCTCTGAATGCAGTAAGACATCCTTAGACTATTTCACAGACACGATCGGTATAATGAATCTCTGAACAACCTGTTTCTGTAGCCTAACAGGCTTAAGATTGACTCTGAGCGCCATTTGTCTAGAACTTTTTAAATTATTGCATATAATTTTCGTCCCGAGATATCAGTATCATAACTTGTAGTTATAGATCTTATAGAATCTACTATTGAAATAATATATGAATTATTTTGTAGTTAGATTAGACTAGACTATTTGAGTTTACCGTCGCTTTGACAGTATTTCAGTCATATAGCAACGTCCAAATAATTACAGGTGGAGGAAGACCCCGAGTGCACGAAAACATCCGGGTAGAACCATCGACCTACCACAAACCAGATTTTGAAGTTATAACTTTTTTTCACACCATTAAAGAGAAGAAAAGAAAAAAAAACTTTTTGTTTAATTTATACATGTATTTTGACTCATTTCGCGGATGTCAATGAATCAATGAACATAAAAATGCCGATTTTCCTATTTCACAATACCTTCGCTATTACTCGGATGCATCTGTTCTAAATCGAAACATTTTTGTCTAATAAATGCATTCATTAACGTTTTTTTTTTGTTTTGTTTTTTTTAATTTGCAGTAATAACAACACAGGAAAAGAGTGCCTAACACGTCCGTAAGTGTAAATGCTTACAAAATGACATCGCTACAATCACGGATATTTCAAATTTACTTCTGGTTAAGTATGTGTAGTTTTTCTTCTTAATTTGTACACTTCGTCATACTTTTTATTGCAAACTCAATGCTAAAATGATACTTTGCAAAAAATCTCAACGACAAAATATTTCAATACAGATACAAATATATACGGGGGTCACTCGGAAAATTTGTAGGCAATCTAGAAAAATGTACTTCTATCCAGCTAACAATATTGAAAGTATTTTTTTTCCTTTTACGGGTGATTTAAGTTTATGTTTGATCTCACTGACTTGAAACAAAAATATTGAGCGCACGGTTAGCGTTATACATTTCAATAGGGACTTAGCCCCATGACTACGGATCACTTTGATTTTTAATATCAACAAACGCTTGAAAATGTTATAAAATGAATAACGTGATATTTGTCGTTTTAATGAGATACTTAAGTCTACAAGTATAGTTTGCGAAATGAGATATTTACCCCGTTATGACAAGATATTTACTATGAGATAATATTTCGTTACAACGAGATCTTTTCTCGATAAACGGATTTATGAGATCTTTCTTCCACATCCGTGCAGTCTGATCATGGTCTGCACTGTTCGCTATTAATTATGTCAATAGAAATTCAGCAAACATCCCATTAACAACTAATGGAACAGCACAAAACGAAGAAAGGACGAGTCCAAACAATACTGAGTTTTACAGTGAGACGTTAGACTTTAATTTTAAATTAAAAAAAACACAGTTAAAGAATGACTAGTATGTGAATTTAGTCTTCGTTGCTACAGTTTCGCTCTCTCTCTAGCCGCTGTGTCCAAGCATCATTCTGACGTCATCGGCGATTATCTTCGGAAATCACTAACGTGGGATTCCAGAAATAGGCGAATCACACGATTGAATTCAAAAATAAATGAGACTTTCCGAATGCAGTAAGACATATATCCGACTGTTTCAGAGACATAACAGGTATAACGACTTTCTTGAACTTCAATTTTCTGTGGCTTGGGAAACTTTTTATTGATACTAGGCGCCATTCGTTCTTGTGCATTGGTAGAACTTTGTAAATTTTTGTGTATAATTTACGATGTATGATCGCAGTATCAAAATTAAATTTAAACTTAAAATAAAATAGCATCAATTCATGCAATCGTTTTTACAAACGATGTACAAGTATAAGTTTTCACGCACGCATGCTACACATCTCTCTATTGATCTTCTACTGAATTAGTTTCATTATCGATTTCTGCATGTGACATGGAATAAGAACACTGTCTCTCTCTCTTTTCTGCCCCTAACCGCGTGGGTTCGAATCCCGGCAGGGTCATTCGGATTTTCATGTGAGGAAGCCTTCCAGCTGGCTTGCGGTAGGTCATTAGTCATGCTAAGAAATATGTTCATAATGCTGAATTGTGATAAAACAATAATTTGATATGGTGCCAAATCAGTGCCTAAAATGTTTGTTGAAGTGTGTTGGAACTAAACTAGCTATTAAAAGCATGGTTCATAGGTTTTTCTACCTAAGTCATAGAAAATGATTTATATAAATAGTGAGAACTTCATTCCTAATGGATGTAAAATAAATATGGTATTGTTGGTATAGAATTTGAACCAGTAGGTTGATATGCAATCCACCATTTTTTTTTACCTAAGAAAAATACTAAAATATCATTACAACATATATGCATATTGTTAGTCAATAATGTATCTTTCCAGCTGGCTTGCGGTAGGTCGGTGGTTCTACCCGGATGCCTCCGTGCATTCGGGGTCTTCCTCCACCTGTAATTAGCTGGACGTCGCTATATGACTGAAATACTGTCGAAGCGACGGTAAACTCAAAGTCTCTCTCTCTCTCTCTCTCTCTCTCTCTCTCATAATTAAGGATGTCTTCCGCGTAACTACCTAACGCCACTTTAGATCTATTTACAGTTGATGGCGTAAGATAAGGCAAAATGAATAATTAGACGATTTTCATTGGTAGAAAATGTCTCCACTTTGGGGACGTAAGTTACGCACAATTGTTTGTTGAGATAACAACTAGCTGAAATAAATGTTTGGTATTCACGACATTTTGATTAAGTATGCCGACTAAATTACCATTTCTTTGATAAAATTATAGGTGTTTGATTGACGTTACACGGATTTATTAGTCCCTACCGGTGGAACCGGTTGGGGACTATAAGTTTGCGCGCGTCCTTCCGTCCGTCCGTCCCGCTTTCGTGTCCGTTTCATAACTTGGACATTCGTGGATTAATTTCAATAAAACTTAACAGAAGTATTCCACATAACCCAAGGGTGTGTCGTGTGCATCAACCATATGAACCCTTGAAAGGTTAGGGTCACAGGAATTGCTAAAAATTGTCTTTGGTGTTCATAGGCTACATCTTCGTGCCCGCTTTATAATTTCGATATTAATGTATGGATTTTCATAAAACTTTACAAAGGTGTTTGTCATAACACAAAGGTGTGTCGCGGGCATAAACAATATCCACGATTAAAAGTCAAGGACACCGGTGTTGTTAGAAATTCTCTTTGGTATTTATAGGTTACATCTTAGTGTTCACTCTGTAAATTCCATATCTATGGATGGATTTTCAATAAACTTTACAAACGTGTTTATCATTACATACAGATGTGTTGGTGCAAACCATATGCGCGTTAGAAAGGTCAAGGTCACAGGATTGTTAGACATTGTCTTTGGTATTCATTGGCTTAACTTCCATATCTATGTAACTTTACAGGAGCGTTTGTCAGAACACAAAGGTGTGTTGCGCGCATCAAGCATGTGCAGTTCAGTTCGGGGATCATAACCCATTTCCATTATTTTCTTGTTTCTATCTGGCACAAATTCGTCATGGGGATTTTCACCGATGGGGACTCCTGGCAGGATTGCAATCATTTTCTGATTATTATGACCATATGCGTATGGGTCCTGTTTTTTTTTTGTTTTTTTTTTTTTTTTTTTTTTTTGCAAGGAAATATTATCGAAAGAGACAAGTTCAATACAAGGGAGTCTGGGTGCGATACCCTAGCTCATTTTGCGAATAGACCTGTTGGTTCTTTTACGTGCCCGGTATATAGCACTGCTCCATTGAGACAAGTTCCTGGGTAGAACCAGTACTGAGTACACCGAGTTTCCATAGCAACCCCATTTGCCGAGTGCCAGGCAATGGTACATCTGGTACCCATTTCATACGTATTTGGTTTGACGCGGTCACCAGAGGAAGTCCCCGGCTGGGCTTCAAACCCCAGACCTCCCGAACGCAAAGCGTACACTCTATTACTGAGCTTTTGCGCCGGTTTCATACTTGCTATACTGTCAAAGCCTTGTTGATCCTATTTTATGAACTTCTGTCAGTGAGATAAAATATATATCCCACAGGGTGAGTGATATAGATCGACCGGAACTACTTCTTTTACTTAAAATGTAAATGGGTATGTAGCAGCAGTTAGCATAGAATAAAACGAATTTGTTTTGAGTGAATATGGGATATATCTCATCTCGAAGTGATACAATTTATACATTTTCATAAATTAAATGGTATAACATCTCGATGAGATTCTAGTGTCTTCCATATTCACTCATAACAAATATTCTCTATATCATCATTGAAGCCAATGAGTATTTGACTTGTATCAGTAACGACGTTGTTTGCAACATCATCCGTTCGCTCGAATTTTTTGCAGTCGAGCTTGTAATGGCAGAAATAACCCTTGTGTTTCTATAGAAACATTGGTGTCGCGCTCCTTTGCGGTTTGTTTTTAGCTCACCTGAGCACAACGTGCTCATGGTGAGCTTTTGTGATCGCCTTTTGTCCGTCGTCCGTGCGTGCGTGCGTGCGTGCGTCCGTGCGTCCGTCGCCAACAATTTCTTTTAACAACATCTCCTTCTAAACTACTTACTGGATTTTGATAAAACTTCACAGGAATGTTCATTATCGGGCCCTTTACCAAAGTTGATAAAATTATTTTGATTGGTCAAAAATCTAGGTCACAGGAGCTAAAAATAGTTTTTAAAAATGAAAATTTTAAAAATCATCTTCTCCGAAACCACAAGGCCTAGCCTTTTGATTTTTGGTATGTAGCATGATCTTATGACTCTCTACCAAGGTTGTTCAAATTATGACCCTGGGGTAAAATTGGCCCCGCCCCAAGGGTCACTTGATTTAACATAGGCTAATATAGGAAAAACTTGAAAAATCTTCTTCTCAGAAACCACAGGGCCTGGGGTTTAGATATTTGGTGTGCAGCATTGTCTAGTTGATCACAACCAATTTGTTCAAATCATGGCCCTGGGGTCAAATTTGGCCCCCAAAAAAAAAAACCCAGAAACCACAAGACCTGGAGTTGAGATATTTGGTATGTAGCATGATCTTATGACTCTCTACCAAGATTGTTCAAATCATGACCCTGGGGACAAAATTGGCCCCACCCCAGGAGTCACATAATTAAACATAGACAAATATAGGAGAAACCTGAAAAAAAATCTCAGAAATCACAAAGCCTGGAGTTTAGATATTTGGTATGTAACATGGGCTAATAGACCTCTACCAAGTTTGTTCAAATCATGAATAAGCATTGTCTAGTGGATCTATACTTAGTTTGTTCAAATCATGGCCCTGGGGTCAAATTTGTCCCGCCATTTGGGTCACCTTTTTCAGAAAACAAAAGGCCGGGGTTTAGATATTTGGTGAACATTGGCCCCGCCCCAGGAATCACTTGATTTTACATAGACTTATTTTGGAAAAAAAAACTAGAAAAATCTTCTTCTCAAAAACCACAAGGTCTGGAGTTTAGATATTTGGTATGTAAAATGGGCTAATAGACCACTACCAAGTTTGTTCAAATCATGACCCTGGGGTCAAAATTGGCTCTGCCCCAGGGGTCACTTGATTTTACATAGCCTAATGATACCAGGTGAGCGATCCAGGGCCATCTTGGCGGCTTGGCCCTCTTGTTTATCGTTAACGATCATTCAAAAAGCAGCGTTCCCATTCAGTTTTAGATGGAAACTCTCATTCCTAGAGCAACGCTATCATATGACGAGGTGTGTTGATTCTGATTTCCGGTTTGAATGTGACATTTAGAATAAACATATTACTGGGAATATCAATGTTAGTCCTGATAAATTATATTGTGAACAAGGTATTCCGAATGAAAAGTAATCGTATTGGTTCTAATCAGCATCTGTAAAACGACGAATGGCTAGCCAACCATCCACGCCTGACAGATATATAATGAAACGTAAAAGGCAATTGTGAGTATCCGACGATGTGAGGGGCGGTAATCAAAATCAGTCAAGAGTAGTCTTCCCACACTTAATTGACCTTTTCATGAGCATATCACTTTTTTTAAAAGATAATCAACTATCAATTATGATATGAAAAAATAAACATTTCAATAATTTTCAACTATGTCATTTAGAGAGAAAAAGAGTATTACATGAGGACACATTATACAATAGTAACGTTCATGACTACGGTTTCGGGGGCTCTGTTTTCGAACTTTGATGAGCACTAAGATTTTGCATGAATCTTCCAGGTAGGCGCAAAGTACTGATTAAACACAGGAAGTGTCGAAAGGGATAAGTATAAGTTGTAAGAATTGTTTTCCCAGTCGATGTAAAAAGAATTGCCCTTTAACCGGCGAAAGAGAGACCACTGTCCAGTGAGGTTTCCTGTGGTCTCGAACCCAACGTGACAGTCAGCAAAGGGTCAATCGATTAACAACACTTTATCACACAACATTCACACTAATTAAACTAAATCCCGAAAGTAAACTGAAGATTAAACTGTCATCTAACATCAGCCTGATTTACTTTCTCCGGGCAAATAACAATCAATGAGTACGGCCTTCTATTTAAGTGCGTTTATTATGCGGCTACCTGTCTGTCACGGGTCAGTCCGGCGACACGGGAGATCACAGGTTGGTCAAAAGCGCAAATACAATTGTGAGAAAAATACCTGTGTGACACCATCGGGCACTTACGTTATCTATAATGACAGTGAAACGATCTCTAGAAGACTAACTTAACAACGCTACTGCGAATAGATTTGGATTTTCGTTCAAGCGATAAAATTATTTGATTCTGCGGAAACTTCTTGTATCACCGGAGTTATATCGTGTTTTTTGTTTTGTGTATGAAAAGTTACTACGATTGTGAAAAGTGTTATCATTCAAATATTTGGATTAAATGAATCGCAGTGTGTTGAATATAGAATTCGGATTAAACTATATTTTGTGATTTGACATTGAAATTTATGTTCACATAGGTATATGACATTTCATCTTTTTCTTTCTTTTGCATAGAAAATAATAACAGTGTTATCTATCTTATCTTACCTTTCTATCTATATTTCTATCTCTCTGTCCATCCGTCCGCTCGTCTTTCTTTCTTTCTTTCTTTCTTTCTGAAAATTAAACACTTACATCAATGACAGGATCTAATTATTAATACGTGTCTGCTCCATAAATCAATATAACTAATAGGACGGACCGAGACAGACATTGAGTGACAGCAATGGATGGTGTATACGTTAATTTCCATCGCTAAAATAATGCAATAAACGAAGGCATCATTTTAATACTTTGATTTGACTGTTAATGAATTCATCATGTTCTACCAATTAAAGTTTGTGACAAGGTATGTCAAATCGAGAAATATCAGTCATAAGACAGAGGAGCGGTTTTCCGAACAGTGTGCTTAACTCGAGGCTTATGCCCCACTCAAAAACAGAAAGATAGGGGGGATCACTCTTGGTTTTCATTCAACAATGCTATGCGCTAAGTAATACTTGACGTTCTAAATTAGTAGAAAGCATTCGGTCAGTCATGTATCAGGAAATATTCAAGTTCTTGACTATGTTGTCATGAATATTTACCTTAACAGATAGAAATATTTGGATATTTAAATTCCATTAATAAGAATTATGAAATTCGCCTTAAATATTTATGCGTTATATGTACTTAGCGGTAAATATTGTAGGATTGCAGCTTAAATTTACGGAACAACTTGAAAATATTTTTCTTTGAACTATTGAAATACTTTCTGAAATGTCAAATCTTATTGTACGATGAAGTAAGAAAATAGGAGCAGATAAAGGCCTCTAAACAAGAAATATTCCTGACATTTGGCTTATGTAAAATACGACCCCATGAAGAGTCGTAAAATACGATCCCATGAAGAGTCGTAAAATACGACCCCATGAAGAGTCGTAAAATACGGCCACATGAAGAGTCGTAAAATACGCACATGAAGAGTCGTAAAATATTTCCACATGAAGAGTACAGATACTTAGTCAATATACACATATACTTAGTCGCAAAATAACGACAGCAATCATGTTTTGTTACTCTAATTGCATTTATGTATTAGGTTTAGATTGAAATCCCTTACTCAAACGTTTATGCCAAACCCAATATACGTGTAAAAAATGCTATTTGTACATTCGAATAAACGAAAGCCTGAGTCCTGCACATTTTCTAGCTTCACTGAGTATATGTAAGAAATTGCTTGAGACGAGTGCATTTTACGTGAAGTAAAATGGCGATATTCCTCTTCGCCACACAAGCTCTATTACTTACCATGAGATAGTAATTGCGATAGTCCCAAGGGATTCATACTTCACCTTTGAATCTCGAAAAACATGTATTTCAATTTTAAAGAATATAAAACCTTTTTTTTCTTCTTTTTTTTTTCTTCTTTTTTTGGCAATTAATGCACATCAATAAATACTGATTTTGATATTGCCATCAAATTTAATAGATATTGTATTTTAGCTTACCTGAGCACAAAGTGCTCAAGGTGAGCTTTTGTGATCGCCCTTCGTCCGGCGTCCGTCGTCGTGCGTCGTCCGTCGTCAACAATTTGCTTTAAACGACATCTCCTCTGAAACTGCTGGACAGAATTTAATGAAACTTGGCAGGAATGTTCCTTGGGTGATGCTCTACAAAAGTTGCTAAAATAAAGTTGATCCATGAAGAACTCTGGTTGCCATGGCTACAGAAAGAAAAATAATTTGAAAACTTTAAAAATCATCTCCTTCAAAACTACTGGCAAGATTTCAAAATAATTTGGTACAGATGTTCCTTGGGTCAACCTCTACAAAAGTTGCTAAAGTTATTCCGATCCGTAAAAAAACATGGCCGCCAGGGGCGGGGCCTATTTGCCTTATATGTTTATAGAGAAACCTTTAAACAACATTTCCTCTGAAACCACTGGACAGAATTTGATTAAACTTGGCAGGAATGATCCTTGGGTCAACCTTCACAAAAGTTCCTAAAATAAACTTGATCCATATAGAACTCTGGTTGCCATGGCAACAAAAAGAAAACAAAATATGAAAACTTTAAAAATCATCTGCTTCAAAACTACTGGCCAGATTTTAAAATGAATTCGTACAGATGTTCCTTGGGTCAACCTTTTTATCTCAGGTGAGCGATTTAGGGCCATCATGGCCCTCTTGTTTTTTTTTTTTTGTTTTTTTTGTTGTTTTTTTACATATTAAAAAACCCGCACCAAATCAGCCCACGTCCACAACTTATATATTTTTTGTTATGCCCCTCCCCCACACTGACGTTTAAACTTTTCAGTATCTATTTTAGCAGGTCACTAACTTCTGTGCGGTTGTAAAATTGGCCATTTATCGTAAATCTGAGAACCATTTCTTTGAAAATTACACCAATCAATCCTTGTCTAAAATATTTCAGACATTTGATATGCGTTTGGCTGTTTTCAAATGCTAGTCTTAAAGGATACAAGGCATGATATAGCTACTGTAAAATCATTAATTTACATTGACATTAAATTTCGTGGATGCTTGAATCTGCACTGAAGTCTTTTTAGGCATTTGAAGGACCAAGATTATAAGCTAATGATGGATGGATGACCTTAATAACTCACATTCTCTATTTGTAGGGTCTTAACGCCAGCCAACTAAATACAGTGTTCGATACAATGATAGCTTTCATTTTTTGAGAAAATGTAAAACCTACAGTATCTCAAGGACATGTCATAAATACAATCTTTTATCTGTTTTGCTTGTTTAAAATAATTATCACAACATTTCCCTCTCTTATCAGATGGTATTATTGCTCAATCGATATATTAGATTCACAATCATCCGCAAACACGCAGTGAATATAGAGAGCCCACGAGACCTTCAAGACCCTTTGATATCATTGCGTCATCATGATAACGATGGTCACAACGTCCGCTTGGTCACTGATATGCAAATTTCATCCGACCACAGGGATTAACCGTTGTCAGTGGAACAGCGCATGCGTATTTCCTTTACCT
>CM037794.1:14702837-14752837 GCA_021229015.1 Solen grandis
AAGGTCACTGTTACTAAAAACATATTTTTGTTTCTGCCAAATAACTCCATTTTGCAGTGAGGTATGATGATCAGATTTAGTAGATAGATACATTATGGGAAGGGGAAGATTGGGATTGATTTTCAGATCAGTAGAGTCAAGGTCAAAATTACTATTACTATAAATAGTTTTAACATGCCTGGGGTGACACTTTAAAACCTGGTTTCACATCTTTTGGTGTTTTTAATAAAAACAGAAAACATGTTGCATCAATACATTAAGATTGATATAACAATGTTTTTGCATGTTTTATGATAAGTAGAACAAAAATTTACAAATCTTCCTTCCTATATGCCCATACAACGTTATTTATGATCTCAGGAAGGTAGGGGCGGGGGGACATAAAAAGATAACAGAACGCATTTAAAACATGCACTTTAATCTTAAGTGCTTATTTTAGGTAGTAACTAGGAATGAAGTGAAATTCAACTGTTGATAAAATTCTCTTAGACTTATGGATTGATCATGCTGTTGCATGCATAAAGTTAATTAGTAATTAATTCAAATTTGTAAGTCTTGTACTGACTAATTAAAATGTTTAGCTTTACCTGCTGCAAAAATGTTGGGGGCTATTTAAAAATCGCATCATTCCTGTCCAATCATGTTGTGTCCTATGCTCTGGTTACATGATGACATAGTAGAATGGGGAGGGGTATTAATCGCCTTAAGTGATAGTTCTAGTTTAATTTGGGGTTATATTCCATAATTCATTACTTGTGCAAATTGAATTATTTTAAAAATCGTAATTATAGAATTACAATCAGAAAATTCCTCCCTGTAACTTTCTGATCTGAGTCTGCTCTGTTTTGCGTCGAAACGAATCTAAATGAGGTAAATGCTTATTATGTAAATGCCCCTCATACAGAATAATTTAAAAGGAATCTTGATGACTTGTAAATTCCTCTAATTCTATGCCATGTCTACTGATGGGACAGCTCATAGATCAATATATATATATATACACACACACAGCTAGAGGTTTATGTAACAGCGCCTAAGGAGTTTGATCAGTAAGTTTGATTGTAGGAACCCTAAATGGAAAGATCATTATGATCTCGGAGAAAAAAACTCCCAGAAAACAGGATGTCTCCGACAGATATTGTTTTCGGAATGGAGGTTTGTCATGAAAGGATAAAAACTCAACTGGGGTCTTCAAAATGAAGGAAAATGATTGGAAGATATGGCTTCAAAGTCAGCACTTTTTTCTGAAAAAAGAAAAACACAAGAGATTTGAACTTTCAAGATGAAGTACAGTTTGTTTGTTTAATTTCATTGCTTAACATAAGAGTGCAACTGGACTCTCTGGGGACCTTATCAGTATAAGCTCACTGATTAGTTGCTTTAAAAACTTCAAAGTGGCTGTCATTGTAGGATTTGGAGCATTTATTTATCCTACAACAAAACAGGAATTCAGTTTTGCATCCAAATAAAGAATATCAGGTATATGTTTTGCGTCAGCAGATATGCACACTTTTTGTAAACATTTGAAGGACCATGATTACAATTTAATGATGGATGAATTACTTTAAACATCACAGTTTTGAATTTATAAAAAAGAAGTGAAATTCATCTCTCAGAAATCCAGCCAATTTTGTGAACATAAAAAAAAGGAATTTGCAAAATTATAAAACAAAAAAAACCAGGGAAGATTGCGCTATTTCATGGTGGTAGAAGCCCATTAGAAATTGATACAGAGCACAATGTGTTCAGAGTGAACTTGATTGGCTTATAATATGATTGAACAATACCAGCAGATATGCACCTTTCTGGATTTTAGCACTGAAAATTTGTGGCAAGCAAAGGGGGGAACATTCCAGAACTGTTTTGTACAACTTTGGTTTATCATGGCCAGAGGTCAAACTCACATCCATGGACACCCTAACCACTAAGCCACCAGGACCAGATCAACCTGTAAATTAATTTATACATGTAAATATTGAAATGAACAGGATTTCTCAGATGTTTGCACTGTGGAGTGATCAGAATGAATAAGTGCTTGTGAATACTTCTCGTCTTTATTGGTACTATAAAACTGTTCAAATTATTAAGTCCTCATTCCCTGAGAGACTTTCTTATGAGGTATTATTGGTATCTAAATTAATGGCCCTCCAACACATTTCACAGCGATCCTCAGAGTTTATTCAAACATTTTGTGGGGGCTTGTTATACTAAAGAAAGTGCATATAGATTATGAATGATAGAACTTCAGACCAGCAATTTCCTGTCCTAATATGATTATCAAATATAGTATGATTATCATAAAATGTGCAAGAAGCCCAAGGTATTATAGTAATTGATCTCAGTATAGGGTAGATTAATGCAGAAAAAATTATTTATTTATAGCAATTGTTTTAAGATCAATCCGGCATTATTAATGCTGAATAGATCTTGGATCAGCAACAGTAGCAATTTTAGGAAAAAGCTGGGTATCTTTTTTTCTAATTAAAGTCATTTGAAAGCTTTGTCTCAAATCAAAGTCATCTGGAAGCTTTGTCTCAAATCAAAATCATCAAAAAGCTTAGTCTTAAAACAGTCTCAATTCAAAGCCATCCAAAACCTACGTCGTCTTGAAACAGTCACCTGAAAGCTCAATGTCTCAAAACAAAGTCATTTGAAAGCTTTGTCATCTAAAAGCTCTGTCTCAAATCAAATTAACTGAAAGCTTTGTCATCTGAAATTTCTGTCTCAAATCAGTTATTTGGAAGCTTTTCTGAAATTAGTCATTTAAAAGCTTTGTTTTAAATTAAATTTGTGTTCACCTAACTTGTTAGTTTTGTGTTTATAGTTGAATAATGAGATCAATCATTTTTTTTGCAAAATGGACATCTCATGGGGATGGTTAAGACTGAGATAAACATGTATCTCCTGTTTTATTATGTATACTGCCCTCAAGCCAATATGAAATGAATTGATTCTGTAGTAGAAGACAAAGGGAGACAGTATGTGTTTCAAACCCTGGAAGAAATAATCTTCCTCAACGATACTCTATTAGCATCCTAATTCATTTGTCTCCTTAAAAAAAAAAAAGTGGAAAAATTTCCAATACAATAGAATAATCAGTGAAATTGCTTGAACGAAGCTGGAGGTCACTGTAAAAGGACTATCTCCTGATGCTGAAAAGCGCAAGCAATTAGAAAGCTATCGGAAAATTCTTACTTTTCATGCCTAGACAGGTTCCAGGCAACGTGACATTTTCGTGATTGTTACCCGCAATGTGATAAGGGTGGGGGCTCGTGGCGGCACATTAATAGTCAAGCTTTGTCTGGCTGCGTCCCTTCCCTCGAGAATGCATCTATTATCTGCTAGAATTTGTGAAGAAAATAGGATTTTATTCACTATGTTTATATCAGAATTAATAACACCCACGCAAAATAGGATTTGGGATGGCGATACATAGTGTCCTTTTTTCATTTCCTTTCTCTCCTCCAAAAATCAATGCAACTTTTATATCTCTTCATGTTTCAGTAGATCTTTTACCCTCAATTTATTTTTTTTATAATAAGTTTTCAAATACTGAGTGAAGTTAAAGGTCCCTTGCATGACGCTCAGCGTATAAGGGTTGTTCCAGGACTGGTTTGCCTGGTGGTAGGATAATGTGACTGGATGTGATATCATGCCACATGTCTGTGGTGTGATACTGCAGTGTGGCAGCATTATATCTGTCTCAAGTCGACATTATAAGTTTCCAAATGGCTGAAATACTGTCAAACGTTACACCTAATAAACAAACATAAACTAACGGAATCAAGTTAAAGTACAAATCAGCTTCCATTCATTTTCTTTTGACATTAAATTTCGTTCATTATGTACCTAAAGGAATTTTGTGGGTACACTTATTCATGGATCTATGTTCTAGAAAACGTGAGGTCTATATAAGAGACAAGTTTTCATGGGGATTAATATTCATGGATGAAATCCTGCATGAAATTGACTAAAATTAGCGTTCCACAAAATTAATGATTTCACAGAGTACCTTAAGGTTTTTAACAGGCAAAAGTTTGGCTGAGGTAGATTTTCTCACTCTAGTTTTTTCCTTTGGGTTGAAAAATTATTGGTAGATATTTACATTTCAGGTTGTTTTTTTTACTTTCTTTATTTTTGACCCTTTTCCTTAACCCTTTCCCTCATAGAGGATACCATGAATAGACCTATGCGAACAGCATAAAACCAGATCAGCCTGCGAGTAACTCGCAGGATGATCAGGTTTTATGCTGTTCGCTGCTCCTCAGTGGTCTGGAAATGAGGATTTTGTAATTAAATTTGGTAAGGTTTAACTGTGGTTTTCTGCAGATCAAGCTTTTATGTGGTACCTATTGAGTGCGTCAAAATGAGTCTATATGAGGGAAAGGGTTAAACTGATATAAAACCACACCATAGCCAAGAGAGCAGACCCAGATCAGTACGAATTAAGTGTTTTCCAGGAGCTGTCTGATCAGGATCTCCTCTGTTTGCTCATACAATATTGGATCTCAAATTCTACACAGTCTCCCTTGCAAAGAAAAAGTCCATGGTTGCCTAAACTATGTGATATTAATCAAGTAATTAATTTCTTGAGGTAACTTGCTTATAACTTAAGTACTGTAGTGCTTTTCATTTAACCCTTTCCCTCATATAGACTCATTTTGACGCACTCAATAGGTACCACATAAAGCCTGATCGGCAGAAACCCACAGTTAAACCTTACCAAATTTAATTACAAAATCCTCATTTCCAGACCACTGAGGAGCAGCGAACAGCATAAAACCTGATCAGCCTGCGAGTTACTCGCAGGCTGATCTGGTTTTATGCTGTTCGCATAGGTCTTTTCATGGTGTCCTCTATAAGGGAAAGGGTTAACAATATTCAAGAATGAGTAATATTATTTTTGAAAGTATATGATTATTTTAGAAGAAAAATTAATATAGACGGTAAAGATAGGATTCCTATTGAAGTTAAAAGCATACACGCTCTCTGTGAATCTGTTGACACCAATTACTTTGCAATTTATGATTTGTAGACAAATGCTTCATTAAACAATCATTATACAATAGGCATTAGGCAAGTGTTTCAACCTCGCTCAGATGCACAGAACGGCATTCAGCTTCTTTATTGGTTTTTGCTGCTTCGTCTGCAACATTTGCACCAATAAAAAGTACCTAACTATTGACTGACAGGGTAGACAAGAGAGATAGAAATCCCCCAACTGTTAATTCACAGTTGAGATTGACATATTGGAAGACTGCGGGTAGCACTTGTTACTATACAGATTAAATATGATCTTAATCTGCGAATAGTTGAGATAGATGGAATGAAGTGAACACTACCAACAGCAGTTGATATTTCTTTAAGGTAATTCATCCAGCATTAATTTATGATCATGGTTTTATAAATGCATAAAAAGACTTCAGGGTAGACGTAGCATCCATTGACTTTGAGTTATAGGCTATTTTGGTCAAAGTCTATAAAGACTTGCGTTTAGTATGAAATTCCCATGATCATTTGATGGACCATGATCACAATTAAAGGATACATGGATTACCTTATAGGTAGTCAATGGTTGACCTGGATTACACAAAAGCACACATGGTTGACCTAGCTTTGAACAGGAAAGGAAGGGTGTAAGTTTTCGCCGCTTTAAAAACTGGAACGGTGCGTTAGTTTCACTCTATATAGTCATGGTTTTCATTAAGATGTGATATTTACTAAAGTATGCAAAAACAAAAAAATCACTGCCCTGTAGAAACATCTTTATTTTTTAATCTTATTTTTTTTCTTTAAAGTATAACTAATATGCTAATATTTTCCTGTTTTACACAACATATAGGCGATTTATTTTGATGATATTGAAACAACCTGATTTATTCTCTTGGTACAGGGTTTTTTACCTCAGTCTTTACTCTGCCAATCAAGTTATTAGCAGCTCCCAACTTTTATGAAGGTAACAAATTTCTGAGAAATCTCTCTTGATGAATAATTAATTATAAGATCTGACGTACGACGACAAATTAATATATGCAAGGTTGGTACTACTGGGGTCTCTATAGGGAGAGGAAGCACTCTTACAGAGTGTCATTTTGCTAAATTGAGTACTCAGAAAGGGTTTCTAACCTGAACCTCCCCATGTGACCACAATGGTCTGACCCTAGTCTATATTTTGATTATTCCAATGATGTGTGATAGGCAGATTTAACACATAGGCAAAATATAATGGTGATATTAGGCTAGTCGATCGACGGCTGATTGGGTTTAAGCATGTGACGCTTGCCTACTTGACAACATCAGAGACCGTCCTGCGGTTTATTTGATTTATTCGCGAAACGAGCGGAGACTGGTAATATTAAAGGAATCAATTAGGATCATCATGCCTAGTATAGTAGGACAGAATATATGTTGAAGGCACTGCCATCTGGTGGTCGATTATTGACATATTTTGAAGAAAATGGATCTAGTGCAGTGTGTGAAAATAGGTACATCGTTTGGAGTCAGTTCGCAGTAGTTTGTGAAATGGGATAGATTGTAGGACAACTCGGTTGGAGGACTAAGTGTCAATAAAAAAAGACAGCAGGATATCTTGTGTTAGGGACATTGTCATGGCAAAGTATTACAGGAATGTTTCAGATGGTAGTTCTTATGCATGCATTTAGAAAAATAAAGATGTTTAGGGAAGTTTTAGCGTTAGTCTACATCTTGGTTGTTTTATTTGTGAAACATTGATGATGATTTACGTAGGATCTATGGAATAGAATGTGCTAATAGGGTTATGCTATTTTTACGCAGTTTTTTGTTAAAGCATGGGATATTATAGGAGATATGAAAAGAATGGAGATGCTTTATAATAGAATTAATGATGGAATTTTGGAGTCATGCGAGGAGTTCTTATAATATGTGGGAAATGTAAAATATTATCTTTTCGTTGGGGGTAGGAGGGGGAATAATTTCATGTCTTACAGGAAGATGCAATGGTATGTTGTAAAACTTACAACTTACACACAAATGTAGCACACTTGGATAAGACAGAGTTATAAAATCTTAATGAAAAGATATTTATCTTGTTTTTGAAAAAAAATTTTTTATATACTTATAATGCGCAAATGTGTTCGCATATATTTGTGAAGTCATGCTTCAGAAAACATGAGATGATCTTTTAAACCCTTTACCTCAATGACACCCACGTTACGAAAGTTTCTGAACATTATTCCAGAAAAATCGAAATATATCATATTTTACAACAGAAATTACTTGTTATATAATTGGTTAATATATTATCCTCTCCCAAGAGAAAAAAGTTAATTTCTTTTATTTCTTTTTTTTTTAAGTAATAAATATAAAGACAATGACAATATTCTAAGTAGATAGACACAAATAACTATAAATACATTTTTTCTCTTGTGAATTGCAATAGGTAACTTCATCCTCAAGCTGCTACCTGGCCCTGACTTGTAATTATCCGATGATAAATGGATACTTTATGGCTGCGATTATTTGCCGAGAATAAACTCTAGTGAACATCTGACATTAGCAAAAAAACATGTGTCAAAGGAGAATTGCATTAACTTAATCCATTACTGGACTCATTTTTCTCCTGGAAGTTAGTATGGACTTTGCTAAAAGATGCGACAAATGTGTGCAGATCGTGCGCCGAGGTTGTTCGGTCATTTAGCTCTAAAAATTGATTGATCAGTTAAGAAAGGAAAAAAAGGAAGCAAGTGGAAATTAATCATTTATAATTGGTACCATGAATGAAGCCTGTGAAATGGTAAAAGTAGGGAAAATGTCGAAGTGGAGTAAAATTCGGAAAATGATTTACCAGGAAATGAGGGATTTACGAGAGCTGGACCTTAGCAATGTTGAGGAAGTGGTGCCCTCTACAGGTGTGTTTATTCGTTAAATGAAGATAAATTCAGAACTTTATTTTTTTCAGTGGTTTCAAGATGTCCATTTTCTTCAATATTGTAGGAAAGAAAATGTATTTGGGAAAGTATTCAGATGAATAGGAAAATTGTTCTCATTCTAAAATATAAGTATATGAAAGGTTTAAAGAATTACTGTATGAGTTGTCATTTTTGAGTGGCAAAATGTTTGTAAATATTTTATGTATAGTATTTTGCTTTTACAAACCTGTAACCTTGCAGGTGGATATGTTATCATCTGATCACAACTGTTTATATCTGTGGTTTAACCTGTTACTTCATGAATATTCATATGCAAATTTATGACTTGATGAATATTTATGACTGAAATTTACATAGTAAATGAAACAATGGATTTTTCTTTGCCATGTAGATTTTGTAGAATCTGAGCTACAATATTGTATGAACAAACAAAGTAAACACTGATCAGACAGCTCTTTCCAGGAGCTGTTTGATCGGGGTCTGCTACGTGTTTGCCAGTGCATCTAAAGGAATCTGTATGAGGCATAAAACCATGTACGAAAATCAAGAATTTACGCATGCATATCTGGTATCAAATTACAGATGATGTATGGTTCATTTGAGTGTAACTGAATGATATTGGTGTACTTATTCTGTGTGTAATTTAAAAAAAAATGGTTGACAGTTTACAGGGGAACATGATAAAGAGAAATGTATACTTTTTTCACGCAGTGTATAATCATTCATTCATGATATGATGTAGTTTTGTTGGACACGCTTATATATAATAACATTTTTTTGGTGATTGTTGCTGTTTTGTGAATTTCCCAACTTTGATCACTGATCACATTTTGTTTGATTAAACACCTATCCTCTAAAATGGACTTTTTTTTTATTGCTTCACCACTTTTAAATGTCTTGTTTTGTCTATTTTCAGAGAAAGATGGGGAGACCAGTCTACCAGCTGGTACCCAGTCCTTGAGTAAAGCAACTGGTTCAAAGTTTACAGGGAGCAACAAGAACCAGAACTCTAAATCAGCCAAATCAGGGGTATGTAACTCTTGTGGGCTAGTTGTCTCTGTTAGTTTGGTTTGGAATTTTAATACTAAATAGTGTGGGTTGGGTTATGAAAAATCTAACAAAATGTATCTTCCAATGCTGTTAGTTTTAGGGAGAGAAAATGTGATATGTATTACATTGCTGGAAAAAATTAGTTAAATATTCTGTAGGTTGCATGCATTGTGTTTGAGAGAAATCCCATAACATCCTGTTTTGTTTGTATGCCTAACATGGAGGGCAATGGTTACCATGGCAATGGTGGAGGATATGTAGACACATTCACAGACCTAACATTTAAAAGAATGTAAGGGGAAAAATATTAGTCATTGTTTATAATGGCATATGTTCTGTATGCTTGTACTTTAAAAAAAAAAAAAGCCTGCTTAATTGTAACATCATATTAATTTCTGCAATAGCATTATTTTCTGCTGCTTGATTAAACGGAGTTGATTTGTTAAGATATATAGTTTTATAAATCAGTAAAAAAAACAATATCCTAGAAATATGAACACATAATTTAAAAAAAAAAAAGATCTTGAATTAAGTTTTGTGCAGTAAGTGCGGGTGAATTTTCATGTTTATTAATAACTGAGGAAACTGCATTTAGTGTCACTCATTTATTATCTATTCCTTTATTTTGATAAATTCAGTGATTTTTTTTTTATTTATGGCCTCTTTTTTTTTTCGCCCAGCTTTTTGTGTCAGCTAAATGTTTCTTTACTGTAAGAAGCCATTCTTAAGGTTTGTTCGGTACAATAAACTTAGAATGAGTAAAAGTAATCTAATTTTGAAAAACTTGTCTCTGCTGTTTGTGCAGACTAAGTTAAACTTTTTATAGTAAAATTGAATTATGTTGCTTTCACAATTTAACCATTAGGCAAATGCGATTTTATATGGTAAAGAGTGGCAGATTAACAACTTTGAAATCTTTTTTTTGGCAGTTCTTGTTTGATGCAAAATTTGTTTCAGGATATAAACTAATTCAGACATGCAATATATATTTCATTTAAAAAATCAAAGTTCAAGGATTGGATATGTGTAATTTCATAGAGCATTTTTATGAACCAAATTTCAAGATTGTTCATAATGTCCAATTTTTTTTATGCAATGTCCTTCTGCCTGGCACAAAATCTTTTGTTGTGCATATCTTCAAAACTAGTGGTGTATGTGCCAAAGTCATGAAGATATTGCAGGAATAATGTTCTCAGCTTTGCTCAGGTTTAAAATTCATCAAGTAATTTCAGATTTAGTTTAGTTTAAGGTAAAGTCCCTGCAATGGTTCCACTATGTCTTGGACCACTTAACCTCTACCAAGATAACCAAGGTACCCTAATGAAACATTTGGAAACCTTGGTTATCTCCGTGAAAGGCCATGAGGTTCAAAATGTAACCCTTTCCCTCATATAGACTCATTTTGACGCACTCAGTAGGTACCAGATAAAGCCTGATCTGCAGAAAACCACAGTTAAACCTTACCAAATTTAATTACAAAATCCTCATTTCCAGACCACTGAGGAGCAGGGAACAGCATAAAACCTGATCAGCCTGCTGATCTGGTTTTATGCTGTTCGCATAGATCTTTTCATGGTGTCCTCTATAACGGAAAGGGTTAAACTGATTTATCTCTAATTGATTTGGAAACCAAGTTGTTGCAACCATCTCGATTGCTCCTAGATTGGACCAGTAAGGTAATTGAAAAGCCTTGACCCCTGAACCTGCAACCTTCAGTTCCATTGTCCATGCATAACCACTGGACCAGTTAATACTGCAAACTTTCTTCATAAAAAAATGTAAAAGTAAAGACAAATATCAGTTAACCAACATGCTTTGACTGCTGATGATAGTTGTCTGCTGAACTTACTGAAAACACCATCATAAAACAACATAATGTCATAACAACTATACTTCAAATTGGCATTTAAATGGTGTCACAGAGTCTGTGTAGTTAGTTACTTTGTCAGGTCAGATACTTGATGTCACGTGTCAAGATGAAAGAGAACAAATATCGACTCCCAATTATTAAAAATAAAACGTCATTTTGCCACCAAGGATTTGTGAAGGCAAAGCGATGCTGGTGGATTTTTTTTTACGACCAGTGGTTTAATTGTTTCCATGGTAATCTTAGTGTAATCATAACCATGGTGTCAAGCACATGGCTCTCTTGTCTATCTCTTAGCATTATTTTCCAACTAGGTTCACCTGGAAGTGACATTCGTTGACGCACCAGCAACCTTTGTCATCATTAGTAGATCCCTGAGACTTTGTTATTGGCAGCTGTTAACTTGATCAACTCTATAAATGAAGCCTATTATTTCTCGACTACCAAGTTACGTCTATTTTTTTCCCAACTGTTACATCCAAGAAAAAGCCATTTCAGACTGAAAGAGTATTTAAGTCAGTCCTATCACCTTTCAGAACACTAAAAGATCGTTGAGAAGCAATGGATGGTATGAAACCTTCATATACAGTTGACCCTGTATTTACGGTCACCTCTTTTCAAGGGTCAACCTGCATTTAACACTCAGTTTTAATATCACAAAAATAAGCATTTTGTTATATGTTTAACCTTCATTTAGTGGCCACCTCTCTTAAGCAGCCATTTTCTTTTGTTCCATTGATTGACCTCTAAAGACAGGTTTGACTGTACTTATTCACTGCTACATTTTCATCAAGGACCATAACTCTTTGGTCCATTTTTTTCTGATTTATCTCACCTTTTAAAAAGAAACAACAACAACCTAACAGACCATTGTTGGCATCTGCAAGCAGTGCTTTTGTTGATATCTCTAGTTATATCCCCACCCCACAGAAAAGGGGGCTTATACAGGAAGTACACGTCTGATCTTGGTCTCATCTGTTTACCAAGGTGTCAAGGTTATATAAAGTAAAGGGTTACACTTTTCAAATAAGTACATTAATTAACTGGCAGAATATAATCTTTACGGTTTCTTTATGGATGCATACTTTGAATTTACCATAAGTTTTGCGATTGGTTCCGGAAAAGTTACGATAGCAAGTAAACAGTCTGGAACGGTGATAGATGTAATAAAAGTAATATTTTGCTTCCAAATTTGGCCTTACAAGGTTTATATCCATGTACGTGTTACACAGAGCAGTTCCAGACTTTGCGAAATCTCTTGAAACCAGCTCAATTTTAATTTCTTTGTTTAATTGCATGTCATCAGAAATCCGACTAATTCCTCGTCTAGTGCGACAGGTTGACAACTCCAAGGAAGATGAAAGATGGCAAATATTCCTTTATAATTAACAATATTCTCCATCATGTCAGATGGCATTCGTTAACTTTTAAAGAGGACAATGTATACCAATATAGACATTTTTCAGTGAAGATGTCACCCTGCAGCATTTGTATGTAGCAGACGGGTTTGATAGCATCGTTCATTACTACTTAATATAGTGCAATATTCCACTAATTGTACTTAATGCTAAGTAATGCTTGAGTACTTTAGAATGGTTTTCATTGTTTATGTTTCCATGGTAAAAATATCTAAATTTCTTATTTTCATTAAATATTGCACTAATTAGTAAGGTTGCTATAATCCTTTACTTTATGAATATTCATATATAAATTTATGACTTGATGAAATTAATTTACTTAATTTTAAATACGGTTAACTCTCTTCCCCCGATCTCTTAATTTTAAAAAGTATATGAAACAATGAATTTTTATTTGTACAGTGTAGAATCTGAGTCATACTTTTATTGTTTGAGCAAACAGAGGAGACACTGGTCAAATAGCTCCTGAAAGAGTTCTTGGCTGATCTGGGTCTTCACTATTTTCCAAAGCGTCAATATGAAGTAAGGAGTTAATTTTTCCGGTGGTTTTAACCAGGTACCTCTTTAAGAACTCAGGAGTCTTTTCTAACCTATAATAACCTTGATGTTGCTAGGTGACTGAAATAAATAATGTCACAACATCAGTAAACACCCCCCCCCACACACACACACACTCACTCCCCCTCCACCCCCACCAAAACAAAAAAAATAAAATATTTTGTTAAATAAAAATGGCGGATCGTATTCCTCTACCTTATTGAAGTATTACTTAGGATAAAGTATTGTTCATGGAATTTGAGCATGATTAGTTAAATTATTAGGCCTGGTGTTTGCAGCAGATAGTTTATGTTAGATTTATTTGTGCTTTAGCAATGAATTGGAAACAGTGCATTTTTGCCTTAGTGTAATCGGTCATGAAATTTGTACGAAGTGAGATATAACAGACTATTATTTTCTCCTGCGATAGATTAAAACAAAATTACGAAAAACATGTTTTTGTTTTGATAAAATAAAAGTGAAAATGACCCTCTAAGACAGGAATATTTATGTACAAATTTATCTTTGTTAAATATGAATTAACTGAATATCAAATAGTATAGAAATATTGGATTTTTTTCTTTGCCATGCAGATGATATAGAATCTGTATTATTATTCAGTAAGAGCGAATAGAGGAGACACTGATCAGACAGTTCCTATAGGAGCTGTCTGATCAGGGTCTGCTCAGTGTGACTATGCATCAATATACATCTTTAGAAGGTAAATAGTTAAACCCCCTGAAAAATGTACTGTCTTCGTTCAGTATTCCTCACATATTTATAATTTCTGTTTGTTTGTGCCATATAAGGTTTTGCTGTCATATACCATTGTTTCTGTTTTCATTTTCCATTGCGATCACAGATGTCAAGGCGGGAGTCAATGATTGGGCGAGCTCAGTCAATGCTCGAAGCCCCCATCACAAATAAGCAGCGAAGGAGCTCTCTACAGCTTCCTTTCCAAGCATTCTTCCCGTCCCCAAAACTCGGGGATGCGCATCGTAGCCAAGACGAGGCCGCTGTAAGAGAATGTGATATTTCTGTAAACAATGTACCCCCTACCTACCCCCAGTGTACTTGTATTACTTCCCTTGTTTATAAGAAAGTTACAGTTGCTTCCCCTTCCACCAGATTTTTTAATTTTTAATTTTTTAATTCACTTAATTTGCATTTACAGTCTTTTATATAATTCTCATACACTGCATGTAAAATGTACAATGTAGTCGCTTCAACCCACATATTTATATACATGGAAATACATCATGCATCAGGAAACTAACTTTTAAAGCTGCTTTTTATTCATTTTTTTCCAAATTTTAGAATTGCTGTGAAAAATTTTTACTTTGCAATACCTCAAAATTTTTCATCATTGTGATCCTCAGCAGGTAATAAACATACAACTAAAGCGGGACATGTGCAATGATACAATTATTATCGATGTCCACCAAATCTTTGTGGTATGGACTGAGGTCACATGCTTAGGCTGAGACCATAGAGTTTTCACCCATAAGCTGTTGCCATAGGTTACATGCTTTGAGGCCATGAAAATTTTTGAGATGTTTATTGAAATGTGAACCAGACTTTACCAGGCCTGCATTTCACGGAAATATTTCAATTGGAGATTTTCCTTAACTCAAATTAAGACCTAGAATTCATTCATTTGATGATATAAAGAACAGAAATATTGTATATATGCTATCATTAGCATGCTCTTAGAGAATATAGTCTAAAAATCCATTCTTGCGGTGATACCAAACTTGAGTTTAGGAAAATCGCACTTTTGAGATATTTTGAGTTTTTGTGTAATGCAAGCAAGAGATGCTGGAAAACTAGATTGAGCAACCCTTTTAGCAGAACTTTCAGAAAAAAAGAAATATTTGGCTGTTTATTTACATGTACTTTTTTTTTTTTCATTTATGCATAATATATGTATGCAGTATTTAAGGTAAAAGCTTGTTCTTTTCTTAATTCAGCTTATTCGAAACTGACATTCCATTTTATGTACTCTTGCCTAAAAAGTTCCAAAGAATATCTGCTTATCTGCTGAATTGCGGGACTTGAAATTTTGCATTTGGCCAACCATCTTCCAGTGAATATTCACATCTGTGAAACTAATGAAAATGTGTACATGACTTCCACAAATAAATGAAATTTGGATCTTGACTATTTCAAAAGCCTCTTTTGTTGAACATTTTGGGCAGAGATATAACTAATTTGGTATAAGGTCATTGTATAACAGATTAACTCAAGGAAATGAGTATGTAAACCTGCAGGACACAAGTAATTAACACTGTAAGAAATTAGCAATTAACACAGACACAGTAGACGTGGTAGCATACTACATGCCATAAGTGTATTACCACAGAGTTGCAGGACTATATTGAGAGCTTATTGCAAAACGATTGCATCTCCTTCTATATCTGTATGCAATTGGAACAGTTTTGCGATCAACCTTCAAATTATCTGTCTGACGTATTATCAGTCTCCAAATGATTGAGATGCTAGGGAAGGGATGTAAAATGCAACAAACAGACATAAATTTTATGATTGACAAAATAGATACAGCAGTGTGCTTTGCCCAAACCAGACGATTTATCGTTACATTAACCCTTCTTAAATCACTATTACTCCTCCTTAAAATAGAGAGCAACGCTGTCGTCAGAGAGATATGACTTTCTCTGTGTCCCCGCAACTGAGAAGTATTGTCTATTGATTTGTAGTTGCCCGTATCACACTTCCTACAGAATAGTAAAAAAAAAAAAATAATAATAAAATAAAATAAAGTAGGAGCTCGGCTTGATTTTCAACTGTTTTTCTTAAAGCTGTGGTCCACCCACGGATTTGTAGGAATAGCTGTGCCCAGATGCTACGTTGCAAGGTTTTCTGGATATTATGTTTACATTATTAGCTAAAGTCTTTACAGCAGCAGACGACACTTTAGTTTATTGCTAAATCATTAATTTTCACAGTGGATTATTTTTTGTTGAAAGATATGTAAGAAATTTTCAGTATGAATACATTCATGGTATTTATAATATCCATGTATCGTAAGGTGGTGACTGGCTGTAAACAACAGAAAACCAAATTAATCAGCTTGCAAGAAATATGTAAAACCTGGCGTGGTGTTCTAAAAAAAACCCAAAAAAACTGTACTTCTCGGTATGATTTTAAATTTCAAACTCAAAGTATGGCCATTCCATTCTGTGGGGATTTGAGTATTATTTTGAGTTTGAGTCTGAGATTGTACTTCTTGAAAACACTGAGCCTGGCAAGCATCTCACAAGACATCTCAATTGAGATTGATCTCAACTCAAAAATCTCTAATTCTGCATTACCACAATTTCTGAATTTCGAGAAATTTAATGACTGTTTTCATTAAGTGCATGCTTATAATGATGCTTTTACTCTCTAGGTCAGTGGATTGGGTACACGTGAAGCTCAGTTCTTTAATGGAAGTAAAATCTCATTAAATTGGGAATATAAAATGGCCAGTTTTTGAGTTGAGGTAAAATTTCAATAAATTTGGAATATGTAATGTTCAATTTTTAAATTGAGGTGAACTCTCAATAAATTGGGAATATTATAATGTTTAATTTTTAAGTTGAGGTAAAGTTGCAATAATTTGGAAATATACAGTGTTAAGTTCTTAAGTTGAAGTAAAGTCTCAAATAAATTGAGATAAAATCTCAATGTCAGATGTTTAGTGAAATGCAGACTGGTACCTTTTAATGCAACTGCCAAAGCTTTTAAATATATTACTTTTAAACAAGAATTCCGAGTTGATATTCAGAGAAAGGCGGTTCCAGGCAGTAACATTTCCATATTCTATTAAACTTTTTGGACCCTCATGAACTCTGGTGTCTGGACTTTACCAAGATTTACAGAATCTTTGTCGCGAGATTTACAGTGTCTTGCACAATGCTATAAAACTTCCCATTAGGTCTAGCATGTAACCTCTCTATATGGGAAGTCTGTGTGCATTAGGTCTGTATAGATTTTTTTTTTTTATTTTCAATATTGCAATGCCTATAAATAATACAGATGTATCTACGGCTTTGCTGGGAAAATTGATTCCGATTGTAAAGGAAAACAGTGTGTGATCTCCAGTGTCTTCTTGCTCGATAACATCATTAGAGGGTCTGATTGGAATGCTTATTGCGACTAGAATAACTTGGCTTGAACCTGATTATATTTTTCGACTGCTGCGGGTGCCCCAGCTAGATTCTTGGGTAGGCAGCAGGCAGCTACAGTGTCTAACACCCTTTCTCCACATATCCCTGTCCAAAGGATTGGTGTTGGCCAGATTGCACATTTTCGGTTTGTCTTGACACATTCAGACCAGGTTGTTGAATAGGGAGGCAATAACATAGTTTCACGTCAAACATTTTTGCCTCTTACAGTGCGATTAACGTAATCAAACATTCACCCTAAATTTGTGGCCAATCAGAAGTTTTGACAATTCAAAATTTCATTAGAATATTTTTCTATTATCTTTTTACCTTGTGTAAAATAGATTGATCTATTTGACAAAATCAAAGTGCTTGGCAAAAATTTAGGGTGACTTTTTAAGTCGGATAGAATCTATTAAAGTAAAGTCCCTGTAATGGTTCTGCTACATCTTGGACCACTTTTCCTCTACCAAGATAACCAAGGTACCCTAATGAAAAATTAGGAAACCTTGGTTATCTCCGTGAAAGGCCATGAGGTCTGAAATGTAGCGGAAACCATTACAGGGACTTCCTGCAGGCAATTGAAGCCTATGCTTGCTTCTGCCATCTATTGTCTGTAAAAATGTCTTTATAGGTTCTATCATGTATGTGGAGAATGCTTTCCCTTATATGAGCTTCCCCCTACACACACATACACCCAAACAAATACATGGTCAAGATAATGAGGTGTACCAAAGTCATGGTGAGTGTATTTAACCCTTCCTCATAAGAACATGAAAAGCTATGCACAGCATAAACCAGATCAGCCTGTGAGTATCGCAGTGATCAGGTTAGTGTCGCTGCTCTCATGTTGGAATGAGATTTGTAATTAATTTGTAAGGTTAATGTGGTTTTCTGCAGATCAGCTTTATGGTACCTATTGGTGCGTCAAATGAGTCTATATAGGAAGGTAAATGCGTCAACATAGATAAAGTTATTTTTCCATGTTTATTTTGTAAATTTGGTAAGGGGCATTAACTCTGAACCTCATGAATATTTGTGTGTAAATTTAGCGCGACAGTTAACACACTGGCGTTTTTAACCAATGAAACCTAGGTTCAATCCTTGGTCGGTCTGATGCTATATATGAAAGGGTAACTTGTCACCATATCTGGCACATAGGTTTTCTCCATGTACTTCTGCTCCTTCCTACTTGGAGGACCGTATGATCTTCATAAGGGAGGTTGCTTTCTGTCCATTGTTGTAAGATAAATAAGGTTTGCTGTCACTATTCTTGAACAAGAAGCTAGGCTTATGCTAAGTTCTTGCACTAATTAATATTATAATTCATGGCAGCCCATTATCATTTAGATTAGCTGAGACAGATTACGCTGCCCTCTTATTTCCAAGATGGGTTTATTGAGAGTCTCTTTAACCCTTACCCTGCTGGAACCGTAAGTGCTAACCTTTGCCACCAGTAAAGAGCCAGGCCAGCCTGCATGGAGCCACCCATCATAAATCATAACATTGCTGGAGAATGTTTTCAAGCCTTGAAGGACACCTCAAAATAGGTCTTCCATTGTTTATAAAACTTCATAGGAATCCGCTTTTACAATGTGTCATGAAATAATGGTAGAATATAAAAATGTCAAAGCCCATAAGCAAAAAAAAAAACACAATAGAGATACCTTTCATAATTCACATCCGTGCAGGCTGGCCTGGCTCTTTACTGTTGGCTGACCAACTACAAGTTTTCATATTGTTATCCCTAAAATTGATAAGGGACAGTTCCCAAAAAAGATGCTGGCTAAGTCCATTAGAGAAATTCAGCAGGTTAAGGGTTAATATAGAGACATCTTTTCTTGTGTAGAAGAGTTTAATTCTTTAATCTATCTTGGCATGAAAGAAATTTAACGACTGGTTGAATCAGTATCAGGATAATGTGAAGTATTTTTTTATCAATTTTTTTATCAATCTCAGCTCCTCTCCCCACCCATCATAAATCATAACATTGCTGGAAAATGTTTTCAAGCCTTGAAGGACACCTCAAAATAGGTCTTCCATTGTTTATATAACTTTCATAGGAATCCGCTTTTACAATGTGTCATGAAATAATGGTAGAATATGAAAATGTCAAAGCCCATAAGCAAAAAAAAACACAAAAGAGATACCTTTCATAATTCATTTCTTTGTGATAAGATGTATAGATTTGACAGCATGTGTTGTATTGTTACAATATGGAGAACTGTGTGTGGTAGCGTTGGACCATCTTTTGTTGTTTTGTATAGCCACATCTGTGATGTTAGTTCTTCGCTTGTCCGCTTGTCACAAAACAATTGTTCACGGTTCGGGCATTTGTTTATATTTAGAATCATTTCTGTCATGTGTGTCTGCTGGTAAAAATTGTATAATTGATATTTTTATTAGTACATAATTACTTTGACAATACCTGTTTTTAAAGGGAAGTAACTCTGATTGTCATAATACATTTTAGTATGCTAGAGTTATTGTTATTAGAAGTTTAGTGCTAGTATATAAATAACAATTTGCTTCTACAGATTTTGAATTTGCCTATTTTATGTAAAAAATGTCTATACTCAAAAATCTTTAAATTTGCTGTAAAAAGCTTTGTTAAATTTTGATATTTTTTTCATCAGTAATGCTAACATATCAATAAGTTATATGATTAATATATGTTTTTGAGCCTCTGTATCAGAAAATGTGATGAAAATACAGTGGCAAAAAAAAAGGATTCTGAATTTGAAATAATCTGGCCATCAAATTGTCAGTTCTGGAATATTGAAACTGTCTGCCTAATAGAGTAGTCTGATTAATACAAGTGGCTGCTAACATAGGTTCAACTATAAATCCAGATCAGCCTGCAGATAAATTTCTGGCTCATCCAGTTTCATACTGAGCGCTACAACTCAATTTGAGATAATAATAATTTCCTTTAATCTGATTTTTTTTTCTCATGAAAAGTTTTTTGTGCAGAGTAGATAGTAATAGTACATGTTAGGCAAAGGCAATTTGGTGTAGGGGAAAAAAATATTTTTTTTACCTGGCATTCTGTTTACTCCATTTCTTGTACGTTCCAGGGGAGTTTACGCAGTCGGAGAGGTATCAACCTGTCTATTGATGACTCAGCATTTCCCATGGCCCTGTCTGCCTCAATCAGTCCCCAGGGGACGCTAAGAGACAGCGAGGGACGGAAGCAGAAGCAGCCCTCAAAACTGACCACTCTCTTTAGTCCTCTTAACAAGGTAAGGCCAAACCTGTGTATTGTGGACATATTGACCCCCCCCCTCTACTGAAGGGTCAAACCTACCATTGACCTTCCATGGTGAGGTCAGCATTGAGTTTTGAGGGAACACTCAATTTGAGATTAGCCAAGATTTTTTTGACATCTTGCTTTCAAATTTGGATGAATATTTATGAAAAACGGCTACATACTGAGTTTTCTCTCATATTCAGCATTATATTATATTAATGTTTTGTACATGACTATTGCATGCTCAATTACAGCTGAGTCGTGAACAATTTTCTAGACTATTTAAGGGGCAAAATATGGGTTTAAACCACACACTGCCAATAGGGAATAGTATGGTAGCTTAAAGGGGACATGGAAGATTTTTTTTTATTGTGTGTGCTTGTGATAACTATCACATTTGCATGCAATAACTATTGCATGTGCAGGGGAAAGCTACTGCATTCACATGCAGTATTTATCATGTTTGCATGTGTTAACTAAAATTATCGTGTGCACATGACATTGTTATATAAGAAAATATCGTCCATGTCACTTTAATGCCACTGTAGTTTGGAATGAATTGAAAAAATATGTGTCCAAAGATGCCTTCATATTGATTTATTTCTAACGGTAAGGTGATAAAAGACTTATTTTTAGGTCAGTTGAAAAAATACACAAAAATATCCCTTAATGGTGGATCTGATGAAGTTCAAAGTAAACCATTCAATACCAAAATATTCCTTTTTTTCCCTTTATTGAGGTTTAACCATGAAGCTGTTCTAAATAAATTAAGAAATAGAGGGAGATGGAGCACTTTGTGGTCAGCCCTTTAATGTAATCTGTAGCAGGTAATTAAATTGTTAAATGAAAAGCGGGTCAGGATTTTTAAATACTAGTTTGCCTGCACTGATTGACCCTTCTCTTGCACTGTACTATTCTCACCTTTTCATTATCTTCTTCACTTAGAAGAAACTATTAAAAGCCCCAAATTATTTCTGATAAGTCTTCCTTACTGTTGATCCATTGTTACCTTAATTGGTTGTACACTCTAAAATTGGAGTCGATTTTGGTACTTTTTGTCATATGTGGGTATTTTTGATAGTTATGACACATTAGTGTGATTTCTGTTTTGTGGGGGGGGCTACATTGTTAGTCACAGGTCAGAGAGAGGGAAATTGTCGCCTTTAACAACCTATGTCTCAAGTTTCAAATCCCAAGACTCTCTGAAAAAGATTTGTTCTTCTCATTTTGCCCTATTTTTTGCACTTGTTGACCTCTGACCTTTCAAAAAGGATTTTTTTTTTTATCATTGAAAGGTGTCATATTAAAATTTAGGCAAAAATTTAAAATGTCAAAAAAAATAATTACAGCTTTTAGGCAGATAAATAACTAGAAATTTGTAGCAAATATGTGGTAATTGCAGACTATAAGTGCTTAATTCAACCTCTTTTGATGTTTTATGTCTTCAGATTTATAATTGTGTTGAGTCCGGCATGTATCAGTAATGCATTAGCCTTGATAGCTTTTAAGTTGATATATGATTGCCTCAAGGTTAAGGTGTATTGAAATCATTATAAATTCTCTCTTTCTCTGCTTTTCTTCTTTTTTACTTATTTATCAATTACTTCTCTTTACGCATACCTTTCTGTGACATTACTTTCTCTTTTCTCTCTATCCCAACTATCACTACCTCTATGCAGTTCTTTCTTTCCTCCTCTCTCATTTCTTAAATTCCCTTTTCTTCCCCTCTTTTCTCATCTCTCTTTTTTTTTCCCCCTTTTCCTTTCTTCATTGTTCCTTCAGTGCCTTCTTCATTATTCCTTTCATCATTTCTTTACTGGTTCTCCTATCAGTGCTTCACACTAGTCTCTCTTCATATCAATGTCCTGCAACTTTTTAAATGATAACAATCAAGTGCTAAGTCCCAAACTGTGTTTATGCCAAATGTTGTAAACAATGGAACAATAAACATATAATGATTTCCTGTAGTAACAGGGAACCATCTCATTATTCTTTCCCCAGCAATGGTGGTTATTGCCCTCCAGGATCAATGTTTGGCAGCCGTGATCGAGATGTGTCATGTTTACCAGCTTATATTTTATGTCCCACCAACAAAATTTCTGAATATGAGAGGTGCTATGGTCCATTGGTATCATACTCTACTGTGGATCCAAAATTGATGGTACAAATCCCCTTGGAGCAAGGAACTTTCATGACCTACCAAGGTTCAAAGTACTGGTCCAACCCAGGAACCATTGAGTGAGTTTTACTATAAAAGTTGTAAAAACTTGTTTTCTAATTGATATAAAATCAATAAGTTTAACAATATTTCTGGGTGTGGTATCATGCCACATGTTTACGGCATGATACTACAGTGTGGAAGCACTGTATGGGTGGGACGTTAAACCCAATAAACCAACAAACAAACAATATTTCTGCCATATGCAGCTGTGGTTCTCTTTAGATGTAGTGGGCCTTATCCATCCATCTATAAGGGCTGAAAGGCTACAATATGGTTTGGTGGTACTGGGGTACTTTGTCTTGCAGTATGGTTCCTGAAACATTGTATCTTAGATTTGATTTTGTTGTGTAAAGGCTGAAGGACTGGACTTGACTATTTGAGTTTACTGAGGCTTTGACAGTATCTCAGTCATATAGTGACATCCAGCTAATTACAGGTGGAGGAAGACCCCGAATGCACGGAGGCATCCGGGTAGAACCACCGACCTACCGCAAGCCAGCTGGAAGGCTTAATCATATGAATATCCGAATGACCCTGCCTGGATTCGAACCCATGCAGTGAGGGGCTGAGTGAGTGTTAAAGTCAGCGACTTTACCCGCTCGGCCAAGGAGGCCTAAAATGAGAATTCATTTGTTATTTTTGTAAATTGTCCATTGGAGAGGCCATTGAGTACCACTGTCGCAATGTTAAAACTGAAATCTAAGAATGTTGCTTTTGCCACATAAAGATTATTTTCCTACATTTATAATGCATCATTTGTTAGTATTCAGACTAAGTATCAAGTTAGTGAAATTTACATTGTCCTCGCATATAAGGCTTCCCAAAATATGATCAAGTTTGCCTTTTTGTGAAAGCTCTGTTTTTGACAAATAGCTATGTCTGAAAACAAGATTAGTCAATTTTGCAGAGGAGCTTGGTTGATATCTTACAATATCTCATCAGTTTCACATGGACGCTTGGCATAATAGGAATGTATGATTTATGAAAGATATAACCAAGAACTTAATTGATTTTCCTTTCAAACTGCCATAAAAACACTGGCAGACTTCAGAGAAAGAATGAATCATCCTGGAATTCAATGACATCTCGGTGTGCTCGGACCTTTTCGGAAAGTAGACTACATAGTCGACTTGCGACTTAAGACCAAGAGTTAACTTTTCCCTTTTGATCTATTCATATTTTGAATATACCTGAAATTATACATGATTTTTGGGTAATAACTCCTTGGACTGTTCCAATTTTACTATATATAAAATCAATGGAAATCAGTCATCCTCTGAAAAAAGTAATGTTTTTACTGTATATGCTTATTTTCATTAACATATCCCTTAGGTAGGAATGAATTTTGCATTATAGTTATACCGTTGCTTCACACACGTCCCCCTGTCATCACGTCCCCCTGTCATCACGTCCCTCCTGTCACATCACATCCCTCCTGTCACGTAATGTCCCTCCTGTCATGTCACTCCTGTCACATCACGTCCCTCCTGTCATGTCACGTCCCCCCTGTCACGTCAAATCCCGTCCTATACTTATATCACATGAAAATAAGTTGGGATGCTTGGGCAGTAATTCCCTTCAGTGATAGTTTAATTTGCTCTTATTTAATCAGGCACATAGTGTTAAAAGATAAATTAATTAAGGGAAAAACTGAATGCTTGTTGCTGTTTCTCAGCCCTGATTCCCCTGAAGTTGGGACTCCGTATTAGCAAACTTTTCAGTTTTCATGTCATCAGAGTACAGAATTGTTTTCATATTCAATACTGGCTCTGAAACTGTAAACATGCACTTTTTATCACTAAGTTTTCCTGTTTGTCGAGTCATGTAAGGTGCAGTGATGCAGGCTGCGGTTTGGGTGATATACGTTGCATAATGATATGCAGATATTGTAAGATATGATATGTAGGTTTTATAGTCCGTGTCTGAAAATAAGAAAGACTTGTGTGTCACTGTTGAATATATACACAAAGCAATTTGTCATCTACGTTTTTTTTTGTTTTTTTTTGTCGTTTTTCCTTTTCTTACCAAATTTGTGGGGTTTTGAACTTATGGTAAAATTGTATGCACTGATGTGAATAGGAAGTTGAAGTATTTGGGAAGGTCTGTTTTCTAAGATTTAGAAAGATGCAGAAGAGAAGAGTTTGTTTATTTATATTCCTCACATGTGGTTTTGCATTTCAATTATGATCTGGCGGTGTTTAGCAGAAAATTATGGGTGCAATATGTATAGATATAGGTATTGTTTGATTTGTCCCTCTGTCTTTCCTGAGACAGCGGCATATTGTTATTGTGTTTTTGATGTTTTAGAGTTTATTATTATCGTTGCGATAAAATTTCGGTCATGACAATGTCTAGCTAAGTACATGTGGAGGAAGACCCTTAGTGCATAGAGGATCCTGGGTAGAACCAGCGACATACCGCTAGTCAGCTGGAAAGTTTCCTCTCAGGAAGGCATTTTAAGCTTGTCTTTTTTTCAAAGAAAAAAAAGTTGAGGTATTGTCATGACTCTGTATTCATGGTCATGGTGAAAAACTTGGGCATATCTTCTTAAAAGCCTCTGTCATCAAACTTCACATACTTGTTCACTGTCACAAGGGCTGCATTCACATCAAGGGCCACAACTCTCAGGGCTATTGTCACCTAATTTATCTCCTTTTTTAAAAAAAAAAAAATTTGACAGATGAGCATTGGCATCAGTATGCGGTGCTCTTGTTTATACAATCTAAGCCTTGTTTTGATGAACCATTCACTTTCACTTATATTTTCCTATATCACTTAATGCTGCCATTCAACATACATGCATATTTCTGTTAACGGTTAGACTCCTGTCACAGAAGAGCTACCTTCCTCACGATTGCTCAGTGCTCAAACAATTGACCATGTGTGATGAGAGCATTGTCGATTACTGATTTTGAAGCATCGTCAAAACTATGATCAGAGGTTTTGCTGCTCTCCATAAATTTTCACGCTCAAAATGCTCACATAATGCTTGAGTTACGTTGGAGCTATGCCTGCATCATCTTTCTTATACTGATAATATATGCCTGCTCTGCCTGTCTTTCTGTCATTCTTGCACCACAATTATTTTAAACATGTCCAAAATTTGGCCATGCTCTCCATTTCAATGGTAAGTATACCGCGCTCATTCACAATCACGGTACGTCCAAAGAAGACAAAAGGTGGACAGAAACCCCATTCATCTGTTTTGCAAGCCGGACAAAAAAGAAAGCTTCATTTGTTTTGCAAACTGGACAAAAAATAAACCTTTGTTTTTGCAAGCTGCACAGAATCTTCGCCATGTTTTCTTGTTCCATTGATTGCTTGCTACAGTCTTGTTAATAACAAATTCCATGATAACCAATTCAGAAAGCTCTCTCCCTATCTCCCATTATTGTTTTTCTCATGGAGGACTTCTAATTGTTGTGGATTGGAAAATAATCTGAGTTATGATTGGTATGGACTGAATGATCCAGTTGATATTTCAAATTTTACAGTCTGCCAGTAGTTTTAACAGATGTGTTATATGGTTGAGTATCAAACAAACGGTGGGTGATTAAGGAAACGTTTATTTGAAGGGTACAGGAGGTTCATGATTACTTATGTGTGCAAATTTGGTCTGTAATGATTTGCAGGGAACAAAGCAGATGTGATGAAGGGTTTTCCTGCATACCTGGGATGTTTCTATGTTTATTTACATCTGTATACAAGGTATAATCGTAACTATGTTCTTAGTGTAAACGTATAAAGCTATCAGTAGGGGGATATAAACTGAGGGTTAGCGATGACAGGGGACAGGGCTTTTAATGATGGGGTTGAGTAACATGTGGTCAGTTAAAGTCACCGTGAGGATGTCCAGTCTGTGCTTAATTGACCATAGCCATCATGGCTGTGGGCCGGTGTAGCGTAATGATGTGTTTGAAGTGTGTGTGTGTTTTTGTGGGAGGAAGGGGTATTTGACAGGTGTCTTTGTGCTGGTTGTCATGGAAACATGGGGCTGATGGGTGGAGTAGTTCAGAGATTTTATAGAGGGGTCTGGAGTTATAAAAATGTAAATTAATTAATACTCTTCTTTTATCAATAATTTTAAGTTCGTCAATATTAAAAATTTGCACTGCCAGGACAATCCTTAATTTCCATCATGTGGTTTTATGTCGATATTGATTTCAAAATCATGTGCAGTTTCATAATGTATAAAACAGGGAAAATCAAGTCTAAACCAGAATATGTCACTTTGTACCGACAGGTTGGCATTGTATTAACAGATCTTTGTCTCCTTTCAATGGAATACATGGTGCTCTTAGAGGTTTATATCTCTCAGTGGTGATGTACATTGACTAAAGATCCAAAGGTTGTGGGTTTGAAGGCCCCGTCTTTCATAGCTGTATATGGCTCGAAGTACTTGTACAACAAGAACCATCAAGAGGGGCATTGTATATCATTAAGTCCTAAGAACTTTCTTCCCATATTGACCAAAGAAATTCTTCCTATTCTTGACATGTACTCTAGTTTTTTTCTTTACAAAGTGAGCTAGATATAAATTGGTATCTTCTCAATTCAAACATACTAGATCATTAAAAAAGACCTGATCAGATGCTCTGCACTGGGCATTTTCTAACATTCTGAAGTGTTGAAAAACTTAAGAACCCTCCCTGTCTCAAGATATGCCTTAATTAAGATCGCAAGATCTTTATCAGAAATAAAGCCAAATACTCTTTACACAGATCTCTTCCAATGCTTGTCAGGTTTTACCCCGTTGTCAAAAAGCCAATACAGTAGTGACAGTCGGCAACTCACCTATTGGAAATCATTTAGAGGAAGGATTTTTACCTGTCAGGTACTAATAAATAGTAAAGCAGTAGAGCTGTACATGCCAGCATAGATGGCTGTTCATTCGTTTGTAACAATAGTTGGAAATAAACTTTCATTTCTCGTCCAGGATCAGTAGCCAAAATTGATTCGATGATGTTGTTGTATCCGTCGATCGCAGGCCAGATAACTACGGAATGCTGTTCTACATGCCCCAAACAAGCTGCTGATTTAAGTGAACATCACTGTTTATAGTTTGTATTGACAAACACAGAGGTGTTCCAAGCATGACTCTCTACAGTGGAGGTTTGATTTTCTGTGTCATTTAGTAAGTTGAACGGATGTGAAGTATACACTGCTCTCTTGTATACCTGAGAAAGGGGGCAGTGAGTGACTTGCGATCCAGTGTTTATTTCTTCCCATATTCGGAAGTAATACCGGTGTTTGTCGCATACGATAGATCGTTAGTTGCAGAGATAAAGTTAACGGACACTACATTGGGGTAAACAGGTGCTATTTCACTGTTCACTCATGGTCCATGACAGCTTTAAATTAATCTTTAAATAAAATTTCTTTTAGTCTAGCTGCTCAGTTGTCATCGCTAGAAAAAATACTGCCAGAAAGAAAAATAGCAAACCACTGCCTGGGACGCATAAGGATTAACCTGTTATAACAGAAAGAAAGGCACTGCCATGACTGAAATACAAACAGGGACATTAGCCGGTGTGTAATACAGATTTAAAATTCGAACTGGATTAAAACTAATCAGGTTTACGCGGAACTGTTTATGACTGTTGTATGTGTTGATGGGTAGGTTGGATATTACTCATAAGGTTTTTATTAAAAATGGAACACACAAGGAATACATTAAGACTGTAATGATTCATAATGTTGAAGTGATTACTTTTAGTTTTATCATACACATAATGATGTGGAAAAACAAGAACTGCATTGAATGAAATGTTCCTAGATTTTGTGAAATATCATTGAAGGATAAAGTAATTGGATATTATCAATATATAAGACGGGTGAAAAAATATGTGCTTAATTGTGAATATTGTATCAAATGAAACATTTTTGGTGTCATATTGGACGAAATAAGGAAGAAAATTCCAGCGGAGACTAAGCAGGAAATTCTTTGTATCGACTAGATTTCGTATTGTTTGGATTGTACGTGAAACCGTATCCATGAAAATGTTACCGAATTCCGCTGAAGGGAGCAAGAGTGAGGTCAAGCGGCGGCCCCATCGGCCCCTACATTTGAATCCAGTGTATCGCAGGTCATGGCCCATGGGTCCTATCTCACCCATGAGGCTAAAGGTACAAACCCTTTCAAGTCTTTCTCTTTGATCAGTTAAATGTTTTGAAAGTTTTTTTCTACCATGGCTTCTCTGGCTCTTTCTGTTTTGTGACCTTTTCTCCTCTACTGTTCCTTTTCTTCTATCATTTCTTTCTTTCACTCTCCACATGTTTTTTGTTTTTTTCTGACATTTCTCTGTACTGTTTTCTCTCTTTTTCTCCCTTTCCACACACCTGTTTTCTGACATTTCTTTGTTCTGCTTCTTTTTCTCTTTTTCTCTCAATTCATCTGTTTTTCTGACATTTCTACTGTTCTCTCTCCTCCCCCTCCTCTCTCTCTTTTTCCGACATTTCTCTGTATTTTTAATTTTTTTTTAATTATATTTTAACATCACTTCTGATGCATTTAATAATGGCATAAAGATTGGGTCTATTGCAGTTAAAAGATTGGACCTGTCATGGTAAAAAAGGAAAAAAGATTGGGCCCATCATGGTTAAAAAGAGAGAGAAAGATTTGGCCTATTATGGTAAAAAGATTCGGCCTTTCTAGGATTTTCTGCATAGCATGAAGACTAGGTTTTAAGATTTGAATGTGGATCAAAAATTGTGTCCAGGAATAGAATGAAAAAGCATAATTATAATTGGGTGGTCCTAATACATTCTCCTTAATTAATTGGGTCCTCAAACCCTCTAGATCCTTTTCTTAGTCTCAAAATCTAAGAGTGAAACCTGGCTATTTTAATGATTTATGATTGTATTGTTGTCAGGTGTGTTTTGAATCAGATCATCAGAAATCTTCAAGATCTTTTTGTCTTTATGAGTGACGGAGTCAGGGGGTGGTGGGACATATTGTATATTTACAAAATTCATAACCTGAAAGTGCAGTGGTGCAGACAATGTGTCACCATAACTTTGTGAGATATGTAGATCGACCATGTAGATTTCAACTTAACTCATTTGATATGCATCATATCACTTACAATTGTGATTCTCGGAAGCTGTAAAAGCTGAAATTAACCCTATGTCTTTCCTTTTCTATCTGTCAACGTTTCTCGTCATAATGTGTTTTGATCCCTTGGCAAACAGAACTTCCAAGAGCAGTTTGATCAGGCTCTAGTCTGTTTACTTATTTTGCATTGTAGCTTAGATTTTGCATGGCATAGATAAACATTGGTTGTTTCATCTAACACAGTTCAGTAAATAAATATTTATCAGTTTATTAACTTGCACATAATTATTCATAAGGTTATGGGTTAAAATTGTTCATGATTTTTTCGTTCATTTTTCTTCCTTTATGTTTCTCATGAAACTTTGGCTCTGAATTAGGCCATCATTAAAGAAATGTTGGTTTTGAGTTGCTCAACCCAAAATTTTACTAGGTAGGGCCTTTTTTGTGACTCAGTTATGTGACAGTAAGCAGAGGTGACACATAGATTTTTAGATTTGACTGTCACACTTTTCCTGTCTCACTTCTTTTAATTAGCAGGTGACTTGTGTGTTTCAAGGATCACTTCTTGTTTAATGTTGACTGAACAGTCAGAGACAAAGTTGTTGTGTCCCATTTGCACCCATACATATCATACCTGTAAAAAGAAAAAGTGGGACATATATTTGCTTTTCAGCCTTAAACATGGTTATATTCATTTTTACTGACTATCAAGAGATCTAGCAAAGGGAGACAATGAGTATGCTGACTATATGTAGATATAGAGATAGAAAATAGCGACTTTTACGACCATATATCAAGGGGTGAGAGCAATACTAGGCTAAGTGCTTATATACATATATGTGTACTTAGCCTAGTTTCGCTCTCACCCCTCGATATGTAGATATACAAGATATGAAGTGTTTGATGTCCACCATTACAGTTTGCATATGCTAATATTTTTTTTTTTTTTTACCTGCATTCTTACTCAGCAAGTTTACATAGTTCAGTTTATAATACCCTGCCTTGTTATTAATTTTAGTATGTGACAGATAAGCTTTTTAAAGCAGGCTTTAGAAACTGTTACATGGATAGAATACCTTGTTGTATAACCACAGAACAACATAAAAATTATACAAAGTGTTGGATGTTTTTAATAATTAGGATTTGTTCAATACTTGACAAGTTTAATTTACGATTGTTCTGTTATACTTTGTGACAAAGGTGGTTACTGTTTTCTGGTATACTTTTAATGTTAATCTGATTTAATCAGCAGATCTGGGATGTGGTGACTTAAGTAATTTTTTTTTTGTAAGTCAGAAATCCTTTTTTTTTTTTTTTCAAGAGAGTATTTCTGATATAAAAACATTCTTAAATTTTGATTATAAAAAGGTCTATAATGGTTAAGTTTTCTCCATTTACCTAATGCAGAAGTTATTTTATGTGAAAGTCAAATATTTAAGAAAATATAGAATTTATAAAATTATACCAAAGTTTGGCCAAACCTAAAATTACTCCTGAATACAGCCCCTGGTTAAGAAAGTAAACAATACATCTGATAAAAGTGCAAACACATTGGCTGCAAAACAACCCATTGTGCTGATCTTACTGGTACAAAAATATCTTCTCGTAAAGTTCTCAAGTTTTGTTCAGTCATCATGAATAGCTCATATATCTTTCTATATGAAGAGTCCCTAGAAGAGCTCATATATTTCAGTTCCAGTTATTTTTCAAGGAAATAAATAGTGTTAAACTGGGTTTAGAATAAACAGTGATAAGTACAATTGATGACCTAGATAATGTTAGCAATATGGTGTGATCAGCTGCATAGATCAGGGGCTGTATTCAGTCAGATGACAAATTATGTCAGTAAAAAAAGTCTATTTCTGGATAAAGAGTATTTTTTCTTCTTATGTTCTGGACCCTGATCTTGTAATGATCTTATGTTCCATTCCATGAATCTTTTACTTATCATATGTTCTGGACTGTAGAGTCTTGTAATAATCTTATGTTCTGGATGTAATCTATTAAATAATTATGTTCTGTTTCTGTAGATCTTGAAATTGATTTATGTTCGGGTTGTAGAATCTTGAAAGGATATTATGTTCTGGACTGTATATATTTAATAATCTTATGTTCTGTTTCCTGGAATCTTGAAAGGATATTATGTTCTGGACTGTAGAGTCTTGTAATTGTCTTATGTTCTGGACTGTATAATATTGTAATAATCTTATGTTCTGTTTCCTGGAATCTTGAAAGGATATTATGTTCTGGACTGTAGAGTCTGATCCTTCAATGTTGTATTTCTCATGTTTTCTAGATTGAATGCATGTCTTTCATAGTAAGCATTATCATGTTGAAAAAATGTTAGTTTCTGTGTATCTGTAGAGTTTTCATTGAAATTGAAAAAGGAACTTGATCATAAAAATTGCTACCAGTAGATTTTATTTAACTTTTGTCCCAAGCAGTGTTGTTTAGGCTTTGTGAAGTTTCAATATAGTACCAGAGTAATTGTGTGAAGCCAATGTTCCAATACTATGGATTCAGTGCAGTATCAATACTGTATATTATTGACATTGCCCAATCAATACCACTCAATATTTAAGTAGGTCAGTAGGTTGCCTGATTACAGGTAATGTCACTTGTCACCGACCTTCATTTCCACCAACAATACTTTTCGCTAAGTAATACTTCAATTTTGAATTTGGTAAAAATGATTTGCCATTCTGTGTTATGAATATGCAGATACTTGACTAAGTTGACATGAATGTTATATATAACAAGAAATGGAATATTTGCCTAAGTTTATCATTAGAGAAACAATAATGATGAAATTTGCCCCTAAGTATTACTTAGCACTAGTACTAAGTTTGTTGATGGAATTTGAGCCAGGTGAGAGAGAGAGAGAGAGAGAGAGCTTAGTATGGCAAACTGTTGTTGGCTACTCCAATTCATCTTCCTTCATTACTCTTATTCTGTAACTTTACTGTTCTACTTCATATAGACTTATTTTGACACATTTGCAAACAGAGCAGACCCAGATCAGACAGCTCCTTTCTGTCTGATCAAGGTCTCCTAGTTTGCTCATACACTGTTGTATCTTAGACTCTTCACAGTCTACATGGCAAAGAAAAAACATTGTATATACCATATTAAGTTCAGTCAGTTAATATTCATGATGATTTGTACATTAATATTCATAAAGGTTTGTACATTAATATTCATGAAGGTTTGTACATTAATATTCATTAGGTAAAGGGTAACTTAAACAAATCTTAAATTTGCAAATTGCAATATTTCCTTTCCTATAGTGAACTTCTCTTCTCGTAAATTTCATAACATTTCGTGTTTACTGTCTTCATTTCCAAGAAATACTATCTTATATCATTGGTACCCGGTATCTCTGTGGATTGTGTGTGATTTTATTACTTAAATCTTGAGAAAAAAAAGTTGACAGAAGATTGACAAATAAGGATTACACAGGTGTTTGCTGAACCATGTGTCTTTGAGAGGGTGGCGAGGTGAGGGGAACCTCCATGGCTTATTAGATTTAGTTACTGAATTATCATTATTTTGCCTCTCACTGTTGTGGGTTTGAGTCCCAGCAGGGTCATTTGGATTTTTCACATTTTTCATGTGAGGTAGCATTCCAGATGGCTTGTGGAAGTTTGGTGGTTCTATCTTGGTCCCTCAGTGCACACCAAGGTCTTCATCCAATGGAAATTAATTAGCCAGACTTTGCAATATGACTGATATACTGTTACAGGGATGGTTAACTTCTGCAGAACAAAGAACCATGTAGCGTCTGTCTGTTTTTCTTTACTGAATTTATTCAGTTATGGACCTTTGTATTCTGAGACCAATTTGAAAAAAGAGACAAGATTCCGGAGAGTTTGATGAATCCATTACCTTCTAAAGCCAAAAGTGTTAAACATTCATTACAGAGATAATTAAATGTACAATCCCTATGAACTTCTTCACCTTCAACAAGAGTATTTGAACTAACAATGAAAGTAATTAAAAGGTGTCTTCAGTGCTCTGAACTTTTTTGACTGTTTAACCCTTTCCCTCATATAGACTCATTTTGACGCACTCAGTAGGTACCACATAAAGCCTGATCTGCAGAAAACCACAGTTAAACCTTACCAAATTTAATTATAAAGTTCTCATTTCCAGACCACTGAGGAGCAGCGAACAGCATAAAACCTGATCACTCGCAGGCTGATCTGGTTTTATGTTGTTCGCATAGGTCTTTTCATGGTTTCCTCTGTGAGGGAAAGGGTTAAAGCAGTAACATAGATGCTTATTAAACATTAATTTGTTAAAATGCACCAAATTAACATAAAAAGTTAGCTTTCTTGGAAATGTTTATACGACTAGGCAGGGTCATTTGGATTTTCATGTGAGGAAGCCTTCCAGCTGGCTTGCAGTAGGTTGGTGGTTCTACCCTGGTACCACTGTGTACTCGGGGTCTTCCTCCACCTGTAATTATCTGGACGTCACCATATGATTGAAATACTATTGCAGCGAAGGTAAACCCCAATACAACAACAACAACAATGTTTATGTAAATAGATTCATGAATTGTCTATAGTTTTCAAGGTCAGCTGAGAAGATTGAAGATCTGGTTATATGAAGAGACTCCTCATTCTCTTTTTGAACACATTTTGCAGTGTTTACTTCATCAAAATTTTATAAAGATCCTCATAAAACTTAACCCACGGTCGATGAATGTTTTATGATCAAATATTGTGAAACATATGTCGTAAACATAAACAAACCAACATTTAAAATTCATCAATGCTCGACCCGGATGATAAATGTGCGTGTTTTATATACTGAAGGCTTAACTTGTTCTCCATCAAGGTGTTTGCAATAAAACCATTGTGAAGAACCATCAAAGGGCGTTACCTGTCGTAGAGTTGCATGAAAATTTGATAGGTTTTTATGGAGAAATATACGTGAAGATATTGGTAATATTTTCCAATGTAACAATTTACATCTTATAGAATTCTTTTGATGTATAAGCTATTCTGTGTGTGTGCATGCATTATTGTAGTGCAGATTCTACACAGTCTGCACATTACAGAAATATACCATTTTAAGTTCAACTAGAAGTCGTTTGTTTAAGATGCAAACGAAGCGGCTTTCCGTTTGCTTATTTCAAAGGTATTGAATATATAAGTTAATACAAAGAAATGGAATAATGTTGGCTAATAATGTTTAATTTAATACGTAAATCATCATTATCATAAATATATACTTATGTTCAAAATTAAGCTTTATATTTTTTTTTTCATTTTCATCTTCTTAGGAAGATATTGAGAAAACATATATATGGATCTTATTTGATAACGCAACCGTTTACTATCATGCAGAAAAAAAGACAGGAAAATTTTAAGATAATACAATCCTCAAGTTTTTTTCTTACGTTAGTCAATCGATTTTAAAGTTGTTGTTTTTTTATTCTTTATTTAATATCTTTTTGTTCGAAAGCATATTACTTAACAAATATTCATTGCAATTTGATCCACAACTGAAATTGCAAAAAAGAAAAAAAAATACTTTGAAATCCATGACTTTCAACCTTTAAATTGATTGAGTTTTACATTTGCAAAATTAGATGGAAACAAAGGCAGAGGTGTAAGCAAAATTATGAAAATACTTTCTTATTTCTATGTAATTAACGTTATAAATGTCTTTGCTTTATATATTTGCTTATTTTTACAGATTTAGAAAAGGAAACCGTTAAACATTTGGAAAACATAAAAAAATTAGTAGAATAACATGTATTTGTCATTTTCTTCAGGTTTGCAGAAAGCCGTGATAACAAATGCAATATTATATCCGTATTTTTCTGGCTCTAATAATAATATCAGGAAGCTTTGTAACTTAGGAACCAAAGTTCGAAACTCGGTATCGCCATGAAATCTTAATCTTTTCAAATTTAGAAATTTGAATGCCAAGGTGCACATCTACATCTTAAAATACATCTTCTGTGAAAATATCAAGAAAATCGGACCAGAATTGAAGGCTCTAGATCGCGAACAAACTTTTGAAGCTTACGTCAAATATGACGTCATTTGACGTCATTGAAAATTAAAAATAAATAAATTTATAAATATAAACATTTAAATCGCTGCAATAGAATTTTCAAAAAGATTAAGTCAAAAGTCGTGATACCAGAGCGAAAGAAATGTTTCAAAAAGATGTTTTTTGTCGTTTTTTGACGTCATAACCACGTGACTTAAGGAAAAAGGCTTAAAAAAAAGGAAGCAGACCTATAGGCCGATATGCTGTCCAATTTTCATGCTTCTAACTCATTAGGTGGCCTTGTAACATTAAAATATAATTTTAGGACCTAAGTTCGAAACTCGGTTTTGCCATAAAAAATAACAATGTTTTGGAAGTTAGGAAGTTGAATACTAAGGTGCACATCTACATCCTAAAATACGTCTTCTGTGAAAATATCAAAATGATCGGAACAGAATTGAAGGATCTAGAGCGCGAACAAACTTTTTAAGCTGACGTCAAATCTGACGTCATTTGACGTCATTGAAAATTAAAAATAAATGAATTTATAAATGTAAACATTTTAATCGCTGTAATACAATTTTCAAAAAGATTGAGTTAAAAGTAATGATACCAGAGCGAAAGAAATTTTTCAAAAATATGATTTTTGTCTATTGCATGACGTCATAACCACGTGACTTGAGATAAAATCTTTTAGGAAATAGAAAGCAGACCTCTTGGCCGATATGCTGTCCAATTTTCATGCTTCTAGCGCATTAGGTGGCCTTGTAACATTAAAAACTAATTTTAGGACATAAGTTCGAAACTCGGTTTTGCCATAAAATTTCAGTTTTTTCGAATTTGGAAATTTGAATGCCAAGGTGCACATCTACAATATAAAATACATATTCCGTAAAAATATTAAGAAAATCGGACTAGAATTGAAGGGTCTAGAGCGCGAACAAACTTTTTAAGCTGACGTCAAATCTGACGTCATTTGACGTCATTGAAAATTGAAAACACTTGATTTTAAAAATTTATACTTTTTTGTCGAAGCTTTTTAATTTTCATGTTGCTTGCCTATTGGCAACATATATAAATTTACTCTTGAATTAGGTTGGAAGAAGAAGAATAATAACTAGATGTCATTCGTCTAAACGAATGATAGGACTTTCTGCAACCTGCGTTAATGCAAAAAGCAGGAGATAGAAGTTTCATGTAATGACTCACCTCTGGTAGTAATTCATGTTCATGCTGAACAACTGACATCATATTCCGCGAAAAATAAGCCTTTAGTTACGAAGAAAAAAAAATAAGTAGTAGTAGTATGTTTATGACGTCATATGACGTCACCATTCAAAATATATTAAGAAATTATGCAGAACTGCAAACTGTGTAAGTTTCAACTTTCTATCTCATTCCGAAATTCTTTAACCCTAAAATAAAATTTTTGGTCCTATGTTCGAATTTTACTTCAGCCACAATACTTCGGTTTTTCGGAATTATGGTTAGATGACAAAATATTCACACCTTAGTTTCAAGATGTACCATCTGTAAAAATTTGAAGAAAATCTGATCATAAATGGCAGCAGTAGAGCGCAAACACCATTTTTCACTGTTTTTAGTTGTGACGTCATGTGACGTCATAGGTGCTGACAATAATTGAAATCAAAATTTCCTCACGTGCCTAATAACCCATAAAAATTTCATCGTCCTAGGACTATTGCAACATATTAAAATAAACGTTTAGTTAGGAAGAAGAAAAGAATAATAATAATAATAAAATGATGTCACGTGACGTCATATGACGTTTATTTTTCACATAATTGTTAAGACACCCAGAGACCTACTAACTGACAAAATTTCAACGTTCTATCTCAAATAGGACAGTTTTTATAAGCATTTAAAAATTGACAACCTTGGTTCGAATCTTGGATCCGCCATAGATGCTTGGACTTTTCGAATTTTGAAAAACGGACACCGGTATACACAATAAAAACGTAATATACACATTCTGTGAAAATTTGATGAAAATCGGCATATTAATAATGGCTCTGGACCGTGTACAAACTTTTGTAGTCATTTTCAAATGTGACGTCATATGACGTCATAGACTTCTGAAAATCATTGAAATCGAAATTTTTTAAATTTTCATTGCCCTTGACAAAATTTTAAAAAAATTTTTTTCACAAAATGTTTAAAATTCTAGAGCCTTATACTGACTAAATATCAACTTTCTATCTTAAATAGGACAGATTTTAAAAGCATTTAAAAATTTACGACCTTAGTTCGAATCTTGGATTCGCTATAGAACCGGACTTTTCGAATTTTGAAAAACGGAACCGGTATACACAATAAGAACTTAATATACACATTCTGTGAAAATTTGATAAAATCGGCCCATTAAAAGGCTCTGACGTGTACAATCTTTCTTAGTCAATTTCAAATGTGACGTCATATGACGTCATAGGCTTCTGAAAATCATTGAAATCGAATTTTCACCATCGTAAGCATACAGCATTAAATTTGCATTGCCCTTCAAAAATTTCAACATATAGAAATAATCTTGTTAGAATTAGAAATTCATTATCATATAATGACGTCACGTGACGTCATATGACATTTATTTTCACAAAATGTTTAAGACTCCCAGAGACCTATATACTGACCCAATATCATCTTTCTATCTCAAATAGGACCGATTTTATAAGAATTTGAAAATTTACGACCTTGGTTCGAATCTTGGAATCGCTATAGAACCTTGGACTTTTCGAATTTTGAGAAACGGACACCGGGATGCACAACTAAAACTTAATATACACATTCTGTGAAAATTTGATGAAAATCGGTTCATTAATAATGGCTCTGGACCGCGTACAAACTTTTGTAGCTTATTTCACGTGTGACGTCATATGACGTCATAGCTATATGAAAATCATAGAAATCAAAATAACATCTCTTGGAGAATAAGACATCAAAATTTCATTGTCCTTGGACCATATTAACATATATAATTATGTGTTTAAAAATTAGGAATTTGATGACGTCATATGACGTCACAAGACGTCTATTTTCACAAAATATTTAAATCTATCGGAGATCTATATACTGACAAAATATCAACCTTCTGTCTCATTTAGGGACGATTTTATGAGCATTTATCAATTTGACGTCCTTGGTTTGAATCTTGCATTCGCCATAGAACCTTGTGCTTTTCGAATTTTGAAAAGCGGACACCGAGATGCACAACTAGAACGTAATATACACATTCTGTGAAAATTTGATAAAAATCGGTTTATTAATTATCGCTCTGGACCGCGTACAAACTTTTGTAGCAATTTGCCAATTGTGACGTCATAATGACGTCATAGGCATATGAAAATTATAGAATTTTTTAATTACGCATATGAAAAGATAGGACTTTCTGCAACATCTGCTTTATATAGTATATATAGAAGATGACATAATAGATAATCTGTCCAAATTGCAACTTTCTATCTCCTCTATTTCTATATAAAATAGCACAAATAGAACACATTCTGTGAATTTTAATAAAAGTCCGCCCATATCTTGCACATGTAGTTTACATACAACATTTATACTATGTCATATGACATGAAAGAAAAATGAAACAGTGTTCAAATGTAAGTTTCTAACTTTCATCACACATAGAATTTCATCACTCCAGCTCAGTTGTAACCTTGTTTAATTTTAGCCTCATTAGGAAGAAGTATTGAATATTTGTATAGTGCTATATCCTTTCGACACCTGTAACGTAGTTAATCGTATTTAGCGATTTTGGCGTGTTTGGGCTTCCGTAGTTTTGCCATAAATTCCTGGAATTTCGAACTATGGTGATATTTTGAAAGGTAACATCCCAGCCTACAAACTGATGCAATATGAATATCGTTAGCATAACAATGCAGTTTTTAGATGGTCTAAAATGTGGGGCTGCGTGTGAATTTTTCAAGGCTTGCAAACTGCTCGCTAGCTACATAGTGTTGCAAATACGGATTTTTGTCTTGTGCCGTTGTACATGTATTAACTTCAATGCTTATTTTGGAAACAGTCAACATTCGACAAAAAACAACAACAACAACAAAAAAAAAAAATCAAGATATAGCCCATCAATTGCAATTTGATTTTTTTTTTTTTTTTTTTTTTTTTTTTTTTTTAAGTCGTTGCGCAACTATTTTAGCTTGGTGACCCCTGCGCGTGACCTTTTCCATATTTTTATGATGCATGATTATGAAATATCATTATCTCCATGTAACTTTCTTATATGAAGTCCAATTTCAATAAACTTGGTACCGTTAGAAAGCTCTTAAAACATGCTACATTTTACATGCATAATGTATAAACTTATCTTCAGTCGTTTCTGAGATATTGACTGTTAAACCTCAAGAAAACAGCATATTATCAGCAAAATTAGCTTCATTTCATTTAGTTTTTTTGCTAAACTTTGGAAACGTCAATTATTCAGCTATAATTCGTATTCATACATATATTTACAAAAATCGATATTTATTGAGATATGGCTACATATATGCAGTAGGGGTGAAATCAAAATTTCCTCACGTGCCTAATAACCCATAAACATTTCATCGTCCTAGGACTATTGCAACATATTAAAATAAGCGTTTAGTTAGGAAGAAGAAAAGAATAATAATAATAAACAAATGACGTCACGTGACGTCATATGACGTTTATTTTCACATAATTGTTAAGACACCCAGAGACCTACTAACTGACAAAATTTCAACTTTCTATCTCAAATAGGACAGTTTTTATAAGCATTTAAATATTGACGTCATTGGTTCGAATCTTGGATCCGCCATATATGCTTGGACTTTTCGAATTTTGAAAAACGGACACCGGTATACACAATAAGAACGTAATATACACATTCTGTGAAAATTTGATGAAAATCGGTTCATAAACAATGGCTCTGGACCGCGTACAAACTTTTGTTGCATATTTCAAGTGTGACGTCATATGACGTCATAGGCTTCTGAAAATCTTTGAAATCGAAATTACAGCATCTGAAGCATGCGGCATTAATTTTTCATTGCCCTTCATAAATTTCAAGATATAGAAATAATCTTGTTAGAATTAGAAATTCATTATCATATAATGACGTCACGTGACGTCATATGACATTTATTTTCACAAAATGTTTAAGACTCCCAGACACCTATATACTGACCCAATATCATCTTTCTATCTCAAATAGGACCGATTTTATAAGAATTTGAAAATTTACGACCTTGGTTCGAATCTTGGAATCGCTATAGAACCTTGGACTTTTCGAATTTTGAAAAACGGACACCGGGATGCACAACTAGAACTTAATATACACATTCTGTGAAAATTTGATGAAAATCGGTTCATAAACAATGGCTGTAGACCGCGTACAAACTTTTGTTGCATATTTCCAGTGTGACGTCATATGACGTCATAGGCATATGAAAATCATAGAAATCAAAATTTCAGCGTTTGAAGCATGTGTCTTTAAATTTTCATTGCCTTTCGACAATTTCAACATATAGAAATATTCTTGTTAATATTAGAAATACATTATCATATAATGACGTCACGTGACGTCATATGAGAAATATTTTCACAAAATTTTTAAAACTTCTAGAGACCTATATACTGACTAAATATCAACTTTCTTTCTTAAATAGGACAGATTTTATAAGCATTTAAAAATTTCCGACCTTGGTTCGAATCTTGGATTCGCTATAGAACCATGGACTTTTCGAATTTTGAAAAACGGACACCGGGATGCACAACTAGAACTTAATATACACAATCTGTGAAAATTTGATGAAAATCGGTTCACAAACAATGGCTGTAGACCGCGTACAAACTTTTGTAGCATATTTCAAATGTGACGTCATATGACGTCATAGGCATATGAAAATCATAGAAATCAAAATTTCCTGACGTGGCTAATAAGTCATAAAAATTTCATCGTCCTAGGAGTATTGCAACATAGAAAAATAAGCGTTTAGTTAGGAAGAAAAAAAGAATAAAAACCCGGTTTTTTACAAAATCCTAATAAAAAGAAAAAATAAACATAACAAACCCTATACGTTTTCCGCAGGTTTGCGGAAAGCCGTAATAAATTAATATTCATCAAGACATAAACATAAATATGAATATTCATGAGGTCAAGATGAAAATGAAGAATGTTGAAGACATTCATTAGCATAATTTATGCATGAGTTAAACCACTCAGAAGGTATGATGACAGACACAAACAGTATAAATCTGGATCAGCTGGCACGTGATAAAAGTATTGCAACCCTTTGGCATGCCATCTAAGAAGCCGAGTTGTTAAGAGTGTTAGCCCTATAAATGGGAGGACCTTGGTTCAATACCCGGCTGCAATATTCTTCATTTCAGCCTTTAAGGGAGTTCCAGGACTGACTGGCTGGCTCGTTGTCAGGATATCATGGCTGGATGTGGTATCATGCCACATGTCTACAGCTTGACACAGCAGTTAGTCCCATTATATTTGGACACACGTCCCCAAATGACTCAAATACTGTCAGTTGGACGTTGAACTCAAGCATCAAAACAATCAACCCTTTGTATGTCCAAGTAAATATGAAATTGAAAGCACCACAAAGTAGTCCCTCTATTTACAAACATGGCTTGGAAAGACCATCAAAAGAACAACAAGTTTGACACAATGCAGACCATGGACATGCATCAGGGGCCTTGTGAAATACAACCCGTCTATTTGAAAGCGGCCGATTGATGATGATAATGCCTCGGTTGATGATGATGGTGCTAGGGATCTTGATGCCGCCACAGTGAATATTGAGTTTTCTGCAATCAAGCACAATTATTTTCTCTTTTGCATAATGGCCGCTTCAGTTGGGCTGCCTGTTGTTTTCTCAATATGACTATTATTGCCAGGCAATGGTTGCATTTTTCCAACGACTGATGACTTAATTAAAGGTTTGGTTTTTCTCTGTTTAGGTGCAGAAAAGTTTCATATAATTTTTTTTAAACTTCTGATTTCTTTTTCTTTGTTTATACCTCTCGGATTTTTTATTGTACTAAATGCAACAATTTTTTTGTCTTGTCTAAGTCATCTATATTTTTTCATACGCTATTTATTAATACGCCTATTTGTTAAGTCTTCACACTATGTATGACCTTACAAGTTACTACACCGAGTGATAGGTGTCATAAAAACCAAGTCGTTGTGATGTTTTTGCTTTTACTTCAAGTCAACCACTTTTAACTGTCACTTCAACGACTGTTTAAGACAGTATTAGTTAGGATAGCTGATGTCGCGATGCTTGGTTTATCTTCTTTTTCTTTTTTTTTTCCGGTAAAGTCAAAGTTTGACAGGGAAGTAAGGTTAAAAGCAATAGATGTCATATTAACATCGCCATTTTAGGTGCTCCTTGTTAGAAGGCCTTTGTTTCAGTGAAATTGACACAAAGTGTGAAAGGTGAATAATGGTATATGGCCTTTTAAACTTTGACCCCAAGTGTCCTTTGCTTACACTCAGGAAATAAGTAAAAAAAACAAAAACAATCGACTTTGTTTTAATTCAATGTATTGAACCTGTAGTTAATAAAAGATATTGAATAAAGGAAGGACCCATGTGACTTGTATAAGCCAGATCAGCCTTCAAATTGCAGTTTGGTTGACTTCCTGTACTTGTCAGTATCTTTGAGATAAGGTTGAAGATTGCTTTAAGTCCAAGTTAAAGACTGCTTCAGTTTGGTCTAAAGATGGCTTTTATTTTGATTTGAAGATTGATTTCAGTTTGGTCTAAAGATGGCTTTTAGTCTTAATTTGAAGATTGCTTTCAGTCTGATTTTTTTTAATTAAACTTGAAGATGGCTTTCAGTCTGATCTAAAGATTGCCTTCAGTCCATTTTCAGTAGTGTAAGCTGTAAATGGGTAAACTAAATAAGGTCTTTCTGGAAAAAAAAGACCTTTGTGTCATTGTATTATTTTGCCACTTCATACCTTTGAAAAGAAAAGTTGTTATTGATGGAAATTCCTTTTAGTCTGATCGGTTTAAGGTAATCCATCTATCATTGAATTCAAATTAAAGTCCTTCAAATGCTTAAAAAGATTTTATAGCAGATGCAAGCATTCACGGACTTGGAATTATTTTGCTCAAAGTCTATAAAGGCTTGCGTATACTCAAAAATCACACAGTCCCTTGATGGACCATGATCATTATTTAATGGTGGTCATGGATTACCTTAACATGGTATAAAATGGCCCCTAAACCAGTGCTTAAGTGTTAATGGTCTGTCAGCGTCAGGGGCACATACAGGCCCTTTGACCTTTGACATGTGAGTGTTGTTGACAGTTTTCTCCCCCAGAGTGTGAAGCCGGCTGCCATGTCATTCAGCTGTCAATCAAATTGTTAATTACCAGGACAGCTTGTTGTCCATTAACCCTGACTTTCTCAATACCCCCTTTTGTATACAGACAACCCTATTGTTAGTGGTAGATTTTGTACTCCAGTATGAATTTCTTTGCACCTGGTGCCCAGGCAGAAGGTACTGGTCCAACCCAGGATTACTAGCAAACAGAATTAGTTTAAAGTCGTAAAAACTTCTTATCTCAATCTCTTTATTTATTTAATACATAGTTTTAATGATACATTATAATACATAAAGAAAAAAGAAGAAAAGAGAAATACCTAAAGCAATGCATGGCCATATTTCTGTCTTTCTAAGGCATTTGGGAAGGAAGACTGGGATTTATTCAATCACATTATTGATTGACTCTGATTTCCATGGCGATCGTTTGGAACATCATTCAGACGCACTTGATTTGAACTCACATAGAACACTGCAGTTTGAACCAGTCAGCTGTGTGTTTTCTTTTTGTTTTTTTTGTACTAGAAAACTGGATAGGGAAGGCTTGACCTCTTTTAGTATTGTGCCACTTATAGATATTGCATAAGTAAGGCTGTGGAAAATCTATCGATCAGGCAGACTCTATAGTCTTCTCAGACTGGGCTACGATATCTGTGTCACGTCTGTATCTGTGTTTCGTTTCCAGGGTATCTCCATTAATAGAGCGTAATTGATTAACAAACTGGACTCCTTTTGATTTCCATAATAACAAGTTTTAATGAATGATATAGAGTCTCCCACTGCCCCATGCCTTCGGTAAACTGATGGGCATTAAATGGATGCTGTTTGTACCAATTGGGGTTAGGTTATAGTGTGTTTTGGTGGCCATTTTGAATCTGATAGTTTTTCTGTTAAGTCATACCTTCTGGAGGAGGCACATAGGGATGACTTTTCTGTCGTCTGTCTGTCCGTCTGTCTATCAGTCCATCACACTTTTTCCGTCACACTTCAGCAGGTGACACACCTTGTAGTTGGTCAGCCAGCAGTAAAGAGCCAGGCCAGCCTGTACATCCATGCAGGCTGGCCTGGTTCTTTACTGGTGGCAAAGGTTAGTACTTGTGGTTCCAGCAGGGTAAGGGTTAACAAAGACTTGTACTGGTAGCTCCTTTGCTTGGCGCTCAGCATTTATACAGGGTAGTTCCAGAACTGGTTGGCCCAGTGTCGGGTGTGGTATCATGCCACATATCTACGGCATGATACTGCAGTGTGGCAGCACTGTATCTGTCTCGAGTGGACATCGCCTCCAAATGACTGAAATACTGTCGGTGGGACGTTAAACCCAATTAACAAACAAACATAAAGCTCCCTTGCTTGGCATTCAGCATATATACAGAGTAGTTCCAGGACTGTTTGGCCCGGTGTCAGGATAATGTGACTGGGTGTGGTATCATGCCACACATTTATGGCATGAAACTACAGTGTGACAGCACTATATCTGTCTCAAGTAGACATCGTCTCCAAATGACTGAAATATACTACTGGTGGGATATGTTAAACCCAACAAACAAACATGATACTCTTATGTTGGAATGTTAAACAAGCCACTTGAACTATGGTAAGTCCTGGGTGGAAAGCTTCTGAAACATGGAAATGTCATTGTCAAGTTTGAATTCAATTAATTAGAAGAAATTAATTTCCTTTTGTCAGATAAATTTCTCCTTAAGGGTCACAAGTGGTATAAATGGCATGGGGTTTTCGTGCTGGCTTTAGCAATCCTTATTTGGCTTTGTGGAGCTAGCAAACACAAAAATATATCTATCTAATGAAAGCCGGAAGGGCGCTTCAGCCTTCTCTTTATATATGCTGATAAGCTCTTCTGGCTTGCAATGGGTGATATTTCTTTTCTCTATAATGTGCATCGCCGTGTTTGTTGCATTTCATGATGTAAAGTCATGTATTTAAGTTCTATATTATTGCAATGATGTAGCCGTATAAAGTATGCCATGCATGTGTAAAACATTCAGGATTTTGAATTGGTGTCACCTGTATATTGGTTGCCCTATACAATTACAAGTCGGTAATTGAATTCAGGTGTAAGTATTTCGGAGATAATGTTAGTTGGTTTAACCCATACCATGCTAAAGTTCTTCAGTGGACTTGTCCTTTCTTTATTTTGGACTGTACTTTTCATTGTTTGAAAATTTATCAACTGAATAGCAAACAGTGCAGACCATGATCAGACTGCATGGATGTGCAGGCTGATCTTGGTCTGTATCGGTTTCAGAGCCAGTCACAAGTGCCCACAGCATTGAAAGGGTTAAGATGTGGTACTGCATTTCACATATACTGCTTGAAATAGAGCTGGTCAAACTAAAATATTGATAAAACAATATTTGCTTAGTTCTTTTAAATATTTTAAAGACATTGAACAATTTTTTGTTGTTTTTTTTTGTATCTGTGTAATTGTGTTTTTATTTTAACTGTCACTCTGTCCCCCCAGGGGAGTTTTAAACCCTGTTTAAAGTCAAGTATTGTTTTAGGCTATAATAGAATAGGTATTCAAAACTCAAAGGGGGGTTTGTACTGCAATTGATAGTGAAGTGACAAAGGCAGGGTCTTTGATCCCTGGGTTGTAATTACTGGTTTGAGAAAGTTAAGGTTTCCAATCGGGTCAAAGGTTTTGAAAAGTGTCATTGTTTTATTGGCTGAATAATTGATTTTACGGTGGTGTTGGTCTTTATCGATGATGTCTCCACAGGGGACCTACGTTTATCTGTATTAATCTGCCTATCTACTTTGTTCATCTCTCTATATTACTGGCCAGGCTTATGCTCTCTCTCCTTCCCTCCCACTCTCTAAACTCTCTCTTTTTCAATATCTCTTTTTCTGTCCTGCCTCTTCGTCCCTTGTCCACACCTCTGTTTGTCTTACTCTCTCTCTTTTTGTGGGACGGATTTTTCAATGAAAACTTCCAACCTTTAAATTGATGATGTCTGGGCGGGCATCTGCTCAGATTGACCTTTTTGTGTCACCTGCTGTAAGCAGAGGTGACACATAGGGATCACTTTTCCGTTGCCTGTCTGTCCATCCATCCGTCTGTCTGTCACACTTTTATATGCTTCAGCAAGTGACACATGTGTTCCAAAAAACACTCATGTTTTTAAATCTGCTATAACTTCTATGTCCTTCATTGTATTGCTTCAATATTTGGACAGTTGCTGAAGTAGATGGACATTGCATTATGAAGTTGTCCTTGTGACCTTGACCTTTGACCTACTTTTAATGAAAAAAGCTAGAAAGAAACCTGTCCATAATACTATCAGTTCTTGTTTTCTCTTATTCCATTTATGTTTTGTTGGGTATTTATTTCTTCTCTTTATCCCTTCTTAGCGGACACCATGAAAAGACCTATGCGAACAACATAAAACCAGATCAGCATGCGAGTAACTTGCAGGCTGATCAGGTTTTATGCTGTTCGCTGCTCCTCAGTGGTCTGGAAATGAGGATTTTGTAATTAAATTTGGTAAGGTTTAACTGTGGTTTTCTGCAGATCAGGCTTTATGTGGTACCTATTGAGGCGTCAAAATGTGTCTATATGAGGGAAAGGGTTAAGTTAAATATTTTGTCATGGCTGCTCATAACCGCATGTAAGTCGCTGTGACTTGTGTGACCTCATGGACCACAGTACAAAATACTGTTATACTGTCTCTCAACCTTTTAGAAGATACCAATGTATAAAGAGATAAGATAATTAAAATTCTTTGACAATCGAATTCAGCTGAAGTTATTCATTTGAACATAAAAATGGGGACAATTTAGATATCATTAGCATAATTACTTGAGATTAAGGGATCCTTACAAGGTCTGCTCAAATAAGACATCTGTAGATCGTTAGTCCGGCCAAAGTTTTGACATTTTAATTTGAACCAATTATAGTTTTCCAAAGGTGTTACTGATATTTTCAGGAGTGTCTGTAATTAGATTATAATTAGGGTAGAGTTAGTCAATCCTGTTTTTTTTTTTTTTTACTTAAAGGTGACTCATTAAAGACTTTTTAACCATAATGTGTTTCATATTCCTTTCACATCTAACATTGAAATGTCTTGATAGAGTTTTTTTTCCTTTAACCCTTTCCCTCATATAGACTCATTTTGATGCACTCAGTAGGTACCACATAAAGCCTGATCTGCAGAAAGCCAAACTCAAACCTTACCAAATTTAATTGTAAAATCCTCATTACCAGACCACTGCGGAGCAGCGAACAGCATAAAACCTGATCAGGCTTTGAGTTACTCGCAGGCTGATCTGGTTTTATGCTGTTCGCATAGGTCTTTTCATGGTATCCTCTATGAGGGAAAGGGTTAAAAAAGAAAAAAGCCTCTGTAATGTGAAGACCAAAGCTTTTACAATTTACATTTCTTGTGAAGGTATGTTTTGCTTGGTCTAACCGATAATTGAAAATTTAAGACTATGTCTTTGTGTCTTTATGTAGGATATTATGTTTTTCTCCTTTTTTTTGTCAGAGTACAAAAAAGAATGAAATCATGGCAGTTTAGATATTTATAAAAGAAGTGTCAGTCATCTGTGTTTAAAAAACAAAACAAAAAAAAACAACATTAGGACTACTGAAAAGTTTGACTTATGACCGTTTTGCATGTCAAAAGACTTGCTTGACTCTTTGTTAGACCTACACCTACACGTGATAAAAATGGCTGAGCGTGATGAAAAAGATGAGTCGATAGATTAAGTCTATTAAGGGGCTGTCATGGGCAACAGATATTGTTTCATGTTTTGCTACTTTTTTGTTTTGTTTTCACTTGAACTGAATGACAAAATAATAATGTCACTGATTTTTCCATGAGCACTGCGTTGACCTCAGTTCAGAATGGAGTCATACAATCTATGGAGAATGATAATTGTTTTTTGGTTTTTTGTTTAAAGGCAGTGAGTTTGTAGAAAAGAGGAAATTGCACAAAAAGAGGGCTGAACAAAAACCTATTTTAATTGCATGTAGAAATAGAAGGAGGTGGGGGGGTTGATGGTCAGCCCTTGAATTGGAGAAGTCATTAGTTTCAGATTTGAATCTCAAGTATTTTCATTTTCTTGTTAAATGTTATCCTGTTATTTTAGTGATTTTTTTTTTCACAAACAGTTTTTTTTTTTCATCCAAAATAGAGCATAATTGTACAATTATAACACAACTATGCTAGAAGTTCAGTGCAAGTTTTCGTATTTAAGTACATATTCCATATATCCTTTTAGAATAAAACAGGAAATGATCAAAAATAAGGGTAGTTCCAAGACTGGTTGGTGTAATGTGACTGGGAGTGGTATCATGCCACATGTCTATGGCATAACACAACAGTGTGGCACCTTTATTTCTGTCTCAATTAAGTAGACACAATCTCCAAATATCTGGAACACTGTTGGTGGGACAGAAAACCCAACAAACAAATGATAAATAATATCTCTTTGAAGTTTAGTTTAGAAACCCTATATTTCTATATATTTCTTTCATAACTATCTAGGTCATGTTCTCATCTCAGCTGTCAGTCAAGCTAGAATGGCTATGTCACAGTTATAAACATTCTGTTGAGTACTATAAAGAAAAAGTACACAACTATTTGCCGAAGGAAGCCTAAGTCAAAGTCTTGACCCAATTTCCTTTCAAAGGTAAACAATGATCTCGTATTTTGCAATTACTGTCGAAAAAGTAATATAAATTGCTGAATCATGAAATACATTCATTTCAATTAAATGGATAGAAAAATTGCCGAAATATTTTCTTTCGTTTGACGCTCTGGTGTTTAATGTTTGTCAGCGTATACGGGTGAGTGGCCCAGTGTGTTACAAATGGCTCGCATTGTTGGCTGTTTTCGCTGGTACTGACAGTGTTTGATCAAATTTCCACATCTAGATGACCCCACAAGGATTGGATTACACGATTTGTTCGTATTTATTCGTTATGTACAACATTGGGCTGACTTATTACTTCATCAGTACATCAGTACTTTAGTACTTTGATTTATAGGAGAGATAGTTAAGACAGAGATATTTACGCTGCCCCCCCACCCCCCCCCCCCCCCCCCCCCACACACACACACACATCTTTTGGAGTTTGAGCTTAAAAATCATGCATCAGCATTTAAAAAAACAAGGTCCAGTGTTACTAATTAAATTCAGAGATTGCC
>CM037794.1:14752937-14802937 GCA_021229015.1 Solen grandis
GACCCTATCATCCTGAAAATCAATCCCAATCTAAGATATTTACCTACCAAGTATGAGAACTATATCTCTATGCTAACAGGAGATATTCGATGGAAACAACATGTTTGAGGCTTGCCCACCCAACGACATACACCATTGGATGGAAAAACAACAACAAAAAACACCTATATCATATAAAAGGAAACTTTCAGAGTTCAATAACATGTCAGTACCAGGATTTTCATAGAAACAATGCAATTAAAGATCCAAAGACAGACATATCTGAAAATTACAGCTCTAACCAAGACATTTGTCACTGGAGCTTTCCAAAAAGCTTGCCTAAAATCATAGAAGAAAATATAAAAAGAAAAATGAAGCACAGCAATTAAGGGCTGAGTGACATCAGTTCAACGACCTCGTCTGCATGGCAAGTAAGTCCCTAACTGTTCTGCCAGATCAAGAAAAGCACAATCATATTACGGTTCCATAGGTGACAAATCCTACGGTTCTAGTAATCTGTCATCGACTGTATCTAACCTAGTTACCTAGGCAACCAATAACAGGTACGACCAAAAATTAGCAAAATAATTCATCAGAATTAGAAGAAAAAACATCAAGACCAAAAAGCTTTTGACATATATATTACTGTGGTAACGACATCCTTGCATGCCATCAGGTCATGAAAACGGTTTCACAGACAGTTTTAGCCCCATTCATCACAACCTGTAGTTCCATACAACCTGTAGTTCCAGTCAAATCAAAGAGGTTTCAGCAGACGGTAAATTTGGAAGAAAATATTTCTCTATAAGTAAGAACCTCACAACTGATTAAATCCTTTAAGACTATACATTGTAGTTAATTACACAACTTCAAATCAATGTGACTATCCTTTAGATACGACCATACAGAAATCAATGGACAGTTTCGATGTTTACAGGTATATTCAAATTAGATTACCATATTATCCAATCACAACACAGAGATATCATGTGATCAATGATTGACCTGGTTTATTTCTCAGAACACGTTTGTTTTGTTTTTTATTTATACTGTCATCATCTTTTTTTCCCCCTAGAATTATCCAAAATAAAGCTCCCTAAAACTGTTTATTCTTAACTCCTCTAGAAGTAGAATTTAACTATCGATTTTAAACTTGACTATTTGAGTTTACCGTCGCTTCGACAGTATTTCAGTCATATTAAGCTAATTATAGGTGGAGGAAGACCCAGAATGCACGAAGGCATCCAGGTAGAAGCACCGACCTACCGCAAGCCAGCTGGAAGGCTTCCTCACATGAAAATCCGAATAACCCTGCCGAGATTCAAACCCACGCGGTAAGGCGCCGAGTGAGTGTTAAAGTCAGCGACTTTACCCTCTCGGCCACAGAGGCCCCACTATCGCTTTTAGTGATTTCTCATCTTTTTTATTTTTTTATTTTTTATAATTTCAAGATATACAAGTAAACAGCACTTATTCTGTAGTAATTCATTCCAAATATAACAACCAGTTGCCATTTTATGTTAAAATTAAGTACTAAATATAGATCAGAAACAAACTTTATCAATATGTTAACTCTGCCAATATTTGTTATTTCCATTAATTACTGATTCAAACTCTATCAAATTACACAGCAAATGTTTTAAAAATCATGATGCATTTACAAAATACACAAACATTCACAAACTATAAGAAACTTCCATCCGAAAACATTTCATAAATTTTCTCCCAAGTCCTCGGTTTATGTCAAACCCCACATAACATCCATTTAAGTCTACATCCCAGCACTCTACAGGATATCGAACAATCATGACCAAGTAATACAGCCCCTTGAGTACACAAACTGTTTGACATGTCCGTCCTAAATTCAAATTTTACAACCAATCAACTCAGTACAGGATTAAAAGCCAGCTGTACAATAATCAAAAATCGTAGGACTCAAATAGACCTGGCCAATAAATAGGGCCTTATCTCCAGATAAGCTTTCAGAAATCAAATGTGGTTTAGATGATAAAAAATTGGTGACAGCTTTCATTCCAAAAATACCATGTATAAGGCACCTGGGTATAAATTTTTTTTTTTTTTTTTTTTTTTTTTTTATAAAGTTTAATCAGTGTTCGCGTTTGTCTTGAATTTTACCGAGACCCAGAGTCATACAAAAAATTTAGTCCAAAGCAAACTTAACTGAGTCCCAACTGCTTTTTCAGAACAAGACCTTTCTCCACATCATTCAGCTTTTTGTTGATGTTACAAAATTTTATATGATTAAGTCATAAACATAATCACTCAGGTTTAAGCCTTTATTTCATTAATATTCATGTAAAAATTTATGACTTGATTTATATTGATTGACTAAACTCTAAATGAATTGCAGACTAATGATTTATTTGTTTTACTATTGAAGATGTTTATCACTGTGAAATGAGGTAAAAATAAAAGTACTAGTCCAGTCCATAAATCACTGAGAAAGATTATTAAAGTCGAAAAACTAATTTCCCTCATGCATGCAAAAATAAAGGTACTGGTCCCACCCAGGAACCATTAAGAAGGTTAAGTATTAGTTTTAAGAACCCCATTCTATGTCAAAAATAAATATCTAAACTTATTACAGACTTAATCTTTGTTGATGTGAAGTCATTCAAACCTCATATATACAGCTTAACCCTTTCCCTCATATAGACTCATTTTGATGCACTCAATAGGTACCACATAAAGCCTGATCTGCAGAAAACCACAGTTAAACCTTACCAAATTTAATTACAAAATCCTCATTTCCAGACCACTGAGGAGCAGCGAACAGCATAAAACCTGATCAGCCTGCGAGTTACTCGCAGGCTGATCTGGTTTTATGCTGTTCGCATAGGTCTTTTCATGGTATCCTCTAAGAGAGAAAGGAACAAACCAGGAATAACAACCTAACCACCACAAGGCTGTTTACGATGTCAATGCAAATGAAGAAGTTACGTCGGCAAACATTTCCATATTGATTGAGAGTGTTTGTTAGGTGGCGATTTCGTTTTCCTAGTTCACACTAACCTTTACCATTTTGATAGTGCAGGAAAAATACACATAAAACTATTTCGGGTTAACAAATACCATTCGATTTGCAGAGGGTCTACTAATTTCACCAATAACATGAGAAGTTTTGATTATTATACCTCTCTCTTTTGTTTTTTTTAAATAATACAGAATGGAAAGTTCAATTAAATAAAAGACCTTGACTAACATAAGGATGTGCATGAAACCTTTTACCTCATAAATTTTCATAAACAAATTAAACTTGATGAATATTGAATTACCAAACCTTAAAATGGTATACGAAAAAAAATTGGATTATTCTTTTGCTATGCAGAATCTGTTCTATAATATCTCATGGAGACCCGGATGAGACAGCTCCTCCCAGGAAATGCTATAATATCTCATGGAGACCCGGATGAGACAGCTCCTCCCAGGAAATGCTATAATATCTCATGGAGACCCTGGATGAGACAGCTCCTTCCAGGAAATGCTATAATATCTCATGGGGACCCTTCCAGGAAATGTCGGGATCTCCTCAAATGGCCAAGGCGACGAAAATCATCTACATGATGTAAAAGGTCACAACGTAGATAACACTTCAGTGTGACTTTTTCTTCCAGAAAACGGAACCCTTGAGAGGTTATATATATAATTTCTTACAATTGATGACAATGTCGCTAACTCAATCATTTAGCGGTAAAGCAAGACGAAATTGAGATCACACACAATTATTCACTGAAGCATTGCAAACCAGACACATCTTTTACACAAAGCCTGGAGGTAATCTACAGATTTACATAATTTCAAATAACTTGGAAAAAAACCTGCTTAACATGACTGTTTTTATTACCAGTGAATTTGAATTCACAGGGTCATAGACACTGCACTTGAACAAAGGTTCACCTAGAGGGTGATGTACACATTCTTTATTTTTCAGGTTTCCATACTTTTATATATGCATATATGCAAATATTTATAACTCAAAGTTTGCTAAGTTCCTAATATTTTCCATGGCTGTTTATTTAAAACCTTTAAAAAATGTCAACTTTTTATCTTTACTTTCATTAAAAAGAAAATTTGAAATAACATGGACATATTGTAGACTTACACAAATGGAACTTAATATGCAAATATCTGCTGTAAAATAACAGTTAAATGCAATGAAAATGTTGATCAAAATACTCTCATTGTTTATATTTTGCAATGGCAAGTATCCCCAAAGATGGTGTGTAATTGGAAAAATTATAAGCGAATCACAATTTGTTTATCTGCTATTTTATCAATTTATGCACTCGTGATTCGTTTTCAGAGACATACAGAAGGTCTATATGGAAAACAACAGAAAAATGAAGAAAATATGCAGAATAAGCAAATTAGTTACCTTTGTAAACAAATGAAAGTTCTTAAGTAAAAGATTCTTTCTTATTTATGCATTGTGGTAATGTTTTCGTCGATGAATATATACAGATTGCACTTCACAACAAATATGTAGTGAACACTTGGATTTTCTGTCCAAGGCATATTCACTCTCTTGGAAGGATAATGGAATAATGGGCCTTTAACTTAACAATAAAATCCAATAATTATACTCTTTTCATAACAATATTTCACCTTACAGTTAATGTTGAATATTCTGGTGTTTAGCAAGCTTTGAATAGAAAACTAAAGCCACAGAAATATTTTATATAACTTTGCAACTAAAGGGTAGGTCTTAAAACTATTCAAATACATTGAAATATTTAATTAATTTTGTAATCTTAAAGTGCATGAAGATACAAAATCTTAACTCAAACAAAATGTTTGTTTATTGGGTTAAACGTCCCACTGGCAGTCATTTGGAGACTATGTATACTTGAAATAGATATAGTGCTGCCCCACTGTAGTATCAGATATGGCATGATACCACATCCAGTCATATTATCCAAACATCAGGCCAACTAGTCCTGAAACTACCCTATATGTATGCTGCGCTGAGAAATGTATCAGACAATTAATCATTTTTATCTAAAAACAAATTGCATGAAACTAAGTACATGTGTACTGACCAATCTAAGAATAAATGGTCATTCTGACATGGGAGAAGGTAATTTGCTTGACAAAGAGTTAAGAGTTAACCAAATCCTTTAGGAGAGACGAATGATCTGTCAATTATCTAGAAACTATGATGCATGACCAGGAAAATATTAGGAGGTCAAGGTGATTTAACTCGAAGGCAAAGACGAGATTACTGAAAGTAGGTCAAGAGAAATTGTGGAGAACAAGTGCTTCTGAGACAACTCCAATTGAGCCGTCTGTAATCACTATGTCCAATCACAGTTGCTTGGATGAGAAATGTTTTAAGAATAGATGAGTCGCAAGAAGATTTGTTTCTCTTCTTCTTTAATTTTTTTTTTCTCCAGAGTAAGTTTTCATGCTGATTTACATTATATACACAATGGGGAACTAAAAATCTGATCTCAGCTCAACAGAGGAGAAGGTTTGGACAAAACAAAGACTTCTGGACTCTTGTTAGTAAAACCATGACATATATTTGAGTTTATATGTTAACTCCATGTTAACTCCATGGTTAAGTGGTATCACACATGACAGCAGATCCAAAGGTTGTGTGTAAACCGATTTATTTCACGTCAGTTAGGAAACAAGTTCCTATAACCTTAACTAATCCCTTTTGATGGTTCCTGGGTTGGACCAGTACTTTGCCCTGAGAATGTCATTTCTTACCCAAAACAGGGATTAAACCAAAAACTTTCACATCCGTAGTCAGATACATATTCTTGGACCACAGCACCCTTTAAACTTGAGGGTTTCAACCCTCATCAGGATGCAAGGATTTATCATGGCCTTCCCTGGTGCAGAAGTACTGGTCCAACCAAGGAATAAATGGGAGGGATTAATATAAACTGTAAGGACTTGTTTCTCAATCAAGGTAGAATAAATAAAACATGTAACTGGTGTTGCACGCAACACATGAGTACCGTACCGATGTGGTGCATAATTTTTCCATTACCATAGCAACAAGAATTTTGGTCCAAGAAAAAAATTAAAGTGACGTGCAGAATCTCCATGCTGCCATCTATTCATATACCAAGTTTCATAATATTATCTTAAACGGTTATCACAGGATCCAGATTTCTGGACAGACAGACGGCTGGAGGGCAAACCCTGCGGTGTAAACACCAGTAGGGAACTAAAAAGTCAAAATCATGTAATTTTAATGTCTCCAATCCCTTTGGAATTAAGAGTTTCACTATCTAGTACATCTTGGAAGAAATTTTACGCATATCATTTCAATGTCTTACATCAACAAGGCTTCATTTTATTTTGAATATTTGAGAGTTATTTGTATATATAATCACATATGGTTTCTCAAACAGATGGCTGGGTTTTCTCCAAGATGGGCTGATTTTAAACCCACTCATAAAACCAGTGACAGATTACCGCTTCAGAAGACATCTCAACCAAGGGAAGTATTAACTGACCTTAAAATAAACATAGATCTAACAACAAAATCAGCCCGTCTGGCCGATTCATCAAATTTCAGTCAGAGCTCGATGCTGCTAAGAGATGTCGGAATTTTCACAAGATACAATCTGAATGTCAACAAACACTCGGAACAATTCCTATTTACAGTGCATTGTAGATTTCCGATCTCTTCAAACATGAAGTCAACATGACAAATCAAACAAATGCTTTTTTTTTTATAATAACTGCATAGCACAAAGGGAGACATATTTTAACTTGTTACTACAGAGCTCTCTTGAAATTGTGACAGAATTTAATGCCTTATTTACCTTTCTGGTTGAAAAGAAAAATAACTTAAATGTTATAAAAACCTGCTCTTATTATACTGAATAAGGATTTATGTTTAAGCTGTTTAAAAGCCTGATCAGATTGAAGGCAGTTTTTAATATGAAGAGCTGTTCAGCGTATCGCTGTTATGTTTACAGTCCGTCCTTATGAAATCAAACATCAACATCTTTCTACAAAACGTGCAGCAAAAAATTTGTGAGCTTATCAACGAAATCATTGAGCTAAAAACGAATATTAGAGAATATACAGTCTATTAGCTTCCTGATGGAAGCCTATGCAATTGCCGAACAATGGAAGATATTTTATTGATTTTTAGAGCTTTGGAAGATAAGGCTTTGTATCTCTGAATTAGTCTGTAAGGAGTTTCCTAGAACTCATTGAAGAGATGGCTCATTCAACAGAATGCGTTTATTCCTGTCGTTAACTTCTACGAGCTCAACAGCAGGACTTGGAGAGATTGGGATCACCCGAGATCAAAACACTTACACAGGTAAAATGCCAACACCTTTTACGGAGGTTGTCTTCCCTGACAGATGTGTGAGGTTATTTGTTTTTATTAGTTACAAGGGGACTTTGTCTGAAGACAGAAATAGATAGAACACACTGTCGCCAAGTGGTATGACACACCTGCAGATGCCATACCGAGTCACATAATCCTGATAATGGTATTATACCACATCTGGAGGCACATTATTTTGATAAAAAAAGATACCACACACATTTCCACTATCCTGATCCTAGCATGATATCACATCTAAACACATTATCCTGATACTGGGCCAGAGTAAATCAGTGCCAAGCAAAAGAGATATAGAGTAAAAAGGGGATCACAAGTCCTGCTGGTCTCAAAAACTCCAAAATATTTAAGAACAAAATTTGACTCAAAAGCAATTACCATACTCAAATCCTTATCATATTTTCAAAATGAAAAAGAATGCTTAATATTACAGTAGAATTTTAATTGGAAAAAATCATCCAAGTTTCATCTATGGAATAATTATTCAAGACTAATCCGTGAAATAATTATCCAAGATTCATCCAGAAAATCTTTATCCAAAATTTTGCCTGTGAAATAATTATCCAAGCCTCATCAGTGAAATAATTATCAGAGTTTCATCCATGGAATAATTATCCAATATTCATATGTGGAATAATTATCCAATATTCATATGTGGAATAATTATCCAAGATTCATATGTGGAATAATTATCCAATATTCATATGTGGAATAATTATCCAAGATTCATATGTGGAATAATTATCCAAGATTCATATGTGGAATAATTATCCAAGATTCATATGTGGAATAATTATCCAAGATTCATATGTGGAATAATTATCCAAGATTCCTCCATAATCTGGGGTGGATTGCCAGCCCCTGAACAGGGAAACAGAAGGGTCAAAATGGAAATTATTCTTAATTGTCAGTGCCTTGTGATTATCTTGGCATTTTTTCTTTCCCCCAAATTAAGATTTTACTGTATAGCAAACACAGTATAAGACTGTTTTTATTATTTTTTTCATATCGTATGATGTAATGGAGATAGTTCCCCAAAACCCTAATACACCAGTTATTGGGATAACAAAAAGTATTTTGCTTGTAGGGATATAAGAAGCAAATTAATGACTTCAACCCGCTTCTTAGACAAGAACTGAGGAGGAGGAAAAGGAGGAAACTGGATAATTTGTAGATCTGACCCATATATTTATTATGTATAAGATTAAAAATGTGTAGCAGTATAAACATTAATATTAATAACAAGATGGGACATTCAACTGACAGACAGACACTAAGACACTATGACAGACAGATACACTGAGGAACAGACAGACAGACACACTGAGGAACAGACAGACAGACACACTGAGGAACAGACAGACACACTGAGGAACAGACAGAGACACACAAAACAAGAGAATATACGAGAACAAGAAGCAGGGAGAAAAAGAGATCAAGATTTTCTAACAACAAGAAGATGGGGCAATACATTACCACTGATTCCTGAGTCCAACGAATATCCCCGCATCTGACATATTGTCGAATGTCGTCGGGACCGGTACATCCTCGACATTTTGTAATATTTTCACACACCAATACAAGTATAATCTAGTTTACATCCGACGCTTTCCGTGCCCTGCGTGTGTGTCTGCACTGTTCAATCAAAGCAACCAACCAAAAACTGTAGAACCCTTGTCAGTGTCACTTGCGCTAATTTAAATATTCCATCGTCCACCTCCTTTGGACAAACAAGCGTCGGAACTGATTCTTGTCATGCATCCAACGAAACAGAACTAACCAATATTATTTGTTGCACAACTGATGATTAACAGTTTTTTTTTTGTTATTTTATTTAAGCTCCTCAAATGCTGCTGAATAGAAACATTAAAAAAAGGACTTAAAAAGTAGATATTGTTATTATGTTAACTCCAATTCCTCGACTTAAGGTCTCTAACTCATTATCACTATGTAGATTCCTTTTTAACAGGCTGTTCCTACATCCTCTTGTACTAGGAAAGCAACAGTTTTTATTTTTTGATCAAAAATAAAATTTCATCATTACACAACAACATTTACAGTAGGTTTCAATTATATCACATTCTGCCAGCTATGGGCATAATAAAAAGAGTTCCTACTTTTCCATTAATCAAACTACGAGGCAAAAACGCCACCTAGGTTGCTCCATTCTCAATGAATTATTAACTTGGAGACTTTGCTAATGTGATATCAATTTCTGGAAAACTGTTTTTTGCAGTTAAAATTAACCTTTGGTCTAAAAACGATACTCCGCTCAAAACCAGGCAAGCGGAAGAATGCCTATATATCAGAGATTTCCATCGATGTTCTAGGAGACTAAAATAAGATATTGATTTTATTTATTCCTTGCAGAGATCCCTTGAGTTCTAACTTGTTTAAGTATTTGAAAATAACATAAATGGCCAGTGATCTGGGTCCAACGCTCAGCCAAATTACGAAAGAACAAAAAACAGAAGCAAATACAATCAGTCGACTAGAAATTGCAGACGATAGCTGCAGGACTTCTGGGGATAAAATTCTTTAACCCTAAAGCTATGTTATGATCTCCATCCTACTGACTCTTAATTTTCTACCAGTTGTTCCTCCTCCTTTTCTTAAATTCTTTTTTCCTTGATGTTCTCAAAAAGTTAAACAATAATCCCATTTCATTGCCTTAACCCTTTTACCTCATGAATATTCATGCACAAATTTATGAATATCAATTTACTGAACTTTCATTGGCATATGAATCATTACTAAACAAAATAGAAATAAAAAAGATGCTGCTGTTATTTGTTTTCATCATTAATTCCATACTTGTCATTTTCAAATTTATTAACCTTTCACACGTGTGTCTGTGTGTCTTGATTCTTCGGCAAAGACGGATCAGACAGTATCAGTATCTAATTCTACACAATCTCTTCGGCAATTTCCTTTAATAAAAATATCCATTCTTTCCTATGCCATTAAACCTCAGTCAATTAATATTCATTAAGTCCTAAGTTTTCCACATGAATATTCATGAGGTAAAGGGTTAAACATCACATACATGTTAACCACACACAAACCAAGTCACTGTCAGTCCCAGCTGTCCAGATATTGTGACACGAATGCAGACGGGTGACCAGAGGTCTACAAATAAACACTGACACTCTGCGGAGATATCACCTCTCGAGGCCGATCCAGATCACACTCTCCATACTTGAAGTCAATAAATAAGCACTCAGTGATTTACAAGTCATTCGTACTCAGTGCATCATTCTTATTGCCGAATGCGGACTCTGAAATCTTTAAACATTATTTTCTTTTTTTATTACAGACCAGACCTTCCCCAGAAAAACATGCAGATCTATATTCAGATTGAATTGTCAGATTATCCAATAGTTACACTGTCTTATCATGTGATCAGGGGTTGATCTGGTTCATAAAAAGGCTTAAAGTGTTTGTGAACAGTTGCCGTTGACCTGGCCTTTCAAAATAAATATTGTACTTAAGGTAATCCAGCCATCATTAAATTGAGATCATGGTCCATCAAGTGATTGTGGGAATATTATAGTGTATGCAAGCCTTTATAGACTTAGAGCAGAATAGCATATAACTCAAAGATAATGGATACTTGCATCTGCACTTAAGTATTTTTAAGCATTTGATAGACCATGATTAAGATTTAATGATGGATGAAAAACTTAAGTTTAACTCAAGGCAAGACCATATTAAGGTTCAATAGAGATTTAAGTATGGTATTTGAGTTTGAGGTGGAGATCAAACTTAAGTATACTTCCAGAACTCCAGGCATGGTCATGAATTAGATATAGGTTATAAAAGGAGCTTATATTTAAATTGTAGAAAAAAGAAAGGTCCATTAAAAAAAAAAAAAAAGAAAAAAAAAAGGTGGCCTTATGAATTTCTACCGTGAAAGCTATAAGGAAATCGATAGAATCAACAAGTTTAAAATCATATGAGCCTACAGGCATCTTGCGAATTAAAATTCCATCAAAAATGTTTAGAGCTTAGTAATCCTAAATTCCTAGTTTGGATAAAAAAAAACATTCCACCATTCCAGATTATGAAATATTCAAATTCCTGATTATTTTTGCTCAGATGTTTACCTAAATAACTAACAATATTTGTAAAGAAGTGGAAAAAAATGACTGTTTTTATTAGAGAAATTTGCTCCTACCTATGTATTACTATGTACTTTGAATAGTTAGTGGAATTCTAATCTGAATGTTTAAGCAAGTTGCAGGCTGATCACGTTTGATACAGTGCTTCTAGTGCTGAAATATTGACCTTTAAGTCATTTTTCCAGACTGTGAAAGGACATCTACTACATTTACATAATTATATATTCAAATTAAGTCATCAGATCATCCAATGGCATCACAGGGATATCATGTGATCAATGGTTGACAGAGTTACCAATGGAAAATATATCCAATGGCACTGCAGGAATATCATGTGATCAATGGTTGACTGAGTTACAAAAAGAAATAATATCCAATGGCTTTGCAGGGATATCATGTGATGTGACCTAGTTATGAATGGAAATAATCTCTAAACAAAAAGTAAAGATAAAGGCTTGAATTTTGCCAGCAAAAACTGGAATGTTCCAGAGCCTTCTGTCTGCTCAAGCTTCTCAACAGGTTAACATAGGGTGAAATAATAAAGTCTCCCATCACAACAAGTGTCATTTCGGATTTTCATGTGAGGGAGCCTTCCAGCTGGCTTGCGGTAGGTCGGTGGTTCTACCCAGATGCCTCCGTGCATTCGGGGTCTTCCTCCACCTGTAATTAGCTGGACATCGCTATATGACTGAAATACTGTCGAAGCAACAGTAAACTCAAATAGTCAAGTCAAGTCAAGTCAAGTCAAGACAAGTCAAGTCAAGTCAAGTCAAGTCAAGTCTGGGTGTGCTTGCTGCGAGGGAATATCCCACTATAAATCCTGATTTCAGTTAGCAGGGTTGTCTTACCATCAACAATGTATCACGATTAATAATTAAGGCCAGATAGGCACATCCCGTCTATACACACTTCCTTCTTCATTTCACGTCTTCATGGATCAATATCTGATACTGTAGAATCATTAATCTATCGTGAAGGACTAATCTTCGTTGATTTCTTGAATGGCTTTATCCACGGACATTAATTCCCATGAAAACTGTTCACACATGAATCCACAAATATGATTATGTACCAGCGAAGTTGACATTTTGCAGGTGGCACAAAATTTAGTGCAAACAAAAATTAATGATTTTACAATATACAAAATGTCAAGCAAGTATCAAGTCATGTCATCTTCACTTCTTGAGCTCTATGTTAGAAATTAAATATTCTCATTGACTCTCATTAACCCACTTCAAACTCTGAACTTATTGGCATCACAGCTCCTGTGTTATAGTGTTTAATTACAATAACGTAAGACCTGATTTATATCTAGAATCACTTATTATTACACCAAATCCCCTCTTTGAGAATGATTTTGCAGTAAACATAACCTTCTGATCTGCAACTTTGATAAAAATTAATCAAAATAAAAAGATGACACGTGAAGAAAGAACAAGCAACTGATGTTGAATCAAAATTCCAAATACAATATACAGCTTTGTTTTCATGGATGCTTTTTTCGTTTTTTTCCCAGAAAAGCAATAATTTGTGGATTCTTAACCCTTTCCCTCATAGAGGACACCATGAAAAGACCTATGCGAACAGCATAAAACCAGATCAGCCTGCGAGTAACTCGCAGGCTGATCAGGTTTTATGCTGTTTGCTGCTCCTCAGTGGTCTGGAAATGAGGATTTTGTAATTAAATTTGGTAAGGTTTAACTGTGGCTTTCTGCAGATCAGGCTTTATGTGATACCTATTGAGGGCGTCAAAATGAGTCTATATAAGGGAAAGGGTTAAATCCCTTTTCTAGACTTTACTAGAACTATGACTGCAGGTGATTAATACCCCAGCAATGTCCACTTTGTGTGTAATGTAAGTGTAGGAAGGGATGGGACGAGATGTGATAAGCATGAAGCAGGGATGTCACTATATGACATCAGAGAAACGCAAATATTACATAAAACACTCAGTTCATATAATGCTGAATGGAGTTCTGAACCCAAGATAAAATGTTAAGATAAATATTCACAAAATATATTCAGATTAACTTAACTTTGATAAAATTCAATAAATCCTTCATTATACTTTCAAGCTAAACAGGTTTATAACAGATAAAGGGAAAAAACTATCTACGTCTGTAGACATTTTTATCAAAATTTAGATATATGAAAAAGCAGAAATATGTTTTGTTGCGTTTTTTATGTTAGTCAAAATTTGACTTAAGTAGCTCAGTCAATATGGCCCTTTACCCTTTTCCTGACATACAAAATGGACTCATTTGGGAGAATTGACTGCATGGTTGGGAGAATTGACTGCAAAGTTGGGAGAATTAACTGTAGGGTTGGGAGAATTGACCACAGGATTGGGAGAATTAACTGTAGGGTTGGGAGAATTGACCACAGGATTGGGAGAACTGACCACAGGGTTTGGAAGAAATGACCAAAGAGTTAGGAGAATTGACCTCACTTCTTGTAGTATGCTTACACAGGTTTCACAGTTCTCTTGACCAGTGACACATTAAGAATAAAAAAGAAAAGATATTGATCAATAGCTCATTCTCAAGCAAAAAAATAAATGAACTTGCAAAGTAAAGCAATAGACTAAACAATTTTATTAGAATGTATATATTAAGGCTTAGTTTTTAACTTTTGTTTATGTAACGTCAATCGGAAAACAAGTTCTAATTACTTTAACAAATTCCTCTTGATGGTTCCCCACTTGGTTGGACCAGAATTTTGCGCCTGGGAAGGTCATGAAAAATGCTTGCCCCAAACAGGATTTGAACCCACAACCTTTACGCCCACAGTTGGGTATATTACCCCTGAACCAGGGTGCCCTTATATTTCATGATGAAGATTAGCATACTTACAATCTGTATGGCTCTGTTCCCCACAGTTTCCAAGACAGTGTTTCATCAAAGTTAATATCATTATATCAATCAAAATCTCTTCCTACATTCTAGAGGTCAACATTTGACCTTGTTAAACCAGACTGACATGCAGTTCAACCAGTCTGGACAGTGAGTGATCAAGTATACCGGTGCAAGAGAACGAGTCTGGGAATCTGGATTCACATTTATTGATATATTCTAAAGATGTAAATCAGCTTTCACTCTACAAAGAACAGACAAAGAAAACTCTTCTTTGGTGACAAGCTTTTTGCAAGTGTAACCTAGTATGAAATTGTTTCCTTCCATGTTTATAACTTTCAGTAATTGATCGGATATAAAACACAATAATGATAAAATAATTATATTTTTGATGACACTGCATTGTAATGAATCTGAATTGAGACAGTTACATGGGAATATTTATTTGTGGGTTCATTAATTTTGACGAAACCATCCACAGAATCAACAGAAAAAATTAATTCCTCACTGAACCTTTCCAGTGTTCTCACATGTCATTCAAATTGATTAACAGGCTATTAAATAGCTACACTGGGATAACAGGTAGTCAATGGTTGACCTGGTTTACACAAAAGAACACAACATGATTATGTGATTTTCTTTGACTTAGCTTATAATGGATGGGAAATAGAAAGGTGGGTTTTTAATCTTTGCTGCAAAAAAACTGGAAAGGTGTTTTTAACCCTTTCCCTCATAGAGGACACCATGAAAAGACCTATGCGAACAGCATAAAACCAGATCAGCCTGCGAGTAACTCGCAGGCTGATCAGGTTTTATGCTGTTCGCTGCTCCTCAGTGGTCTGGAAATGAGGATTTTGTAATTAAATTTGGTAAGGTTTAACTGTGGTTTTCTGCAGATCAGGCTTTATGTGGTACCTACTGAGTGTGTCAAAATGTGTCTATATGAGGGAAAGGGTTAAAATTGAAATGAGTTGTCTGATCTGGGTCTGCTCTGTTTGACAAGGTATTGTGAAGTAAAAATAGTGTGTGTGATTATATAGATTATAGATACAGGTTTTCTTCTATGATAATTTAATCCTCCATATTTACATACATATAAACATACTGTGGCATGAAAGGGATGTTAAATGTATATTTCTTATATTGCGCGCACATGTGCACAACTATTGCATGCTAAATTTCAACAGCATCAGTGTGCGAATGTGGTAACTTTAGTGCAACATTTACTGACAAAACGTGGTGGTAAAACTATGGAAACTAGAAGAGGAACATTAAGAGATTGCTTCCTAATTAATGGAAAAGATTTGTTCACCAGGTTTTTCATGAAAACACTGCCTTTGTTTACTGGAAATAAAAGTGTCTCAGTTTTCAACAAATTCAGATTCATTGAGTCAACCATATTGCAACCCCTAACCCAGTGTTAGACAAAACATTCTATCTATTCCTGATCAAATCATTTTACAACTTGATTTCCGGTGTGTACAATCACAAGGAAGACGGTTGCATGTACATCGTCTGTCGGACTAATCACATCTGCTACCACTTGTCAGATCCAATCATCCACCCTGACATGAAATTAGGTTGTCGGCTGTTGTTGTCAGTAGCATGACTGAACACTTTAACTACTTGGAAAACAGATGAGACCCAGATCAGACTGCTCTTGGACGTGTGTCTTCTGGAAAAGCTGATTTTTGTTCAATGTGATCAGGGTTTTTCCCCGTTTGCTCATACAATGTTGCAGCTGATTCATTCAGTCTGCACGGTAAAGAACACTCTGTTGTTTCATGGCTACCAGCTCTTCTACCAGATACTGGCCACATTCAACAGACTAAATATATTATAAAATTGCCAGCTAGTCATATAATTATTTGTAAATGGATATTTATAAGGTAAAGAGTTAAGATTTTTACCAATTATCATTTACAGAATTATTGGAACCAAAAAATCTCTATCAGATCATACATCAAGAGTGTTCTCGGGAACACGTGAGTCACCTGCTGAAGCGTGACAGAAAAAGTGTGATGGACAGACAGACAAAGGAAAAGTAATCCCAAAGTGTCACCTCTACTTACAGCAGGTTACACAAAAATCGGCTAGTGTGAGCCATTGAAAAGAAAAGCAACACATGCATACAGAAGAAGAACAGACAGAAACTTACACGGTAAATAATCCAGACTTAGCAATGCCTAGTGGTTCACAATTAATCCTTTAATAGATCACCTACATTCATGTATGATGTACGGATATCCCATTCTTATTACAGCCATCTCGGATGGTCCCAAACTGGACAAAATAGAATGACCATCTCCTTGGTACACACTGATACAAGCACATACCCACAATATCAGAGGACAGGAGCTCTTTCCAGAAACTGATTGACCTAATTATCGCCTCTGTACGGACTTGTGAAAACACACAATAATGACCACAGTCCCTACCCCCTGGGCTTTTTTCACCTGTGGAAAGCACAAAAGGAAGTACCAGGTCTTTGTTACAATCACCATGCAAAAAGAAAATCTATGGACACAATCAAATGCAAAAATCATCCAACGTGTAGAACATCTGTATTGTCTGCATTGGTAGAAATCTTACATCTGACACTTGATCTATTTATTGTATCCCCTTTTGTTAATCCCCCTTTAACCCCACCAGCCCCCAGGTATTCTCATATTTTAAGGGTAAACCACATTTGTATATGTACCTTAAATAAATTTGTTTTGAACTCTCACTTTTTTTGAGAACTTCACTTATATATTATTATGATTATGAATTTTTAAGTTCATTAAAAGTAAAAATTAAGAGGGTTATCCGAAAATGAATGAGAGTCAGTTTGTAACTTTTGATTGAAACAACATAAAGCCACAAAACTTGGCACGTAACTAAATTAACTCTTTGCGGGTAAGCGCACATGTTAATAAGCATCGTGATGTAACGTCATTTTTGATGACGTCATATCAAACAATGGCATACGATGCGTTGGTGCTGACGGGAGAAGAAATTTATGCATATATAAGATAGAGAGTAGGCACGGAAAGAAAGCAACTGAAACATTTAATGCACTCCAGGAGGTTGACCCGACATGTGCAGTTGGATTTAGCACTATTTGTAGATGGGTGAAGGATTTCAATAATGGACAGCAAGAGTCTTACAAGAAGCCCTCCTCCTGTAGGCCGGTGACAGTTACAGACGCCGATAACACTGATATTGTTGCTCAACTTCTCAACTCTGATAGACGATTTACATGCGAGGAAATTGCTTATGAATCAGGGATACGTAAGAGTTCTGTTCATGTTATTCTGACACAGAATTTAGGCATGAGAAAGATCGCTGCGCGGTGGGTGGCGCACGCACTCTCAAAAACTGAAAAAGACAAACGTGTTTAAATTTGCACTGAATTGTTGAATAGATGTTCAGAGGAAGGTGAAATGATGCTGAATAGAGTGGTTGCTATCGACAAAACATGGATCCGGTCATCTGAGCCAGAATTGAAACGCCAAAGCTCTGAATGGCATACTCCAAACTCGCCAAGACCTGTGAAATATCGCCGCAGTATAAATTGTCCAAAAATAATAATGATATTCGCTTACGATATTTACAGCATTTTGACAACACACAGAGTGCCTCATGGAAGCACGGTTAATTAAGAGTACTATGAGTGGTATTTGACTAAAATTCTTCAACCAGCAATACACCGCAAATGACCGGAACTTTTACAGGTGACGCCATTAATTTTGCATGATAACGCCATGCCGCACAAGTCCGGCGTTGTTAGGGACATGTTGGAGCGGTACCACTGGGAAGTTCTTAATCACCCGCCATATTTGCCAGACTTAAGTCCCCCCAACTACGACCTGTTTCCAAAACTTAAAGAACCACTACAAAGAGTCCGATATGACGATTTGAATGAACTATATGTCGCCATGAATGTGGTCATTAGGGACATCAACAAAGGTTGCCTAGCAATGGGAGTTAGGGATCTGCCAAAAAGATGGGATTCGACGATAGCATCCGCGGGAGATTATATTGAAGGACTATGAAGAGATTTTGTGAGAAACACTTGTAGTTTTTACGTAATTAAGCAACTTTCATTTATTTCTGGATGACCCTCGTATATGTACCAATTATTGTGCGTAGATGAAGTTTAAAACAAAACTGAATAACATTTTTTTTAGAACTTTTCAACAAATTTCATTTGAATTCATAACAGGATAGTCTCTCTTTTCCATCTCCCTAATGGAGATGTTCCCGTATTCTTGTGATTTTGTAACTTTCTAAGAATAGCGTCTATCTGAACAGGGTTGTCTTTTATGCTTTAATGCATTGTCTGCTGTATTTGACAAGTCATCAAACACCTCTGTATGAGTTCATCATCTTCACTCATGACATGACAATCCAATAAATTTGATTTTTTTCATGGTTTTCCTTAAAAAAAAAACAACAAAAAACATCAAATTTCTCAACATGTGAAACACATTGATTTTAAAACCTCACTGTATGCAAACTATCATCGACTTCTCTCAATACAGAGATTAGCTCGGCAGAGAGCCTCAGCCGCTCCATGGAGACTCGGTGAATCGGCAGACATACTGGAAGCTAAAGCTGATATCGTGAATCCCTCAACTCCTACGCATAAGCGACAAAATCAGCAGTTAATATTTCTTTTTCTCAGGCTATGTCACCAGCCATTAGAGCGACCTTCAACTCAGACAAGCAACATAAACATCTTATACATATCGAGAATGGCTGAATAATTCCAGAAATGACCTACATTATGTAATTAAATATTCTTTAGCGGCATTTAGGGGTCCAAGGGGGATGCTGGTATTGACACTTTCGAAGCTTTCATATATACTGTGACAGGAAACAAGTTGACATCTGTAATTTGAGCAATTTCAGGATATACAAATTAAATTGACTTCATTTCTCTTCTTAAATCAGAACAGAGCTTGTAATAACAAGCCATATTTCTCAAATCCAACAAATGAAATCATGATATTCTCTATTACCCTCAATCCATTATCTCAACTATCTTAATGAAACCAGCAAAATGATTCTCTTTAATTTCATTTTAATTAATATCTCTATCATTGACATTATATTTAACCCTTTCTCTCATACAGACTCATTTTGACGCACTCAGTAGGTATCACATAAAGCCTGATCTGCAGAAAACCACAGTTAAACCTTACCAAATTTAATTACAAAATCCTCATTTCCAGACCACTGAGGAGCAGCGAACAACATAAAACCTGATCAGTCTGCGAGTTACTCGCAGGCTGATCTGGTTTTATGCTGTTCGCATAGGTCTTTTCATGGTGTCTTCTATGAGGGAAAGGGTTAATTTATAATGCTCTTTAGGGAATTTCGTAGGTACCTTTCTTCGTGAACTTGTGTTTTAGTACATAATTTTTTTTTTATGAGGTCTATATAAAATTGTTGTAATGCGAATTAATATTCGTGGATAAAATTCTCCTTGAAGGCAATGAAAATTAATGTCCCATGAAAATTAATGATACACAGTACTGTAGAATCATTAATTTTCATGGGGGTCTAATTGTCGTGAATGACTTTACCCACAAATATTTATCCCAATGAAAACTTAATTTATTTCATTGACCTCATGTTTTCTAGAACATGGTTCCACGAATATATGTACCAACGAAATTGATTTAATCATAGATTCCACGAAATTTAATGCCAACGAAAATAAGTGATTTTACAGTATGTTGTGATAAGCAATATCTTTTATGTCCATTTTGAAATCTGCAGTAGTGGACATTAATTAAAACTTGAGTATTTGAATCTTCATACTTCAGTAATTAGCTGGACATTGCTCTATAACCAAAATACTATCTCAGCGACAGTAGACTCCAGCACACCAGCGAAAAACCCTTTACATACATCTCGAAATTTGGATCAGATTTTTTGCGTGTGCAACATTTCAAGATTTGGAATTCAGTCATTGATTTGTCTGCGGAGATCTGTTGCTCATTCTAGATCATGCAAAATCTGTGTCACTCATAATTGTTTTGGATTCTGAACTAGATGTCTGTCATATATCACGAACAACTTCAATGATTGGGGTACGGGTTCTATTTAAGGCGCTGAATTATTCTGCATTTGACCTGGTTACAAAGTTAGCAGACTGACATCAGCAGGAACAGCAGTTTTCGAGTGAACTGGCAAGAAAATAAGAATTATTAATAGTATGTGTTTTTAGTTATTTGATGATCAAAGAGTAGCTGAGCCCTGGAGTTACAATGATCAAATTTAGCACTAAGAAACATAGCAATCAACCCATTACTTCATGAATATTCATGTACAAATTCATCTTGACTTGATGAATATTCATCTATTGAACTTAACCCTTTACCTCATGAATATTCATGTACAATTTATGACTTGATGTCGAATATTAATTCATTGGAACTTTAAATGGCATATAAAACAATGGATTTCTCTTAGCTGTGCAGACTGTGCAGTATCTGAGCTACTGTATTGTATAAGCAAACAAAGGAGACCCTGATCAGAAAGCTCCTATAGGAGATGTCTGATCTGGGTCTGCTGTGTTTGTCATGAGTCCGAATGAATAAAAGGGAAATGATTGATGAAAATTCAATTAATGGATCTTTCTAAACCCTTTCCCTCATATAGACTCATTTTGACGCATTCAATAGGTACCACATAAAGCCTGATCTGCAGAAAACCACAGTTAAACCTTACCAAATTTAATTACAAAATCCTCATTTCCAGACCACTGAGGAGCAGCGAACAGCATAAAACCTGATCAGCCTCTATGAGGGAAAGGGTTAAGAATCTGATCTTCACTTTTGTATCCGCAAACAGAGGAGACCCTGATCAGACAGCCCAGCTGGAAAGAACTGTCTGATCTGGGTCTTCTCTGTTTGCCAGTACATCAAAATGAGTTTCCATTATGAAAAGGGTTACTTAAAAGTGATGACCTTCCTGTCTCAGAGACGATTATTGATCAATTTGATTAAGTTATATTTACTTGAGAATTCTATCTACAGAATATCTAGGTATAAGAATAAGCGTATCTATACACCTAATTGTATGGCTAATCCATAATGACAAATGTAATTTCAATAAAAAAACAAGTAACTGGTGTTGTACGCAACACCTGAGTCCATGATGAGGTGCATAATTTTTTGTTGTTTTTTTTGTTACCATAGCAACCATAATTTTAGTCAGAAAAACAAACAAACTGTTTTTAAGTTATCCTAGGATCCAGGTTTCCAGACATCTGGACGGACAGACAGAGGGCAAACCTATAGTCCCCTCCTGAGTAAACAATGGTAGGGGACTAAAAAAAAATCACAGTTCAACCATAAACAGTGGAATGCAAAATCAGTAAAAAAATTGAAAGATTACATTTAAGTATCTTTGATCTGAAGCAATTTAAATTCAGGATTACATGACTGAGTGATGATCAATTTAATTAGTCTATGGGGAAAGACTTCAGTCTCTAGCAGAAAAAGACACCAAAAAATTTGCCAGTCTGTCTGACAGATAAATGTATTACCCCCTCCCCCCCTTTTGCAATTGAATTCCATCTTGGCTCCCCACAAAACAACTAAAACTGTAAGGCCCAAGCAGAAAAAGGCTTAGACGCTGTCAAGACTCAATAAATATCTATTTTGGACGGACATGGGCAAATCTTTATCTTCCCATCCCTATTGAAAAATGAAAATGATCAAAGCACTCAAGGTAATGAGAGACTGTTGGCAGGATTTACATGAAAAAGCTATTATTCTTAATACAGCATTTAAGCAGGTTTGAACTCGATAGAGGCAAAGGTCAAATGATGCCAAAAAGACTCCACACATTTTCCTGCAACTTCAAGTATGTCATGATAACACCAGTCTCTCAGTGCCTTGAGCTTTTTGACTTGATTCATAATGATCTGGAATGAGGTTCATGACCCTGATTCCATTCATAAATTGCATATATAAGGTCAGGTCCTGACCTTACTTCAGTACTAATGAACCAGAGGTGCGTTCAGTAACACGAGCACTCAAGCACTCATTTCAGTTTGCAATAATTTAGGTGTTTGTTGGTTCAATATGCAAATCAAATATGCCTACATCTCATTTCCTCCTACATAAGACTGACTTTGCCGCCAGTCTAAAAACAAAAATATCATGGAACTGACAGCAACGGTAAACCAGTATGACTTCTTTCTACGGTAATAATGCATATCAAATACACTGGTTTTTTATTTTCCCTCTACATAAGACTGGCTTCCCTGAAATATATCCGGAAACCGACGGTAAAAGTAAACCAATATAACTATCCCCTCTTGGTTCATTCACCGACTGCAATCAAGTACATTATTGGACATAAATAGTTTGGTATGTAGTCAGACTACATGTTTATCTATAGATGGATATCTGTTTACCTGTCATCAAGGAAACACTAATTAGAAGCTCGGGGAACTTGGGGCCCGATACTAATTAATATAACATTCTTTCTGCGAGATGAATAGATGTATATTCATTAGTATATTTCGATTGTCTAGAATATATGAACAATTTTATATCATTTTAATTAAACTGACGTTTGCAAAATATACAACCACCCACACATACAAAGACTAAAGCACGCATTATGCATGTGCATACTGTAAGATTCCAGAAGAAATTTAAAATTTGGACCTTTTAGATCTTCTATAAACTAACCACTACTGTTCTAAATTAAAAATCCCCAGACCCACTGACTAACAGACATGAAGCCCTGCCCTCTTCATGCTGACTTCACCTTTGACATATATACATGCATGCTTTAATATTTATGACCTGGATCTTGCTGAAGAAAAATTCAATTTCAAAAGATCATAGCTCTTTATATCATATAAACTAGAATCGATTCACTCGTTCATTTCACAATTCTCAAATAGTTTTCCCTCTGTATCATTGTACTTTGAAAGAAACTACCCATAAAGACACCGAAAATGATACTAATTCAATTTTCATTGATTTGACAAAACCCTGGGGTGCATTACTTTATAAGTGTAGCCATTTCTGTTTTACTTCAACAATTCTTTATTGTTTGTTAGGGATCGCTCAACTATATCTCTTTGACAATACTAATAATTCATGGATTTTTTTCCTTTAACTAAATGGAAGATTAGAATTACATTGGAAATTTTCTTTATTGGTAGGTGTTAATGTATTAAATTCATCATAAAATTACAACAAATATCAAGTCTATGAAGTTTCCTTGTGTGATACATTTTCAGGCCTTGCTTCAAATCCATGTTAACTACTTAAAGCTCTAATTGTTTTTCTAATTTCATAATCATTTCAAAGTTTTTAAGATGTTAATTTGTCCTTATTACGAAGTGTATTTCTAAGCTTACATCAGTCTTGCTATTCTGTTCCTCTGATACAGTAGAAGCACATTGGGCAGATAAAGTAGAGCTATCACTCAGGGCAATTAATAGACCTTTCCATCCCACCTTGTCTCCATGTACTGTGAAATCATTAATTTTCACCAGATACTAATTTTTGTCAATTTCATGGAGGGTTTTATCCATGAAATTATTAATCCCAAAGAAAACCTGTCTCTTATATATCTCTTATATAGACCTCACCTTTTCTAGAATATTGATCCAAGAATAAATGTACCCATGTAATTCCCTTAACCCTTTCCCTCATATAGACTCATTTTGATGCACTCAATAGGTACCACATAAAGCCTGATCTGCAGAAAACCACAGTTAAACCTTACCAAATTTAATTACAAAATCCTCATTTCCAGACCACTGAGGAGCAGCGAACAGCATAAAACCTGATCAGCCTGCGAGTTACTCGCAGGCTGATCTGGTTTTATGCTGTTCGCATAGGTCTTTTCATGGTTTCCTCTATGAGGGAAAGGGTTAAGTACATAACAGAATTTAATGTCAACAAAAATTAATGATTTTACAATAATGCAAGTATAGAACGAGACATGAAAGAAGGCTTCAAGTTCTAATCCTTTTCAGCCCCTACTTCTATGAAGCGAAGTTTGATAAATTAAGCCTCAGTCACCATAGTTATTTTTACAGGTCAGTCTAGTATTTCGAAATAGAACCAACCATTAAGACTTCCTCTTTCCCAAACAGTAACTAGTACAGGTCGATCTCCCTGATAACATTCCACAAGATCCTAAACACAGTCTCAGACAATGTTACACAATTATTACATACACACGATGACATTCTACTTACTGTGAAATCATTAATTTTTGTGGGACATTAATATTTGTCGATTTTATGGTGGGTTTTATCCACACATGTTAAACCCCATGAAAACATGTCTCTAATATAGACCTCACATTTTCTAGAACATAGATCCACAAATAAATGTACCCATGAAATGCCCTTAGGTACATAATCAACGAAATTTAATGTCAACAAAAATTAATGATTTTACAGTATACAGTGTCATGATGATTAATAGTATATTTATCCCTTTCCCTCATATAGACTCATTTTGACGCACTCATTAGGTACCACATAAAGCCTGATCTGCAGAAAACCACAGTTAAACCTTACCAAATTTAATTACAAAATCCTCATTTCCAGACCACTGAGGAGCAGCGAACAGCATAAAACCTTATCCGCCTGCAAGTTACTCGCAGGCTGATCTGGTTTTATGCTGTTCGCAAAGGTCTTTTCATGGTTTCCTCTATGAGGGAAAGGGTTAACAGGTATTGTAATTAGCTGTCAATAGGTGTCTTTTTAGTATAGTTAATTACATATTTGATTATCCACTCTTCTGTTCTTCAAACACAGATCTCTGTATCTCTTTTATTCTTCCAACAACGCTTTCTTCTCTCTCTCTCTCTCTCTACTCTTCCACAAACATATCTTGCTTCTCTCTCTCTACAGCTTGCTTTTCTCTCTTTCTTCTCTTCCTCCGGCCCAACTTGCTTTTCTCTCTCTCTCTCTTTTCCTGAAACCCAGTTGCTTCTCTCTCTCCCCCCACTCACTCTTATTCTGACACTCTCCTCTCCAACATTGAAATACTGTATTAAATTTGATTTCCGTTTACTTGTGAACAACTAGGAACAAGTACAGCCATACAATGTAACAGACAATCTGTTGTCATGCCTTCAAGAAATAAATAAAACACATGTTGATTTATCTAAGGCTCATATTTTCCTTCACTTGTAGTCATTTCAATTACATTCATTTATAATTGGTTTCCTGAACACACATGGGAGAAAACAAAATCTTACTAAAACCTATTAAATATGATCTACATCCACAATCTTACTATTCATAACATTATAGCAATTTTGTACATCTAAACATATTCAAGTATCCATCTCATGGGGTCATGAAAAAAAAATGCTTAGATTTAACTTGCATTTTTTTAGATATTTTTATATATATCATAAACCTGAATTTTGTTAAAGACATATTTTCCAGAATAAAAAAATGAAGGAACAGCCTTTTACCTTAACCCTGTAAGATTCAGTTTACTTAAGTCTGAAATCAAAGGATTCACTTAAAAGATAAGCAATTTACATCGTCTTACAATCCCACTTTGAAAATATCCATGTTTTTACACATCCTCATGAAACTTTGCATCTAAATCATTTCACAATTACTGACTAATCCACCTGAAGCACAGCTCAGTATCTAAGTCAATTGTAAAAATCGTCCAAAACAATCTTACTTTTATGAAGAAGATTACACTAACTGCTATTTCAAACCATACACTGTCGTCTTATCGTGCTCCACTTCCAAGCCTTTCATTTGGAGTCTCCTTCATGTATATTTATTTGCAATTTCCAATACTATGTAAACCCCTGAACAAACAGTCACACAGAAAATTGTCAAAACTCTACTTAGTTCTGGCCTACTTAACGCATCAAACATTTTACCCACATTGACACAGAAAAATTTCCAATTGGATTTAGGCACTGGAGAAGTGAAGAATGAACCTCTTATGACCTTTGATTTATTTACACAGAAATTTTACAGTTGATATTAAATTCCCACTGTTCCTGAGATCCTTTAAAACAACCATCCATTTATTTAGTAGGAAACAATCAAGGAATATCGCAACAACAGGTTAATACCTAATTTGACATCTTGCAACAGTATAATGACATTCATTCCCCATAAGCTCCGCCCCCTGGTTTTCGATGCCCACAATGGGCCCATGTTCAGATTATTGTCATTGCTTCTTGATCCTTTCCGAGACAAGTTATAAATCTGTTGAAAACATGGCTGACATTTTTGCTGAGGTTGCACTCCCTATGATGAGAATTTAAATTTACTCGGGGATTCTATCAGATAAAAGTGACACAGCCTGTCTGTCCGTTACTTCTAATTTAGCTGTGTAGCCGATAAGGCCTGATTTGTTTTGGGAGACAGCGTGGGCTGAGAGTTGCAAAGCAGGTCCATCTTTCGTTGAAGGTTATAATTGGGCACATACTGAATACTAAACGGATATTCTAGTCTGGAAAAGTTTACGGCCCAATAACCCGGAAACTGCAGACACCGGGGTTAGGAATCAGTAGCAACGGAATAACTTGACGAGTGATCAGCAGACGAGCTCTTCCAATGTTAATAAAAATGTAAAAATGAACAGTTGCATAAACTTGTACAAAATGCATAGTGTCTCAGTATTCAGGGGACAATAGAATTTATCTGATAACTCCAAACACATATCTTGTATTTTTAAAATAAAATATAATAATGAAAATGCAGGCTTCTTCATTATTCTCGTATCCTCCATGTTCATAAAAATAGTTGCCTTAATTAGACCTTCTAAATAGAGCCTATTTTGTTAATGGCCCGGCCTTATTTTAAGATTTTTCACTGACATGATCTAAAAAGTAGTATGTTTTAAAAATAAATACAATTTTCCAATGTTGAGAATCTCCCAAAAAGGCAAATAATGTGCAGACTGATATGGTTTTATACTGTTTGCTAAACCACAATACTAAAGAGATCAAATGGCAACACTATCAATCAGTATATACCACAGAGTTACCTGACCAAATTGAGCGGCAAAGGCAAACGGTTTAGCCCCTGTTGACTGGATCAGGTCAAAATGTTTCAATTGTTTTGTTCACTTCAAACGTTTGGATTCCCATATTTATTCAATATCCGATGTCAAATATTTGTCGAGTCAGCCCGAACCAACTGACAGTAGTCTCTTACCTAACCGAGGTGTGATGTGTGTTCTATCCCAAACAGCTGCCTTTTCTATCTCTAATCTCTGTGAACAAAACAACCGGACGTGGACACAGAGGGTCAATAGAAGGTCCAAAGAAGGTCCATCAAACTTTCCAATAAAAGTTATTACAGCTCTGATATGAAGAAAAATCTTGCTTTATAGAAGTTTCTATGAATAGCATTTCCCTGTACATCATTAGTTTAAACTTTATTTATTTTACATCGATTACGAAACAAGTTTTCACAACTTAAATTAATCACTCTTGATGGCTCTGATGGCGGCGTATGTGGTCATTATTGTAGGAGGAAACCGGAGAGCCCGGAGAAAACCCACGTGTCTGGACGGGCGACCACTGTACCCTCTCACGTACGTGACCAGGAATCGAACCCGGGACGCATTGGTGAGAAGCGTGGCGCGTTACCACTACGCTATCCAGGCACCCTGTACATCATTAAGATTCATTTTGATGCTTGGGCAAACATAGCAAGCCCTGACTGTAAGTCCAAACTTCTCTGAAAACTTTACTTAAACTCAGACTTACGTATGATAATCATGCTCAGCTAAGTTTCATCATGAACTGTTTCACAACATTTTTTTAAAAATTAGTTTAGTCATGAGCTGGGTTCACAACGTCTTTAAAAGCACAGTTAAGTCAAAACTTTGTACTCAGTTATGCTTGAGAGAATTTTTAAGAACACCCCCTCATAATTATTTAATTCAAAAACATGACCTCCTCTGTTTGTTTAAACAATATTGTAACTCAGATTCTACACAGTCTGCACAGCAAAGAAAAATTCAATATTCTATGGTCAGGAAAATGAATATTCATCAAGTCATTAATGTTTACATGAATATTCATGAGGTAAGGGTTATTATAAAGCACTAGTCAAAGAATACAGCAATTCTGCAAGGTGAAGATCTACAAATAACCCTAAAAGTCAACTGGTCTTTTAACCCTTTCCCTCATATAGACTCATTTTGACGCACTCAATAGGTATCACATAAAGCCTGATCTGCAGAAAGCCAAACTCAAACCTTACCAAATTTAATTGTAAAATCCTCATTACCAGACCACTGAGGAGCAGCGAACAGCATAAAACCTGATCAGCCTGCGAGGCTGATCTGGTTTTATGCTGTTCGCATAGGTCTTTTCATGGTATCCTCTATGAGGGAAAGGGTTAACTTTCTGTATCATATAATGTCACAGTGTCATATTTACATATTATTTTCATCCTATTTATGTTTAATTGCTAGTCCTCCGTAATTTATATTGTCTTTTTGTGGTTCATGTCCATAAAATTGTCCATCATGTTTATCCTGTCTACTCACAATCATCACTGCCTCCATTTATTCATTTGCTCATTAATTAATTTATTCAAGCATTTCCTTATTCACTATTTCTGAGTAATATACTAACACCTGGTATGGGCATCAATCTATTAGGTTACTTCCCAACTAATTTCCTTCACGAATGTGCACTTTGATATGAAAGATTTACATGGCTCGAGCCTGAATTCTTCTCAATAGATTAAACTATTTGAATTGTTGCAGGTAAAATTGAATGATAGTATTGATGTCATACATATCTGTTTCATCATTTACATATAATTGTGTTTTGTACTTAGATATGAGAGATTTACATAGTGCGATCCTGAATTCTTCTCGCTGGATTAAAAAGCAGTTGAGCTGCGCACCTCTGGTGTACTGCAGATAACATATAATTTTTTTCCAAAGTCTCGAACCCTATGCAGAGCCTACAATTGCAGAGGTTGGCTGCAACATACTCAAAAGACAAATTCTATCTGGCTCAAAATTTAATCAGTTTTCCAATAAGTTTCCGGCTGATCAGGATTCATACTGTGCATTATTCCCCACTGAGAATGATGCTCAGTCTGATCTGGCTTTAAAATGGCTCAATATGGTACAAAATGGTATAAATGAGTGGTGAAAAATTCATCATCCTACATTAAAATACAAGCTCAACAGATTCATCTAACTCAGGTCAAGGTTACATTAAAAATCCTTAAACTTTTCTAAATGAGTTCTGCTTTCATAAAAAAAAACATTAAAAAAAAAACAACCTCATTTTTCATTTTTATCTTTTGTTTGTGAAAAGAAAAAGAGAGTTAGAGTGAACTAGGGGTAATCAATATGCAGACTTGTCTGCATACGGTTATAATTCACCACTCGCTTCAGACATTTCCTGCAATAATTCCAATACCTTGTATTGCAATCCTGATATACTTAGTGATAAGATCAATGAGGTTGTTTCCCCTTTGTAAAATTAAAGAAGTTCCATGAAAATCACAATTACAGCATTAAACAATATTTTACCATCAATATAAATAAAAAATATAATGACTATATACTAGATGAACTATTAACTGCACATTTAAGACCCCACAACGATAACTGAATCTTTGGTGAAGATTATAAATAGAAATAACTTTTTTTTCAATAGCAAACAAACCCTTTGAGATAATGCTCATCTATATAAAGAATTGTTCATTATCAAATTATATTTATGTATATATTTTGTATGGGACAAATAAAACATAATTTAAATAATCGTTACACGATTCCTGCATGTTATATCAGGAAGTCATTTTACAAATACAGGTAGATTTTCCCGGGTCTCTACAAACCATCTACCCAGTCATGTTACCAGCAAGTCTCAGGACAACCTTCCTCTAATAAAGAATCTAACACAAGCATACCGTCATTAATAGCTATACATGCAGCCTTCCATCTAAGGAGTGATCCTACCCCTTATCAATCTGAATTTTAGACAATACCATTCAAGTGCTTTATTGAGGTAATTGCTGAAAATCTAATGACTGAAAACTGGGCAGTTTAGACTATGATCAGACTGCACAGATGTGCAGGCTGATCTTGTTCTGCATAGGTCACAAAGGCAGTCACAAGCGCCCACAGCATTGTATGGGTAAATAGCAAGTAACTGCGTCATATGAAAGCTAGCCAATAAACTTGGTCTATTTCACAACACTAACAATAATTTAACAAGTCCACTTACCAATCAGGAAAAGGTCCTTGCAGTAGTCAGAATCTAAAAGTTTGTACCCCTCTTCAGCGTTGCGCAACATTTTCATAATGTTTTGTTTTCTATGCAAATTATATAATTACATCACTTTTTTCCTTCTTCGGTAAAGAATTTATTTATAGTTACAAAATTATTACACCAATATATTTGTCTTCAATGAAGTTCTACAATTCACACATTGTTTTTTTTCTCTCAATCTTTGTTTGAAAGTCTTGTCCAATTATTTTGTTTGTTAATTGACTTCATGTATCCTATAACAGAGAATTTCCTTCAATAATTCCGTTTATTATTAGAATAGCACATTCATCAATTTATTTTCCTCTCACCAGTGATGAAAAGATGAAATTAAAACAAGTTTTACTCATAAAACATGAAAAAAAAATAAAAAAAAAATAGTTTAACACTTTACCTCAGGAATATTCATGTACAATTTATAATTTGATTAATATCAATATATTTCAGAACTTAAAATAGTTTTTGAAACAATGGAATTTTCTTTGCCCTACAGAATCTTAGCTACAATATTGTACGAGCAAACAGAGGAAACCCTGATCAGACAGCTCTGAGATATGGGTTTGCTCTGTTTGCCAATGCTTCAAATAGACTGAATATGAGGTAAAGCATTAAAAAGATAAAAAATCAACTTTTCCATGACCATATCTCCATGAAAAAAATAATGCTGAGCCTAGTCAGTAAAATTTAAGTGTTTCAAATTCATGGTCCCACAATTCACCAGCAGTGAATCTGAATTCTTCCGTCCTCGGCTGTATTCATTAAAGTACAATATCATCCAGTTGAACAATGCTCTGCCTGGAATACCTAATGACGCAACCTTGAAGATAATAATGGAGAGAATTTTTACCGTCTTAACAGCATCACTGATATAATTAGAACAATGAATAATCTTTTTCCCTCTCAATTATGAATCAATATCAAAATGGCCTGCGGTGCGTTTGTTGGGAGTCTGCAGCAACATGTACTCTTGCTCTGTACTGTAATGCACCATTATAATGCTATATTTGGCCAAAGTCTATATACAATGCAGCTCCATTATAATCCTAAACTTGAGGTCCAAGTCTTGATACAGTATTGCTCAATAATTATTATAAAGCTATTTTTAGGTTTCTCATTCAATTTCAGTCAATGTTTGTAAACCTTATTTTTACCTGAATCACTATTTGTAAACTTTATGTAATCACACTATATTTTTACCAAACCTTATTTATAAACTTAAGTAAATAACACAATTTTACCAATCCTTGCTATTAAACCACATTACATCACTCTTTTCTTAACCAATCCCTGTTTATACACTTTATCAAATCACACTTTTTTTACTATTGTTTATAAACATGAAATCTCCCTTTTCATAAACAAATTCCTGCTAATAAGCCTCATCAGTTCACACTAATCTTTACCAATAACTATTCATAATATTTATTAAATCACACTATTACCAATCACTGTCACTGTTTAAAAACCTTATATCATCACACTATATTTTACCATTCATTATTTATAAACATTATCAAATCACAATATCCTTTACTAATCACTGTTTATATACCTAATGAAATCACAATATTTCATCTCATCTCATGCTTATGCCTATATTGAATTTCATCCCTCAACTGGAGGAGTGTCTGTTCCATTTGCTAAGATGTCAACAAAAGATATCTATACAAGGTAAAAGATTAAGCAAATTCAAGATCAGACACACTGAAATCCAGCCATATACACACAATCTACTCATACTTCCGGATGTTTATCACAAAGTTCCACTAAGTTTATGGCAAGTCAAAGATTTTTCCTCGCTCTTCTGTTTTTGACAGTCTTCCCAGAGCACCGGTGTGTGAGAAATAGCCCCTAATATATCCCAAGCCCGTGTCCTATAAACACTGATAATTGCCCAATTCAGAGCCACAGTTTGGTCGTTGAGCCAGGCCACTAAGCGACTGCCCGATCATACTTATCCAGAGCGTAGAGTACCTATACGTTAACACTCCGACTTAATATAGATGCAGATATAAATCAATACCTCACCTAGCCCAAGTCGTATTTCTTCAATTAGTAAGCAATCAAAGAATGTGCACAATAAACCATTATTTTGAACACACAAAAACTCACTCTACCATTGCATGTACATACATAAGCAGCTCAGAATGTCACAGATGTATGTAAATTGAATTTATTATCAAATATTAATGGTATTTGGAATTGTAACTTTACATATATTGATAAACATTAAAGTATAACTTGATAGCATTAATGGCATATTTTCATGAACACGTTTTAAACGGCATAAAATCAATTTGAAGGAAACATTACAAATCAATAAAATGTACAATGATATTCTTCAATTCAAACAGAGCTTGTAAAGCGGATGTTCTTATCAAATGTTTGTTTGATTTGTCTATGCTAAACCGATAAGAAAGTTAAAAAAAAAAACATGGAGAAGAAAAGTGATCAATTATGCACTATGGCTGTAAATAACACTAAATTACAACAAACAGGACTCACATGTAGGAACCCTATTCTTAAAAGTTTTATCGAATACACTTTTTTTCAATACATTATTTTTATGTTTTACAAAACTCTGTCCCATTAAAAGATCCAGCCTGCTGTAAAAATTATCCATTTGTTCAAAAAACCCAATAAATCTGTGAAGACTAATTGAGCACCAAGACTAACTGAGCACCAAGACTAATTGAGCACCAATTAAATACTTAAGCACCAGGAGCATAACTGAGCACCAATAACTGCCCACCGATACTGTTAATTTGGCACCAATAATTGAACACTTAGACCATAATTTGGCACCAATATTTAGGCACCTAGACGAACCAAGAAGTATTTCCTCATCAACATGCGTGACTTCTCTCATCCTTCCTGTTGGTAGCTCAAGATGAATTCAATATGGCTTTTCGGTTACAATCCTGTCCATGGCATGAAGTCCAAAGGCCAAAAACCAACAATCAATGTGCAATTGGCTGTATTTCAACACAGAAGCTCCCTCAGTTTAAATATTGAACCACAATTAGACTGATCTCCATGAAATGCCAATTTTATCATGGGTCTTACAGCTGCAGCGAGACAAGACTCCGGGAGAATATTCTTCCCTAATTTTGCGCAAACTTCCATAACAAGCTGTCAGATTCCCTCTGTACCAGGCATCAGCATCCATTCAACAATATTTAGTACACCTAATTGGACCTGAAGTTGTCTCAGAAGCAGATTGAGGGTTAATGATGATGCCAATAGTGCAGAATACACCCAGACATGGTCAATTCTTAATGCTTAAACCATAACCACAAACCTTATGACAAATGTTTATGAGATAAGGGCACTTATCTTATATGGATGTTTATGAGATAAGGACATTTATCTCATATTAATGTGTAAATGAGATAAGGAAATTTTGTCTCACATGACTGTGTTAATGAGATAAAGGCATGTATCTCATAATAGGCATGTTAATGAGATATGGGCATTTATCTCATACAGATATGTTTATGAGATAACAGTATTTATTTCATAAAAATGTCTTTATGAGATGAGGGCATTTATCTCATATTGATGTGTTTTGATGTCTTCACAAACAGAACAGCCATTAATCAGACTGATCCATTCTATGAACAGTTTTCAGTATGATAAAGGTCTGCGCTGCTTTCATCTGAATCTCATTAACAACCTAAGGACAGTAAGTGGAAAGTGTTAAAACTTCACTTGCATTTCACTAGACATTTAAAACTCGAGAATCTCCTCAACTCAAAATTTTCAATGTCCTTGACTCCATTCTCTATTTCAGACTAAGACAAAACTAGAACTATCACTGAAGGTTGTTAATATCCCCCGCATCCATCTTGTCTTCATGCAACGTGTGTTTAGGATGAGATGTGACAGGACTGGACTAGACAGATAAGAAGGATTCCTATATTATAATAAGACCCCACCTCTGTGACAGTTGGGGTACCGTAAGTTTTGCATGCATGCTATTTGATTTATTAAGGATACTTTTACAGAAATTTGTATTGGATTCCTTCAACATCTTAAAATAGAAATGATACAGAACTTGAGATTGTCGAATTGAGGAAAAACTGAAATGGACAAAAATAGTCCACATCAAAATCTTTTTTCATCATTTCGCTCATTTCATGTAATACTTAATATATAATATAATCATCAATTTTAGGTATAGATGTACATATAATGAAATATAAATTAAATTTTAATCATTCTGAACACATTAAAACCATGAAATTCAATATACACTGTAAACTCCTTATAACGCTCCTCGGAACAACGCTGTATCCAATGTAACGCGGATGTCCATGGACCCCTTTTTTTTTTTTGAAAAAAATAGCAATTTTCGTATTTTTCGTATGTATCATTCTATTGTAGCCGCCATTTTTGTTTACAAACAGCGGTTTCCGGTTATCCGCCGAGTACCTGATACGTGTTAGTTTCTCTCGCTGTAGGCTGAAAACCAGTCACACTAGTACACTTAGGTGCGTGTTCGAAACTGTATAAAAATTAACCTGTTATGTTTTCGCACTTCAGCACGTGTCAGCGTAATAATGATGGCAAACTGTCATATGTAAAACAATTAAGAGCCCATTATCGTTTACTATACCGCCGACTTTTAAGTTACTTTCGCACATTTGATTTTGAAAGGATATAATTAAAGGAGCCGAATTATCAATTAAGCACAATAAGAATAAGACAGAAACTGACCGCCGATTTTACCGGTACAGTGTAAGCGGGTGGGTGGGGGATGGCTTTACTCAATATAGCATACAGTATAAGTGGATGGGGGGGGGGGGGGGGGGGGGGGGGGAGATTTTTAACCTGAAATAGCAATAACGCGGATTCACACAGAGCGCGGATCACCACCTTGGACCCCCAAACCCGCGTTATAAAGAGTTTACAGTGTACATATATATCTATATATACACAAATAAGAAAAAACATCCCAGAATTCCCATCCAAATCACAACACTACTATTGTTATGCAGAATCTGTATAAACAAATAATCCTTACCTACATGTATAACGATATTTACAAATGGCAGCAGGCGTAGCACAATAGAGTGGCGACAGGTTTCATAAGAAGTTCAATATGTGATATATCAGAGCAACTCTGCGAATGATTTAGGTTGAAACAGGAAGCAGTGGCAACCCCACAATCCGTACTTTAATTGTTCACAGAAAAAAAAACAAGCAATTCATCTACCATCTCTTACAGTGACATTTCATTTGCTGGCATAAACAGGCATCAAGTTTCCCCAACAACCATGGAACAAAACACCTGATCCTTGACATTTGGATTACCTTTGTTTTTTTTACTTATTCACCTGTCCATTATCTCCAGTGTGCACATCTTGCAAGAATCATTTACTAGACATATTCTGTCTGAATCCTCAATACATATTGGTTGCAGTGTACTATTTAATGATAGCTCCAGCCTTGACTTTTTATGAAATTTTCAAAAACTATCTCAGATTAAGAAGCCGTTAATGAACAAAGACCTTCAACTTACAACACTGATGCAAATTTTCCCTGGATAAATATAAACAAAGGGCCAAGATGGCGCTGAATCGCACACCTGAGAAATATTGCTTTTATTGCCTTTTACAACATAGTCATACTGAATACAAAATCCATGCAGAAGAGCTGCAATTAAATCTTAATTCCACACAAAAAGTTAACATGTGGTCCAAAATACAAAGTTAACCCTAGCGTCAGAACAAATTTGACCCCAGGGCCATGATTTGAAAACTTGGTTCAGGTCCACACCAAATATCTAAACTCATGATCTTGTGGTTTCTGACAAGGATATCTTTTAAAATATTTCCTATGTAAGTCTATGATAAATCAAGTGACCCCTGGGGTGAGGGCCAATTTTGAACCCAGGGCCGTGATTTGAACAAACTTGGTAGATGTCCATAAGGCAAAGTTATACACCAAATATCTAAACTCCTGGCCTTGTAGTTTCTGACAAGAAGATTTTTCTAGATTGTCCTATCCAAGCCTTTGTAAAATCAAGTTACTCTTTGAGCGGAGCCAATTTTGACCCCAGGGTCATGATTTGAGCAAACCTGGTAGATGTTCATAAGGCAATGTTACACACTAAATATCTTAACTCCAGGCCTTGTGGTTTCTTAGAAGAAATTTTTCTATTTTTTCCTATGTAAATTCAAGTGACCTCTGGAGCGGGGTAAATTTTAACCCCAGGGTCATGATTTGAACAAACTTGGTAGAGATCCACTAGACATGCTACACACCAAATATTAAAACTCCAGGCCTTGTGGTTTCTGAGAAGATTTTTCTAGTTTTTTCCCTATTATAAGCCTATGTGACCCCTGGGGCGAGGACAATTTTTAGCTCCTGTGACTTATTTTTTCATCCAATCAAAACAATTTGACTAACTTGAACATCATAAGGGCATCATAAAGATGATTCCTGCGAAGTTTGATCAAAATCCATTCAGCGGTTTCAGAGAAGATGTTGTTTAAAGGAAATTGTTGACACTGGACACACGGACAGATGACGGATGCCAGACAAAAGGCAATCACAATAGCTCACCATGAGCACGTTGTGCTCAGGTGAGCTAAAAACTGAGTACAGATCCGCAATGGTGAGATCTGGAATGTTCTCAGATAACCGACTTTATTTTCTTGTTGGGATTATTTTTCATAAATTTCTTTAATTTGTCCTTTTTTCATTTTAGACTGAACCATTAGTGAAACTTAATTGACCATGATAGAACAAAAAACAGTGAAGACCATGATCAGACTGCCTGATCTTGTTCTGCACTGGTCGCAAAGGCAGTCACAAGTACCCACAGCCGAAAAAATATTTCACCATTCTCATGTTTGTGGACTTGTTTTGTTTACTGCCACAAATTATCAGTCAAACTTTAATACTCTTCTCTATGTTTCTTATCAAAATATATATGCAAGCATTCAGTCTACCAATAAAAAATGGAGCTGTTCACAAAGTACTAGTCCAACCCTTGAGACAGATAAATACATGTGTAAGAACTTGTTGCTAATCAATGTTTAAAGAAATACATGTAGATTTATAAAGCAGCTTGTTTACAGATAATCAGTAGAAATGAGAAAAAGTTGTTTTTTTCTGCAAGTGTATGTCACATTGCACGGGGAAACACTATTTTTGTAAACACCCATTTTGATAAAATTGGCTAAATATAGAATAGGGTATCCCAGAAGCAGGTGCTTACGGTACCACTTAATTGTATCTTCACTAGTTCCTGGTAGTAAATTCATACATTAAGCCTGTGAAGTGAGATCATGCACGTTGATTGAATGTGATCAGTCATTTGACAGCACAGGGAGATAGAAACTCTAAATATAAATTTTATAATTCTAAAAATAACTTCAATACCGTCTGTGATGCTATTGCCAGTGGTAAGCAAACCACCCATTTTTCTTACAATCGAGAAATGCTGCACTGAGTGACCAAGGGTCAGTAGATGTCTATTGATAGGTGTAATACACACAGATAGTTAAAAATTGAATTTTTAGTCAACGACCATCTGTGAACAAGCTGCTTTAAACGAAGACATATAAATACCTTATGTCTGCATGGTGTTGATAACTGACCTATATGTAAAATCCAGAGACAATCCGAATAGTTGATGAAAAATAATATGCAAAAAATTGGGGAAAATATTCACTATTTTAAATGATTTGAAAAAAAAAATCACTTATGTCTCTCAGATAAAATCTGCCAGTATATCTAGTGATGATGCTGACTGATAATTCTCTCCTCTCAATTACCTGACTGCGATGAAAACACATGTATTATTGGAGACAGAAATGTAACTTGATAGAAAATTGTTGAATACAATGCTGGATTACAAGACACTATCAACCGATAGTCACGAACTCGGACCAGAATAGCGCAAAAGTAAAGGGTTGCGTCCTATGAAATACCAGTTAGCTAAGTTCATTTGATACAGGGATCATCCAGGGTTTGTGGGATTCTAGGGCTGAGGGTTTGAGGGATTTGCTCTAAGTTTTCCAGGGCTGTCAGAGGGCTGAAGGTTTGAGAGATTTGCTCAAAGTTTTGCTGAAAATCTCACTAAAATTTGCTAAACGAGAGAAGAATCTATGGTAAAAATGTAAACAAGTAATGTGTAGGATTTAACCCTTTACTTCTTATAGATTCATTTTGACACTCTGGCAAATAGAGCAGACCCAGACCAGACAGCTCTGTAAGGGCGTATGTTACATTTTTTTACCATCGCAATTGTTTTGACATGAAAAGTGTGACATGCAATGTGTATTTCAGATACTCCAAATGTTTGGATATAAACTTTCACAATGTCAGCACAACTATGCTAAATGAGTTGTGTCACCAGTAATTGACGTTTGTTTGTTTTTATAATATTTCCTTTTCAAATGCTTTGACAATTTTTTTTTATTCAGTATATTGAATAGATTTTACACTTTGTTTTCTTTTTTTATCATAACCCCACAGAAACAGCTTAGAAGCTTGAAAATTAACTTCGTGATTTATACTATTTTTTTATCAAAAAACAATTTAAAATATTTACACAAGAAAAATTAAAAAATCTATTTTCTGTAAAAATTAAAAAAAATATTTTAAAATGAATCAATTTAAAAAAATTCAATGGGTTTTTGTCCATAGCTATGAAAATAAAATACATACAGATATTTAAACTATTTAAAATTAATTCAGATAAATTGAATTATAATAAACAATAATAAATTGTTAGTATATATCTGTCATCTATTTTTATAATTTTTACTTCTTTTATAAATTAAATGAGAGATACATATTTTAACTATTTATTAGAAACAGTTACCATGGATATGCAAACAGCATAAAAAATAAGCATGATGACCTTTTTTTACATTTTTGTATTCAGCAAATCTATTTACACATGTGAAAATCAGAAAATTCTTTTGAAGAAAACAAAGAACACACACCCTCAAGGAGTTGTCTGATCAGGGTTTCCTCTGTTTGCTCTGTTTACAATAATGAAGCTTAAATTCTACAGTCTTCACGGCAAAGAAAAATTCATTGTTTCATATTCAAATAAAATTCATTCAATTATTATTATTCAAGACAATTATGCTTGTACATGAATATTCATGTCATAACAGACATGGACATTTCTTCACATAATATTTTGTCTAAATGAGACTTTTTTTCTCTTTTTTTTTTCAGAAATTAATAAAAACATATTATCCCTGTAAATAAAAACAACTTACTTTCATTTGGATTGGGTCTTTTTTAGCTTATTTTTTTCTTTGTAAACTGAATAAAGTGCTGATATGTGTATGTATGGGAGATACCGGATGACTACCCAGGAAAACTATGTTGCACATATTCCACAGACGGTTAGAAAAAAAAAAAAGTAATCAATGCTCAATGTAAATACTGATACTTCATCAGCTTTCCTAGACAAACACTCTGTAAACGGATGTTATCATGTATTCTAGGACCCACAACAACTTATGCCAAGTTTAGTACAAATGTGCCGACACTGTTAGCTTAAACCTAACACACTCTGATATATATGTTTGTTTGAAATCAATTTTCTAGATAATGTCGCATGCTATACAGGTCGAACACCTGGCAATATTGACCTGTTACCTGCTAAGCACACGTGGTGTAGACAGCATACACATTGTGAAAACACATTATTTCAAGAAATTTTTTATCTATATAGATAAGGTGCACCGCCTTTGACAGTAACGGACAAAGTTTCCCTCCTTTGTAATTCTGGTATGTGCATTGAGCCATCTATCTGACAAGTGTCTGGCAGTTTTTACAGGAGTATGGCAGTCCAACCTGTTCCCCGCTTTGTTCAACATTCCTCTTACTCCCACACCTCAACACAGCCACAGGCGTAGGACAAGGGAGATAACCCAACCTGTCTCTTACGGTTACTGTGACACAAGTAAAAGGGGAGATAACCCAAGCATTTTGTCTTTCTCTTCCAGACACCTATCATTCATAGCATAGCTTTCAATCTGTGTCACTTGGCAACGCGTCAGATCTGCCACTTTCTTACATAAAAATGTCTCTCACCCATCTTGTATTGGTTTGAAGCATAATCAGATTGCAAGTGATTCTCTTTCTTTCTTTCTCTCTCTCTCTCTCTCTCTCTCTAACTGTAATAAATTTTAGAAATTATACATTAGATACAGGAAAGAGAGACACTTGTATTCCAACTAAAATAAAATCTCTCCACATATTTCTTTTAACATATCCATAAATGTGTATTGCTGTTTGTATCAGTCTACATGTCTTTATATACCCTAATGTTTTTGCCTTGTGCAGTCTAGACCAAAATTATATCAACTTAATCTATATTCTAAACAGCCAAATGCATGTTGCAGATATCTACCAATAAATTTGAAAACCCAAAATTTTTCAAACACGAGACTATTTAGATACTTTTTTTTTTAAACGTAAAATTAATGATATGCACACTGCATGTATATAAATGTCTTGTTTTACCTTTAAAAAAGATTAAACCTTGACCTCATTCTGACTTGAAAAGACAGTTCCTTTTCGGAGCTGTCTGATCAGGGTTTTCTCTGTTCACTTATACAATATTGAAGTTCAGATTCTTCACAGAATGCATGGCAAAGAAAAATCCATTGTTTCATATACCATTTAATCAGTCGATTAATATTCATCAAGACATAAATTTGGACATGAATATTCATGAGGTGATGGTTAATAATGATACATGAATTCATATTGATTTAAGTTACCTTATCTTACGGAACAGGTTCCTTCTATACATGTAATCCTCAGAATGTATTTTTACTTACCTTTGGCCTTCTGAAGAAAGCTCGATCCAGTGAAATCAACGAACATCTTGGGTTTCACATGTATTTCATAAATCCACAACAATTTTCCTGGATCGCACTATTACAATGTTCAGTTCCTTTTCATCATGCGCATGTTCTATGCACCATTTTCTCAATATTAAACATAGTCTCAGTTTTCGTTAGAATCAAACGTAGGTAAAAAATCTGTATATTTCAGTAAGTCATGTCCAATATCAGCTGTGACAGATCTTACTCTGGAATATTGGTTTCATTGTTGCTACATTTTAGATTTCAGCTTTACAATCAATAAAAAAATTAAGTGATTTTTTCTTATTTGCAACTGCGCTATAACGAGAGTGAACTTCACATAGTTACAACTAAACACACCTCTACCTCAATCCACCAAAGAGTGATCAAAGTTTTAGATAAAATAATTTACAAGTGATTTTCATCTTTATGTTTTTGAGTGAATTATTATCGATTATATAGCGATATTATCAAGATAAACACAGTGAAAATTATGATTTTGCTTTTTCAAATTTCATAAATAAAAAGAAAAAAAATGTTCATTTTTATAGGAAGATATTTCATCTCGTAAACTTGCAAAGCTCACTCAATAAAATAAAATAGTACCTTTCAAAAAAACAAATAAACATATATGTAAAAAATAATAAAGAAAAATAAAAATAAAAAAATAATAATTTTAACAGCCCACCAACAGTTTTCCGTTCATTGTATCCTGCCAGTATGCATGACTTACACAATATATATGTTGATTCAATCCTTACTACTATGCACTAGTAAACACCATCAGCTACAATGTCTGCTAAACTACTAGACACAAGAAACTGAAGATTACCTGTCAGAAAATAGGGGAGAGGAGAGAGAGAGGGGGGCATACTTTTACTATTACAGATTTCATGAATACTCTCTGGCAACACTTTTTTGGGGTGATTCCTAACTCACATTGCCAATTTATGACTGTCAAGTCATAAATTTGTAGATTAATTAGGAAATAAGTTCTTACAATTGATACAACTCCATCTCGATGCTTCCTGGGTGAACCAATACTTTGTCATGCAGGTGACCTGGGAATGTCCTAAATAAATACATGCCCCCAACGGGATTTGAACATACAACCTACAGATCCGCAGCCGGATATGTTACCATGGTGCCTTTATATTAAGGAGTTATCAAACTTCCATGTCTAGCTCATCAGTTCACTGGTCACATGATTTCCCAAAGTTACCATTGGATGATCTCAGATAATTTAATTTGAATATGTGCATAAACACTGGCAAGGTCAATCAAATCAGGTGGCAAGGGCATCCATAGGTATCCATTGCATCGATTTATTATAAGAAAGCTGTCATTAATAATCCTCCAATATTATCCTAGTAAATTAAACTGATTAAATCGGCAAGAACTGATGATTAAATTGTATATATAGTTGACTGAACGGTCATATATTTCTGTATCCAATACTTGGAATTGTTTCATCTGTAATGAGGTTATTCACACTTACAAAGAAGTTACTGAACTGAATTCCTACAACTGTGAGAAAGTAGAAGTTTATAATACATATTTCTCTGTGCTGTCTAGAAATGATGTCAACACATTTGTCTAACATAAATCGGGAGATATTGGCATTTACTTTGAGCAATAATACGTCTTTGTAGACATGGTAACCATTATCTATACTAAATAAAAACAATAAATCTCAATGTTTGTTGTTACATTGTATATTAATTATCATGGTAGTCAGCAATGTTTCAGAAAATAGAAGAATAGGTGTTTAACTTAGTACAAATCACTATTCCGGTAGCTAATGTATATTTCCTATTAAATGTACCCCATTCCCAGGGGGAACTCTCATATAATGGCAAAACTATGTGCAGAACTACAGCACACACGCCCTGTCCCCCAACTTTTGCAATATTAGATAATTAACCCTTTCCCTCATAGAGGAAACCATGAAAAGACCTATGCGAACAACATAAAACCAGATCAGCCTGCGAGTAACTCGCAGGCTGATCAGGTTTTATGTTGTTCGCTGCTCCTCAGTCATCTGGAAATGAGGATTTTGTAATTAAATTTGGTAAGGTTTAACTGTGGTTTTCTGCAGATCAGGCTTTATGAGGTACCTATTGAGTGCGTCAAAATGAGTCTATATGAGGGAAAGGGTTAATCATCAAAAATGCCATAACAAACATTGATTAATCCAACCCTCATACCTATGCACTTGTTCAGAAGTTTTAATTCTTCAACAAATATGTATATTTTGAGTTTTGGCTACTGTTTTATCATCTTGTTTTTCATATTATTGTCTACTGTTTTATCATCTTGTTTTTCATATTATTGTATAAGTTTTATACAATTATTTCAACAGTTATCTTATCATATTGCTTATTTTGCTTGTTGTGAACCATTAAGTGTTTTGCTTATTGTCGAAGGATTAAAGGTTATGCCTATATCTTGTTAGTACATGTACAAGGTTGGATACCATTATGTCAACAAGGTTTTTCTCAACAAAATTAGGAAAGGGTGGCTTTAGTAAGAGGGGGATTTATTTAACCAGATTTTTACAGAATGTTTGACAGTAATTGTAGTTTACATTTTGATTAAGAAACAAGTTTTTATTGCTTAACTCAACCCCCTCAGGAGTCTCTGAGTGGAGTTCTGTCTGCACAGAAATGTCTTGAAAAACTCCCCATTTTCTGGGTAGCTCCTTAGTTGGACCAGTACTTTGCACCTTGGAAAGCCATGAAAGATTCTTGCCCCAAAAAAGATTCTAACAAACAACTTTCAGATCAGAAGTGGTATAAGTTACCATGACAACTTTAAATTTACTGTAAAATCACTAATTTTTATTGACATTAAATTCATAGAATATGTATTAAAGTCAATTTTTGTTACATTACATTATTATTACATAATTTATTATATTCCTGGATTCATATCCTAGAACCGTGAGGCCTTCAAAATGAACAATTTTCATGTGGACTGATTTTCATAGATAATCAACAAAAATTAGTCCCCCTTGAAAATTAATGACTCTACAGTAAAAGGGTGAATATGTTACATCAGAAATTAGGACAACTGCAAAACTTTTTTGTGCATTGTTACAAACGCCTGCATTTCTACCACTGTTACTGAGTAGTATCTTGCCTTGTGTATGTCAGGTGATTTTTCCCCCCCCCCGTTTTTTATTGCTTAGGTACCATCATCACGATACGGTTTAATTACAATCCAAGCTTCTGTGTGAAGAGATCAACAGCAAACTGTGATAGTAGAATATCTGTTTGAACAATCATGGTTTCCATATGAAGACACGTAATTAGGTCATATTTTTTTTTTAAACAGACGCTCTGCTAAAAAAATAAACAAATAAAAACACATCGTCAGAAAAAACATTCTCTGACGTTAAAAGCAAGTTTACAGCTGTATGATAAAGATAGGCAAGGGAATATTTCTCTTTTTTTTTTGCTTCAGTATTTACCTGCGACTAGACCACTATTTTGTTTTTGAATTCTAGATTTTACAGACATTCTGCTCAAAACTAGATCTATCACTACAGTTGATTAATATCTCCCGCATCCAATCTCGTCTTCCTGTCATGTGACTGAAGGACAGAATGACATAATGTGATAGGACAGGACTAGCATGTATAGCCCCCACTTCTAGGGATCAGGGATATCATAATCTTATTTCCTGTAATACTTCTCAACTGTTTCTGGGTTGGATCAGAACTTTGCCCCTGGGAATTTTCATGGGAGATTCTTGCATGGGGCTTGAACCAACAACCCTCAGATCCGCAGTTATGTAGGCTACCACTGCAGTACAACACCATTTATATTTTTATCCATTATGTATGCTTAACAAGCTACAATCGAATGAATGCCATGCCACCCCTGAGGAGGTCAAGGTCATTTGAAGGTCAAGGTCACCTGGCGGGTAGAACTCATCAAGGTGCATGCATCTGTGATGTTTGGAGGCTGTAGGTGGAAGGACTTCCGTGTTATGGTCAAGGTTAACAGACAAACAAACAGACCAAAAACAATATGCCTGATATTCTAATCCGAAAGCATAAAAATGTGCATGCAAAACAGACTGGTACTCAAACCCAGGACCCCTTTCTTACAGGGCCAATGCTCTACCAACTGAACTACTGGACCAATAACACAAATCTTTCATCAACAAGTGTAACATTCTTATGAAAGACATTCATTTGAAGCTCATGATAGTCATATTTTAATAATTTATTATTTCAAAAATCAAACTTGCTCAAAATCTATAGGAAAGTCAGTACCTTATTTTCATATTCCAAATCTGCAGTTCTAACTTTGTGATCACTTCAGAAAACTAAACCTTAGAATTATTGCCTTAGTTTAACCAAAATGTCCAAATTAGCATCTTCGCTGATCCTTGTGCCATTTCAATAACATTCCATTCACTCCATTTCATCTGCCACTTAACAAATTAGCCCAAAGTGTTCTCTCACCCTCAAGCATGAAATTATGAAAAACTATTTTCATAAATTTCAATCTGTAATATCATTATCAATTCAACCCTTTGCAGCTATCCAGTGCCCTTCAGTGTAAACCACTCCATTGACAAAGTCTGGTACTAGTTTACCTATTGACCCCATCTAAAAATCCTGAAATGCAATTAATAACTTACCTGATATGGTTTATAAACCAGTAATTATTTGCACACATAAAATGATCAACACATCAAAAGGTTTAATGACTATCAAAAGCCGGGCAGGGATGTGAGACAAAATAATATCAGGGCTGTATATGGTCTTGCTTATCTAATGGTAGGAACAGGTGAACAGGCTGATATTGTTGAGCTGTCAACAGATAAAGTTTCAGGTGGAATTGATGCACTTAAAAAAAAACAACAAGACCTTATGGTATTATGGATGGGTTTCATCAAAAGTAGATCAAAGATCAAGGTAAACTGCATTTTGAAGAAGTTCATCCACTAAAGCAACTGTCCAAATAATGAAGCAATCCAACAAAGCATATAGAAGTAATTGCAGATTAGCCAAAAGGTAGACCTGTCCAGATGCTGCTTTTTTCATCAAATGTGGGTTAAAAGTCATGGTCAAGGCCACAAGGTCAAATGCATAATGTAAAGGTCCATCCACTTAAGAAACTGTTCAAATATTGAAGCAATCCAATGAAGGACATAGAAGTTAAAGCAGACTTAAAAGAAAGAAGAAAAAAAAAAGGTCAACCTGAATAGACGCCTGACCCCCGACCACCCGGACATCATGAATTTAAAGGACGGGATGGAAAATTCATGTAAATATTTATAATCATGTATAATCATTATGTTTTATCTAGACTGATATCCAACCGCAAGCCCTTGGACAAGAACCAAACCTGCGCTAACATGAGAGCCACCTTAAACCTCCCCCTCACCCATTACTCATCACTCCATTGCCCCTTTAAAGAATCCAATATCCCTGATAATTGTGATGTCATTGTGGGCTCCCTGCCACACAGAGATAGAAACAGATAAACCTACAATAGGGTCTATTAACCTGATTAGCCCCACACTGGGTCCTTACACATCCATTATCACCCCACACAATGGGCACGAAGCCACCAGTGAACTGATCATTCGAAGTCACAGAGTCATGGTGTAATGTAAATAAACCGCAGACAATCTCTCTGGCAATAGTCTTAATCGTACCCATATACATTCATATATAAATCTTAGACCGCAATTAATAAAGTCTATCTTAAGAGTCAATTAATGCTATTAATGACCTATTGGGACTTGATGATGAGTCAATGCATACTTGACAATAACCTTATCAACTGTGTAGTAGACGCTGTTGGTTTATTGGCTTTGATGTCTCTCTGACAGTATTTGGAGACTATGTTTACAGACCATGTAGTATCAAGCGATAGACATGTGGCATGATACCACATCCAGTCACATTATCCTGACACTGGGCCAACCCATCCTGGAACTACCTTAAATATGCTGGGCACCAAGCAAGGGAGCTATTCCAGTACTATTTTTTACAACAATTTTTTTTTTGAGGCATATGCTCTAACCTAATGGTCACCAGGGACAGTATTTTAAAATGCATGATGTTTTGTTATGTTTTATTTCAGATGCCCATAATTTGAAACTCTAACCATTATATCTTCCAAATGACACCAACAAAAGAGAACTTCCCAGTCCAACTCTGAACACTACAGAATGTGCTGTTATAAAAATACTGCAGGTACTAATTGCTTCAAAAGCAACATCATACAGTTTACCTACATACTTTGTGCTAGTACTAAACCACCCTCTATACCAATGTATGCAGGAACTATTTAATGTGTCTACCGACAATGCATTGTTAATGTCTGATATATTTTATGCCACCCCTTACCTGTGTAGATCCTTTACTAGGCGCTTCATCAAAATGCAAAATACACAGCTCTTACTTTGGTTGCAGTCATTGATTTGTTTCATATGAAATTCATACAGTCAACATAATGTGGCACCTAGAAAGAGCCTTATAAACATGTATCAGGTCCAATAAAATGCTGACCCAGAAACAGTCTAATAAAGGATCCGCATTGTATCAGGTCCAATATAATGCTGTCCCAGAAACAGTCTAATAAAGGATCCGCATTGAATCAGGTCCAATAATACGCTGTCCCAGAAACAGTCTAATAAAGGATCTGCATTGTATCAGGTCCAATAAAACGCTGTCCCAGAAACAGTCTAATAAAGGATCTGCATTGAATCAGGTCCAATAAAACGCTGTCCCAGAAACAGTCTAATAAAGGATCTGCATTGTATCAGGTCCAATAAAACGCTGTCCCAGAAACAGTCTAGTAAGATCCGCATTGTATCAGGTCCAATATAACGCTGTCCCAGAAATGTATCAGGTCCAATATAATGCAGTCCCAGAAACAAGTCTACTAAAGGATCTGCATTGTATCAGGTCCAATAAAACGCTGTCCCGGAAACAGTCTTATAAAGGATCTGCATTGTATCAGGTCCAATATAACGCTGTCCCGGAAACAGTCTAATAAAGGATCCGCATTGTATCAGGTCCAATAAAACACTGTCCCGGAAACAGTCTAATAAAGGATCCGCATTGTATCAGGTCCAATAAAACATTGTCCCGGAAACAGTCTAATAAAGGATCCGCATTGTATCAGGTCCAATAAAACGCTGTCCCGGAAACAGTCTAATAGAGGATCTGCATTGTATCAGGTCCAATATAACGCTGTCCCAGAAACAGTCTAATAGAGGATCTGCATTGAATCAGGTCCAATAAAACGCTGTCCCAGAAACAGTCTAATAGAGGATCTGCATTGTATCAGGTCCAATATAACGCTGTCCCAGAAACAGTCTAGTAAAGGATCTGCATTGTATCAGGTCCAATAAAATGCTGTCCCAGAAACAGTCTAATTAAGATCCGCATTGTATCAGGTCCAATATAACGCTGTCCCAGAAACAGCCTAATAAAGGATCTGCATTGTATCAGGTCCAATAAAATGCTGTCCCAGAAACAGTCTAATAAAGGATCTGCATTGTATCAGGTCCAATATAACGCTGTCCCAGAAACAGTCTAATAAAGGATCTACATTGTATCAGGTCCAATATAAGCTGTCCAGAAACAGCTAATAAAGGATCTGCATTGTATCAGGTCCAATAAAAGCTGTCCAGAAACAGTCTAATAAAGGATCTGCATTGTATCAGGTCCAATAAAAGCTGTCCAGAAACAGTCTAATAAAGGATCTCATTGTATCAGGTCCAATAAACGCTGTCCCAGAAACAGTCTATAAGATCGCATTGTATCAGGTCCAATAAACGCTGTCCAGAAACAGTCTAATAAAGTCTCATTGTATCAGGTCCAATATAAGCTGTCCCAGAAACAGCTAATAAAGTCTGCATTGATCAGATCCAATAAAACGCTGTCCCAGAAACAGTCTAATAAAGGATCTGCATTGTATCAGGTCCAATAAAACGCTGTCCCAGAAACAGTCTAATAAAGGATCTACATTGTATCAGGTCCAATAAAATGCTGTCCCAGAAACAGTCTAATAAAGGATCTGCATTGTATCAGGTCCAATATAATGCTGTCCCAGAAACAGTCTAATAAAGGATCTGCATTGTATCAGGTCCAATAAAACACTGTCCCAGAAACAGTCTAATAAAGGATCTGCATTGTATCAGTCAATAAACTGCTGTCCAGAAATCATTAAGTCAAAGGATCTGCGAAATAAAATTCGATATCAGGTCAATAAATGCTGTCCCAGAAACAGTCTAATAAAGGATCTGCATTGAATCAGGTCCAATATAACGCTGTCCCAGAAACAGTCTAATAAAGGATCTGCATTGTATCAGGTCCAATAAAATGCTGTCCCAGAAACAGTCTAATAAAGGATCTACATTGTATCAGGTCCAATAAAACGCTGTCCCAGAAACAGCCTAATAAAGGATCTGCATTGTATCAGGTCCAATAAAACGCTGTCCCAGAAACAGCCTAATTAAGGATCGCATTGAATCAGGTCCAATAAACGCTGTCCCAGAAACAGTCTAATAAAGGATCTGCATTGTATCAGGTCCAATATAATGCTGTCCC